>LR738709.1:161121822-161290451 GCA_902687465.1 Secale cereale
GGGTACAAGCCGATGGATGAAGATAACATCGGCAGAAAATGGTGGCCACTCCCGTTGTTATCCTGCATAAGTAGTGGAAAGGCATGATAAGTACAACAACCTTAACATCAAACAAATATAGGAAAGGTAAACTACATCATCTCCAAATGATAGCTTCAATGTGTTGGTCTCAGCATGCTATTAAAGCATATATAAAATGGAAAGCAATGTTACCGACAGCAAGTAGCCATCAAATATTGCTATTCAAACTAGTATTGCTGAAAATGAATAGAACGTAGGTAATGCTTAAACATCACACTGGATAAATGCGTAAAACTGAAATAAAGGGCATGTGTTAACTACACCAGGCATAACTGGAACCAAATATAGTCGTTCAAATTGGTATTGATGCAGTCGAGCGGCACAGTTCCTACTTGCACATAATAAACAACACATTGTGAATGACTAAAATAAACAAGGCATAAATGATCGGTATAACAACCAAATATAGCGATTGAAAACTGGACAGAGTCTCAATGCAATCAACCTAACAAGCAAATACAGATAAACAGGGCATATGCTTGAAAACTGGACAAATGCTCACTACAACCAACATAACAAGCAAATACAGATAAACACGGCATCTGCTTGAAAACTGGACAAATGCTCAAAAAGCAACCTACCAACCAAATACAGATAAACAAAGCATCTGCTTGATAACTGGACAAATGCTCACTGCAACCAAACTAAGAACCAAATACATATAAACAAGGCATCGGCTCGATAACTAAAAAAATGCTCACTGCAACCAACCTAACAACCAAACACAGATAAACAAGTCATCTACTCACTATAAACAACCAAATATAGCCATTCGTGAAACTGAAGTGGACAATTTATACTTAAACATCACATAGCCCTATTGAACAATACATTTTTGCATAACTGAAATAATTAGACACGACACAGTTATAGTACCGCACGGCAAATGCTACTACAACAAAGGGTACGGGTTGGCAAGCTAGAAAAGGTAAGATTTGCTGATAGGATGTTGCCTCACATTTCATGGACAGGATCCTTCCAGTTGGAAGAGCACGGACCCATGGTGCGCTCTCTGATGTCACATATGGGTTGTTTCACCTTGGAAGAACCTTTGTGGTGCCCTCCTCGTGGTCGTGGTCGATGAGATCTAACTTGGCAGTTGAGGATCCCAAGCCACCAACGTAGAACGTGTCCTTTAGAAATGACAAAATGGGCCTGATGGTGTATAAGGATCGCAAATCCTTGACCGCTTGGCGGAGGAGATCAGCGGCAGGGCCGTCGAAGAGATCGACGGTGGTTGAACCAGAGGGGTTGGGGATGGACCACGTAACCTGTGACATGGCCTGTGGGAAGCTGTCGTTGTCGACGAGCTTGATGTCGTAGCCAGCTTTCCCGAGATATAGTAATACGCAAGCCCACTGACATGAAGCCTTCGGCATGGCAACCTAGTCAACGTTTTCCCCGTCTTTCGCGATGATGTGTTGCTCCGGGATTGCCAGGTCGGGGCGAACGACGGCCACCTCGCCAGTCCACCGGAGAGGCCATGATAAACCTGTTCTTTGCCGAACGCTCGTCGGGCTCCCCGGGATACGTGGTCGAGCTTAGGCTGGGACATTCGGGAGCGGTGGATGTGGATCAGGCGGGGAGGGACACCGCATGCCTCATCTAAAAACTCAGAGGAGTGGTACGACGGTATGGGAATCACTGGGCAACCTGAACTTTACTATCAAAGCTAAGAGGAACGGGCAGACCGGCATGGGTTGGCGGCGGCACCGGCGGCGGCCGCGAGCAAGGGTTCAAGGGGGAGGGGCGAGTGAGGGACTGTGGAGGGGGTGGTGGTGTTTGAGGATACGCCGTGGCTACATTTTTTTTTAGTAATGGTGGGTGGAGTTGGTGGTGGACGAGGGAGGGCGATGGTTCAAATGCCTCGACTACTGCAATTTTACTATAAGGTCGGTGCTAGAGGAGTGTGGGCGGCGGTTGAAGTATGGTTGAAGTGTGTGCGTGTATGATAAGAAGGAAAAGTGGTGGAACCGCCGATTTTTGCAACGCTCAAGGCGGGTAGTTTGTTTTTATATTTCTAGCGAGCTGGTCTATCGCACACGATTCATCCTAATTTCTAAATAAAATTAACCCGCCTTTAGCTTGCGCAGTCGTGGTGATTTTACAGCGCACTTGCATCGCACACGGTTAAGCCAGTACCTCCACCATTTGCTCGCGCTTACGCAGTCGTGGTGATTTTACAGCAAAAAATAACCTATAAAAACATAGTTTACAAATTCGCAAAACAAGGATCACAAGGTTTATATAATCATCATGTCAGGTAATTATAGAGATAAGGTAACTACAGAGATATTTATCTCTTTATCTCTATAATGACCGTGTCATGGCGATTAAATGAATCTTGAGATATGTAACTTCCCACCAGGTCACACATCCTTGGACTACTCCAGCCCGAGCACGCTTAACTTCTGCATTCTATTCGACTAGGCTAGCGGATGGGAAGCGGCACCTTGTTGATAGGAATTGCCTCCTTGCCTTTAAGGTCACCCTATGGGACCTACTCCCCCTATCACGCACATTTGTGATTTTAGAAACTGTGTGCGATATTCACATGGCTGGTGTGTCGCACTCTAGCGTTCAATGAGCACTGACACTGGTAGCGGGAAACCGATGCGAGAAGAGGAGGGAAACCGATGAGAGGAGTGGCGGGAAACAGTAGCCTGTTTAGAAAATGTAGTAGAGAAGGAAGCGTGATCTAGCACGACGCATGGGCACAGTGCTTACCCATGTACTGCATGTGCTGTCGAAAGGGCCGAGGGTTGCCGTTCGATCTGGGAGCATCCAATGGTGCAGCCATATGATCCGTGGGGTTTGGGTTCTGGCCAATCAGAAAGCACGACTCAGATCGTGCGCGCAGTAGGGGGGAGGGGTGTCTTGGCCGTGGTTTGGTAGGCACACGGCTTTTGTGAGTGAACTGTGTGCTATTAGAAAACATTTCATGAGAAGAATCTTGATTTTTAAATCCCAGTAAATCCAAAACTCACCCGAAAATCATGAAATTTGGCATGGCGTCACGACATGGCACATATATGTCGAGGAATTTTTGTGTCCATTTTGGCGCAAGTTTTATTACAAGCCTCTTACAAACCGGAGCTTCTCTCAAAGAAGCCTCCTGGTTTCGATAGGAAAATGTGTCCCCCTTGTGGGGTAAAAGATAATCACTGCCTCTTTTCGCCTTGTATTTTCTTCTACCGGCAACATGGAACGACAAGATATACGTGCTAAAATTTAAACTCATTCAGGGTTCGTTTGGCCTTTTTATACACTAATTGAGTTTCCTAGGCATTTACTATCTATAATTCAAATCTGAACTACAAATACATGCTCCAGTTCACCAAAAGGCTAGAAAAATTATACATGTGTCATTGGATGCATGTTTAGGTTTCATGCCAGGAATGGGAACGAATTAGAACCGTATTGGCGTCTTGGCTCGTCCTCGAACATTTGGAATCTCGGTTTTTAAATCCACGTAAATCCTAAACTCACCAGAAAGTCATGAAAGTAGCCATGGTGTCACGCCATGGCACATATATGTCGTGGTAAAAACATTGCCCAATTTGGGCCCAACTTTATTACCAACCTCTTACAAACCGGAGCTTCTCTCAAAGAAGCCTCGTGGTTCCGATAGGGAAACATGATCCCCTTGTTCTCGAAAAATAATCACTGCCTCTTTTTGCCTTGTATTTTCTTCTACGGGCAACATTGAACGATAGGATATCCGTACTGAAATTTAAACGTATTCAGGGTTCGTTTGGCCTTTTTATACACTAATTAAGTTTTCTAGGCATATTTAATATCCAAAATTAAAATCTGAACTTCAAATACATGCTCCAGTTCACCAAATTGGCTAGAAAAATTATACATGTTTCCTTGGGTGCATGTTTAGGTCTCATTTAAGGAATGGGAACGAATTACAACCGTACTGGCGTCCTGGCTTGTCTTCAAACATTTAGAATCTTGGTTTTTATATCCTCTTAAATCCTAAACTCACCAGAAAGTCATGAAAGTTGGCATGGTGTCACGTCATGGCGCACATATGTCGTGGTAAAAACATTATCCAATTTGGGCCAAGCTTTATTACAAACCTCTTATAAACTGCAGCTTCTCTCAAATAAGCCTCGTGGTTCCAATAGGGAAATGTGTTCCCCTTGTGGCGAAACGTAATCACTGCCTCTTTTCGCCTTGTATTTTCTTCTACGGGCAACATGAAACGACAGCATATCCATGATGAAATTTAAACTTATTCAAGGTCCGTTTGGCCTTTTTATACACTGATTGCGTTTCCTAGGCATTTAATGTCCATAATTCAAATCTGAACTACAAATACATGTTCGAGTTCACCAAAATGGCTAGAAAAATTGTACATGTGTCCTTGGGTGCATGTTTAGATCCCATGCCAGGAATGTGAATGAATTACAATCGTACTGGCGTCCTGGCTCGTCCTCAAACATTTGGAATCTCGGTTTTTAAATCCCAATAAATCCAAAACTCACCAGAAAGGCATGAAAGGTGGCATGGTGTCACGTCATGGCACATATATGTCATGGTAAAAACATTGCCAATTTGGGCCAAGCTTTATTACAAACCTCTTACAAACCGGAGCTTCTCTCAAAGAAGCCTCGTGATTCCGATAGGAAACGTGTTCCCATTGTGGCAAAACATAATCGCTCCCTCTTTTCGCCTTGTGTTTTCTTCTACGGGCAACATCGAACGACATGATATCCATGCTGATATTTAAACTTATTCAGGGTTCGTTTGGCCTTTTTATACACTAATTGAGTTTCCTAGGCATTTAATGTCCATAATTCAAATCTGAACTACAAATACATGCTCAAGTTCACCAAATGGCTAGAAAAATTGTACATGTGTCCTTGGGTGCATGTTTAGGTCCCATGCCAGGAATGGGAACGAATTACAATCGTACCAGCGTCCTTGCTCGTCCTCAAACATTTGGAATCTCAGTTTTTAAATCCCCATAAATCCAAAACTCACCAGAAAGTCATCAAAGGTGGCATGGTGTCACGTCATGGCACATATATGCTGTGGTAAGAACATTGCCAATTTGGGCCAAGTTTTATAACAAACCTCTTACAAACCAGAGCTTGTCCCAAGAACCCTCGTGGTTTCAATAGGGAAACATGTCCCCGTGTGGGCCAAATGATAATCGCTCCCTCTTCTAGCCTCGTATTTTCTTCTACGCGCAACACGGAACAATGGGATATTCGCGCTGAACTTTGAAATTATTCAGGGTTCGTTTGACCCTTTTTATTCATTAATTGAGTGGTCTAGGTATTTAATGTCCATAATTCAAATGCGAACTATAATTACATGCTCAAGTGCACCAAAATGGCTAGAAAAAACATACATGTGCCTTGGGGTGCATGTTTAGGTCCCATGGTACGAATGAGAATGAATTCAACCGTCTCGTCCTCTTGCCTTGGCAACAAACATTGAGAATCTCAGTTTTCTAATCTCTGTAAATCCAAAACTCACCAGGAAATCATGAAACTTGGTAGGGTGTCACTACATGGTACATAGAATTTTCTAATTTGGGCGAAGCTATGTAACAAGCTTCTTACAAACCAAAGCTTCTTGCAACCCTCGTGTTTCGGTGGGCGAAACGATAATCGCTGCCTCTTTTCGCCATGAACTTTGTTTTCTACAGGCAACATAGAATAAGAGGAGTGTCGTGCTGAAATTTGAAAATGTTCAGGGTTCGTTTTGCCATTGTATATATTACTAATTAAGTTTTCCACGCATTTAATGTAGTCCATAATTCAAATTTGAACTACAAGCACATGCTCCAGTGAAGCAAAATGGGTGGGAAATCGTACATGTGTGATTAGGTGCATGTTTAGTTATCATTTAAGGACTGGGAATGAATTACAAACTTGTCGTCATCCTGAAACATTGAGAATCTCAGTTTTTAAATCCTAGTAAATCAAAAACTCACCCAAAAAACATGAAACTTGGCATGGTTTCATGACATGGCACATATACGCCATTGTAAAAAATCATCCAGTTTGAGAAGAGGCGCACACATTAGTAGCCAACGAAATCCTTTTTGAAACAAAAAGCTGACACGTTCATATCGCAAACGGTTGTATTATATGAACCATGACAAAATTTAACCATGCTCGGTGGCGTGCGTGCAGCTGTTTGATTAGACGGGACGAGCGCGAGAATTCCATCGTGCAGGCTCGATGGGACGCGTGCGAATAGTCCATCGTGCAGGCTTGATGGGACGCGTGCATCCTGTCCACCTCGCAGACTCGATGGGACACGGGCGAGCAACAAGGCCGCCCACGCTCACCGGGAATCGATCTCTTTGACCTCCATGCGCCAACCGCCTCCCGCCTCGCTCACAACTTCTCCATTAATGGGTTAATTAAAGCACCTAGACGGAGGGTGTTTGCTTGTGATCCCATGGCAACATTTGGTTTGTTCATGTTTTCAACTCGTATTCCGGCCTAATTTAAATTGCCACATAGGGCGATGGATAATACGACGACAAATAAAATGGCAACGGATAGTACAACGACAAATTTACAATGGCGCAGATAATAATTGTCTTACATATTCTGGATAATTTAAAATGCCACATGCGGTAAAGCCCGGAAGACACGGGGGCAAGAGAAGAAGGAAATCGCAGACAACCATCTGGATCGCTACTGTATATACTCTTCGATGGATCGCCGGGCGGCGACATCCTCCAGATCCTTCTTCAATTCCTCATGACTTTGCTTGAAAGCAACCAGGGATTCCTCCACCTCCTACTCGCGCTTGATCCAGAGCTTCCTCAAGTCACCCATCAGTTCCTCGACGACCGCTATCAGCGTCATCCCCAAGGCACTACTCTGCTCATGCAGCATCTTCCAGCCGGCGGCCTCCTCCTCCTTCTCGGCGAGCGCCTTAAGGAGCTTCGCATTGTAACTCATGAGTTGCTCGACGAGGCCATTCGCCTTATCAACCAAGGCATTGCTGATCTTGAGCAGCTTCATCAAGCCGTCGACCAGCTCCTTCTTCTTAATGAGGCCAGCGAGAATGTCGTCATCGCCGGCCAAGGACTTCAGCAAAGCCAGCTCGTCGCGATCGCCAACACGGCGAGTGTGCTTGTGAGAGCCCTCGTGTGCCCGTGAGAGCTCGTTCTATGGTTCCGCGGCACGCCGGGACATCTCTATTGCGGTTGCCGCTTCGTGGCGGGACCACTCTAGTGCTTCCGTGGCCTTGGTATTTGCTGCCTGGCTATATGTCCACTCGAAACTCCTCCTATCGCTCATGCCAGAACGACTTGACAGGAAAGACAAGTTTCGTGGGTGATGACGAGACGAACTATGAAGTAATTTTCGAGTGGGTAGTTTTTATAGCTCGGTGCTAAGTGTGAACACATATTAGTTTGATCGGTGTGAACACATATTAGTTTGATCTGTGCGAACAGATTTGCGATTACTTATTGCGTTGTAATCTACAATGTGACGAGAAACAAAGTCAAAATTTATTGATGGTTCTGGGCCTACAAAGCCCCATTTCTGTTGTTTTGCCTCATCGCAAACAGTTCTTTTGGATCAACCGTATGCCATGCATACGAAGCCCGAAACATGGGCCCTCCCTTGTATCAGATGTCTGCCCACTATCACACACGGTCATGATATCACCATCGTGTCCTATGGACGCGCCGTCGCGTCTCCCATGGGGTGCCAGAAGGTTGAGCACGTGGTTGCTCGTCGTGGCGTCCCTAAGCGCGCTCTACTCGTTGTTGAGGCAAATTTACAATGGCAATGGTTAATAATTATCTTCCATATTCAATATAATTTAAAATGCCACATGCTGCAAGGCACAAAACACTCACGACCTACTTATGCATACAATTATAATAAAATATAGGTTAAAAGGTTGAGCCGGCGACCTTCTGACGACGGTCTTCTCGGACTCCATGATCAGTATATCACCCTTGCGGTCGTTCATTATGTGTAACTTACTAATCATCGCACACGAGTACTCGCGGACGCATCGTGTGCGATACTCCTAGCCACCGCAAGCAACTAGTTTGCATTTTTAAAAGTTTTTTGTATGAACAGAATCGCACATGAACTTACTATAGCAATCGTTTGTGTTATAATTTCTCATCGCAAACAGTTCATCCGAGTGGGTTGTTTGCTGCATATCACACACATTTGGTTTACACGAATCGTTTGTGTTCTTTTGGCTCATCGCAAATGCCGTATATCACACACATCTTGTTAAGATGAACCATTTTCATTCTCTTGCCTAATCAAAAACAGTTTGTCTGAGTGAACTGTATGTCGTATATTACACACACCTTGATCTGGCTGACCGTTTTTGTTGCATTCCCTAATAGCACATAGTTCATTGGAGCAAACTGTATGCCATATATCGCACACACATTGATATGGCTACCCGTTTCTATTGTTCTTCCTCATCGCAAACAGTTCTGTTGGATCAACCTATGCCCAGCATCGCACACGTAACTAAAATCTAAACTGTGTTTGATGTCTCTGCCATCGCAAACGTTCTGCATCTTTTTGACGGTTTTTTACATCCCCGTTTGTGATTAATGCATTGCACACAGTTTTATCAAAGGGTCGCTGATCGTAGTGTCGTGTTAGCAACATCCTGCATTAGTGTCAGCCCCACATACACTATGTTGTGTACACCTTCTTTGTGCACTTAGCAACTTAACTAATTATTTTGTAATAATAATTCCAGAAATTGTTTAGAACTTTGAAAAATCATATAAAATACTCTATAACTCGGATGAAAATAATTTACATATGAAAGTTGCTCACAAGAATATAACGAACCTGGATATGCTATCCACATACCTGCCACACCCCTCTAATACTGCAAACATTGAACCTTCCCCTATGGTTCATCTGTCCAAAAATTGCCTAAAGCCGGGAAAACATTCCCAGATGTTTTCCTGCTTCGTCAACAACGTGTAGCACTGCGTTAGCTCACTCCTAGCACAGTTTATTGCCATGTCAGGCATTGCGATGCATTTGTTTGATTTATATTTATTGTTTCTTCCCCCTCTTCTCTCCAGTAGACACCGGGACCAACGCTGCTCCCAGGTACGACTACACACATGATATTCAGCCTCTTTCAACAGAACTTCCAGGCACACAAAACCCCCTTGATCATTCATATATCACCCATTCTTTATCTCTCATGCTTGCATTAGAATTTGCTACTCCCTGCGTTCGTTTTTACAAGACGCTTTGGACAACTAGCTTTGAACTATTTTGGGCACTGTCTGAATAGTCTAAAATGTCTTATAAAAGTGAACAGAGGAAGTACTATTGTTCAATAGCTCCTATTCTGATGCATAGCCTGCTTTTGTAACCTGTTGTTGTTACTTTACCTCATATTCTATATGCGTAGTATAGGTTAGGTAGTGTTCCATCAGTGACCCCTCACCTTATCCTTGTAGCCCCTGCTTCATCACCGATGACTCGATCAAAGTGGTCGATGTGCAGAGACCGACACATCACTGCATACCCCCTTAGTTGTATGACTCTGCAGAGCTACTATCAAGTGCTGAGGGTGATACCTCATGTCGCACTTCTGATGATATCTCTGTAGTGTAGCTAGTTGGTCATTGATTATGGAGGGTGATTCCTCCTACCCCACTCCCGATGATGACTATGTCGTGCAACCCCTCAAGAGTGAACCATCGAGGGTGATTCCTCCAAGTTCACCTTGAAGGTTACATCGAGTGGGAATCCATCAAGGGTGATTCTCAGATTTTCCCCCTGATGTTACGGACACACAGTTACCTTTACCTGTTCCATGTCTACTATTTATGCGCGATGAGAGGGACCAACGGTACCACCGCGGTAGATGTGGACCCGAGTTCCCGACAGTTTCTTGTGAGTCAGGTTGACCTGGAGGGTACCCGTGAGATAATTACGCAGCATGGTCAGGCATTCTTAGCCCTTGTCGTAAGTCCGTGAGATGGGGCGATGTGACCACACATCATGGATCATTGATCATCTCCGCACGCTCCCAAGACAATAACGGTTTGGATATGTGATCCGAGTAGGCCTTTGGCCTTTTTGCACTAACCACCACGCGGGATTAAGTGTGGGCACTTTGTGTCGTATGTTTCTTCAGTAGTTTAGCGGCGTATACCCGGTTGGATGGGAACCACCTATGGTTGTATTAGGGGGTGGGTCTGCTCCGGGCCGCATTCGCAACGTGTAGGATTGAAAAGGACAATTCGCCCATGAGCGCTTTGCATTTAGCATGCAGACCGGCGTGCTAGCCTCTCTATTGAGCCTTACTAGAACTACAACATGTTGATCAACCGACTCTGGGCATGACCCAGAAATGTGTGTTCGGCCAAAGCTAATCGAGTATGTTGGGTAAGTTGGTGCACCCCTGCAGGGAAGTATATCTATTCGAATAGCCGTATCCACGGTAACGGACGGTCGGAATTGTATCCCGGTCTACTACAACTAGAACTGGATGCTGGAGACATTAAATGGATATGATGGCTCCTGGATCGCTTTCTCACAGGGAGTCGAGGAAGGATCTCTGGGCGTTACTTAAATATACTTGCTACTATATGTTACGTTACTCTACTCTCTTCTATTGTTGTAACATTCTAGTCTTTGATAGGCTAGGCCTTCCCCTCAATTCTGGCAGTTCTGTAGTATAGTCCACAGATACATCCCCTTACCCTTGAAAATGATGCATAGTTAGCATAGACCTGATGTAAGTTTTGCGAGTACTTTGGATGAGTACTCGCGGATGCTTTGCTTCCTTTTCCCCTTACTTTCTTCTTTCCGGATGTTATGATCAGATGACGGGGCCCAGGAGACAGCTGATTCTGTTGATGACTACTACTACCCCGACAGTGCCTACTACTACATGGAGACCACTAATGACCAGGAGTAGAAAGAAGACTCCCAGGCAGGAGGCCTGCTGAGGGAGTCCTATATTCAGGGGTCCTCAAGTATCCGGGTCATTGAAGCTGGGCCGTATTGGTGGGCCATATAGAGAAGAAGCGGAATACCTTCCCCCGTATTCGGTCAGGAATCTTATGTATGTAGAAAGGCAAGTGTAGAGTCCGGATGTATCAAATACTTCCTCTCCAAGTCGCCCTTGTAACCCTAGGCCCCATGTGGCGTGTATATAAGCCGAGGGGTTTAGTCTATAGAGGAGATCATCATCATCACAATACCCCCTATAGGCTAGACTTTAGGGTTTAGCCATTACGATCTCGAGGTAGATCAACTCTTGTACTTATATGCATCCATATTAATCTAGCAGGAAGTAGGGTATTACCTCGATCGAGAGGGCCTGAACCTGGGTAAACATCGTGTCCCCAGTCTCTTGTTACCAACGATCCTATAAACGCATAGCTTGGGCCCCCCTACCTGAGATTTGTCGGTTTTGACACCAACAATGGTGCTTTCATTGAGAGCTCCGTTGTGCGCTCGCAATGAGCGATTGATGGCTCGTCTCGTTATCAACGATGGGATCACCCTCGGAAACAGCTTGACTGTCGGCCAGGTTCTCCCGCTCGGCGGGTTCATTGTATGCGCCTGCATGGCCTCTGGGCCGGCCGCTCTCCCTGCGGCCATCGAGCACCACCTTTATGCTTATTCCGGCCACTCCGATGACATGACCTTGGCAGAACTCTTGCCCTCGAATGAGTTGCTTGATCGCATTGCCGCCATGGGGCTTTCATCGCCAGGAGAACAGATCGGACTTAAATCCAGCCATGATGAGATCAATCCTTCTCTGATCACTCATCTAGTAGCAGCAGTTGAGGATGGAGCCACAGAGACTTCTCCTCTTCAGACGGAGACCGCAACAGTTCGGATCTCCGAACCCATCAAGCCGAACACGTCCCGGTCAAGAGACACTCTATGTTCTTTGAGCTCTGGGACTGACACCGGACCCGAAAGGTGATTAGATCCCATCGAATCTAGATTGTTACCGTCGGAGGTTGTCAAAACCCTGAATATCACTTTGGGCCAGGATCCAAAATTTCCAACACCCACCCACCCTGGGAAAAACTCTCCAAGTAAATCCGGAATCCCGGACATAGATGATCTCGCGAACATACAGCAGCAGCCCGAGGAAATGGTCAACCACTTCTGGGCCAGATTCCTACTTGTTAAAAACAAGATCAGGGACTGCTACGACGAAAAAGCGGTCTCCCTATTTCACCGCAATTGCACGGACAAGGGAGTCTTGAACGCCCTCAACCGACATCGTGTTCTGAGTTTCACTGAATTATCACAGTTAGTACGGCATAATGGAAAATACTTGGAAATCCCAGAATACACCTCTAGAACAGTCCATATCTAGACAGTACATTATCAAGGATAAACGGACATACCCTAGCAGGTCATCTGATAATATGCCAATTGGCAAGAAAAACAAACCCTTTTAAGGTACAGGTCCGTATTGGACGAACTACTCGACACACCTTGCCAAATGCACGCAACCCCGGACAGTGCCCCTAACGATTGCCTTAGAGCATGTTGGGTACTCCGACAGGTAGCAAAAAGCGGTATGGCAATTCTTGCCAGCACCGTACCGAGGGAGAGGGACGTCAACATCTTCACCGTCTTCGAGACGTTCTCCTCAAACAACCGCCGCAAGAGAGCAAATCGCAAACTTGCCGAGGTTTACCAAACTAGCTCTGCAAGCCCATGGAGCGACACGGCAATTAGTTTTTCTGCCGATGACGCACCTCGAGTCCGGCCGATCCGAGCATCAGCAGCTCTTGTAATAGATCCAATAGTGGACGGCTTCCGCCTCACTAAAGTACTTATGGACGAAATAAGCGAACTAAATCTCATATATAAGGAAACGCTTGCAAAGATGCAGGTTGATAAATCCCACATTAAGCACACCAACACAACCTTTAGAGGAATTATGCCAAGCCGCGAAGCCCGGTGTTCGCGAAGCATTAAGCTCGACGTAGTGTTCGGCACACCCGACAACTACAGATTGGAGGAACTACTCTTCCACATTGTTCCCTTTCATAGCGGATACCACGCCCTTCTAGGACGGAACGTTTTCTCACGCTTTCAAGCTATAACCCATTACGGGTACATGAAGCCTAAAATGCTAGGGCCCAATGGAGTGATCACATTAACAAGCGATCCTGATAGAGCACTCCGCGCCGAAAACAAGATGCCATCCTTAGCCTTAGAGGCATTATCTGAAGCCCTCGCGGCCGAAGAATTGACTACCCTACGATCAAAGGTAGACAAGGACGACATGGTCCTCACCAAAAGATCGAAGTCTACCTCCTTCAGGCTAGCACACGAAATCATCAAATTTCAAGTGCACCCAACGGACCCTAATAAGACAGCATCCATCGGAGCACAGCTGGATCCGGCGGTTGATAGCGCGTTACGTGCCTTCCTTCGGTCAAATTGGGATATATTCGCCTGGCACCCTTCAGATATGCCAGGAATCCCACGCAGGCTGGCCGAACACAGCCTCAATATTATCAAAGGGTTCAAACCGGTCAAGCAGTCACTGCGACGGTTTTCTGAACCCAAAAGACAAGCAATGGGAGAAGAGTTAGCCAAACTATTAGAAGCCGGATTCATCAGAGAAATTAAACATCCGTATTGGCTAGCCAACTTGGTCATTGTATCGAAGAAGGATAAATCCTGGCGCCTCTGCATCGACTTCACAGACCTGAATAAGGCCTGCCCAAAGGATCCCTTTCCTTTGCCCCGCATTGATCAAATTATCAATGCAACGGCCGGACACGACTCGCTGTGCTTCCTTGATGCCTATTCCGGGTACCATCAGATAAAGATGAAGGAATCTGATCAAGCCGCAATGGCATTTATCACCCCGTGCGGGCCTTTTTGTTTCAACACTATGCCCTTTGGACTTAAAAATACTGGCACCACATATCAACGCATGATTCAAACATGCTTAGAAAAGCAAATTGGCAAAATAGTGGAGGCATATGTTGATGACGTAGTTGTAAAAACTAAACACGTCGAGACTTTGGTGGAGGATCTCCGCCTTATGTTAGCCAACCTCCGAGAATACGACATAAGGCTCAATCCGGAACAATGTGTATCCGGCGTTCCAGCCGGAAAGCTATTAGGGTTCATCATATCCCATAGAGGAATCGAAGCTAACCCAGCACAAATCCGGGCCTTGTCAGAACTCAAAATACCAACCGGTCTCAAGCAAGTGCAAAAGCTAGCAGGCTGCGTAGCAGCCTTAAGACGCTTCATCTCCAGATTAGGAGAAAAAGCATTGCCACTTTATAGATTGCTACGACACACTGATAATTTTGAATGGACGAATGCGGCCACAGCTGGATTGGAAGAAATAAAAGCCCTACTAGCGAGCAACCCAATCCTAGTCGCCCCCGGTGTTGGCAAACCAATGATGTTGTATATATCAGCAACTCACCAGGTAGTGAGTGTCATGCTTGTTGTCGAGCGAGCGGAAGAGGGACATAAATTCCCTGTTCAAAAACCCGCATACTACGTATCCGAGTTTCTAATACCGTGCAAATCACGGTACCCCACTATCAGAAAATTGCCTATGCGGTCTTTATGTCATCTCGGAAACTTCGACACTACTTTCAAGAGTGTTCGATCACAGTGGCATCCGAGGTACCACTCAACGATATTATCAACAATAAAGATGCCACGGGACGCATAGCCAAATGGGTCATCGAGCTCTTACCGTTTGAAATATCCTATAAGCCACGCCGGACTATTAAATCCCAGGTGTTGGTCGACTTTGTCGCAGAATGGACCAAAGCCGAACTCCCTAAAGAGCACGGCTCATTCTCCCACTGGAAAATGTACATCGACGGTTCTAAAATGCTAGCCGGATTGGGGGCCGGCGTAATATTGATATCTCCTACTGGCGATAAAGTCTGGTACGTTCTCCAAATTATGTACACGGACTGGAACAATGGAGCCGAATATGAGGCCCTATTACACGGTCTTCGCCTCGCTGTATCCATGGGAATACAACGCCTTGAGGTACGTGGAGACTCAACCACGCTATCTCCCAAATTAACGGAGATTTTGATACGAAAGATTCAAAAATGGCAGCTTATCGCAATGCTATATTGAAAATATCGGCTCGATTTGAGGGGTTGGAATTCCATCACATAGCCCGGGATAATAACCAGGCCGCTGACGTACTCGCTCGTATGGGCGCTAAACTTGACCCCGTCGCACCTAACACATTTGTGGAAAGGCTATTTAAGCCATCAGTAACATGGCAGGACTCGAGCAGCGATACGAATTCGGATCCAAACATACCCCCAGCCGAACTCAATCAAGACGTCATCGGAGACCCAAACATGGAGATAACTCCTTTGGCTCACGAAATCATGGCTGCCATAGCACCCTGGACAGAGCCCTTCCTAGCTTACCTTAAAAGGCACGAACTCCCTGATGATCAGAATGAGGCCCACTGCATAGTCCGGCGTTCTAAAGCCTACAAAGTTCACGAAGGTGAACTATATAAGAAAAGCACAACTGGTATTCTACAAAGCTGCATCTCTGAAGAGGAGGGAAGGCAAATTCTCGCTGACATACACGCTGGAATGGGCGGCCACCACACTGCAGCACGGGCGCTCATAGGCAAAGCTTTTTGCGCTGGCTTTTACTGGCCCACGGCCCGAGTAGATGCTCAAACCTTAGTCCAACACTACGTTGGTTGTCAGCTCTTTACAAATCAAAGTCACATGCCACCCACCGCTTTGAGAACAATCCCCATTACTTGGCATTTTGCGGTCTGGGGGCTTGATATGGTCAGACCCCTTAAAGGGGGAAGTCATAAAAGGAAATACTTATTGGTGATGGTAGATAAGTTTACTAAATGGATAGAAGCCAAGCCAGTAAAAATAGCTGAAGTAGAGCCTGTGATAGATTTTATATCCGGCGTAGTACACCGTTATGGTGTCCCGCATAGTATTATCACAAACAATGGCTCCAATTTCACAACTGACAGGTAAAAACTTGGTGCGCAAAGTTAGGTATTAAACTTGACTATGCTTTTGCATATCATCCTCAAACAAATGGTCATGTCGAAAGAGCCAGTGGTCTGATAATGAGCGGCATTAAACCCCGAGTAGTGCGCTCCCTATGGGAGTCTGATAAACACTGGGTCGAAGAGCTTGACTCCGTACTCTAGGGCCTGCGGACCACACCCAATCGTACGACCGGATATACACCTTTTTTCATGGTGTACGGCGCAGAGGCTGTTCTGCCCTGCGATATTATTCATGACTCACCTCGAGTGCGCATGTACGAGGAGAGAGAAGCTGATCTAGATCGGCAGGACGACCTAGATGGACTTGAAGAGGAGCGCGACATAGCGCAAGCGCGTTTCGCATTCTATCAACAACAGGCCAGGTGATACCAGAGCAGAGAAGTCCGGGCCAAGACATACAACGTCAGCGAACTTGTTTTACGCCTCCCGGATGAGAAAAAGGACAAGCTCAAACCAAAATGGGAGGGCCCCTTCATTATCGATGAAGTACTCTCCGGTGGGGCCTACCACCTTCGCAATACATAGGATAACCACCTTGAGACGAACCCGTGGAACGCTGCCAGGCTCCGACGATTTTATGGATAGTACGGTAGCAATTTTTTCCTCCTTTCAAGTTAGGTCTTGTATTTTACTTTTTCTTCTTTTCTCTTTTCCACTTTTATATTTTTCTCTCATTGGCAAGTATTCGGCTTGCCCAATCTGCCACAGGATAAGTACATCTTCGAACTGCCGCAGGATAAGTACATCTTCCAATGTATATACCCCAAATATACCTGGGAGCTTCTTTAACGATGCCCATTATAAATAAAGCTTATTTCTTAAAATGTCGTCTGTTTTTATAGTTCTTCCTTGCCATGATATGCACCGATATGACTTAAGTTTTGTCCAAGCTGGGTTGCATGGCTCCTATGCTTACCCCTACGTTCCCGATTGTTCGGCTAGGGTGTAAAGAGAGCACCTCTGGGATTGTTACAACCGGGTAATCCGGATATGTACCTCAGACTGGGTGAAGCCGAAAGCTAGCGCTCTTAAGGGAATAATTGGTCGGCGGATATACGACATATCGCATTCTAAAGCATATTTTAAACTATCACAGGAAATGGCGTCGTACTATCCTTCTCATAGTATAGCACTAGAACATGAAAGCGCGCGTTGCCGCGCCCGTACATCTTATTCAAAGATTAATACAAATAAATCAGAAACTTTAGACAAAAAAGGAACATTTAGTAGTACAATACTTCTTCTTTTTTGTGATAAAGTAGTACAATACTTCAATATAAAAGTTGGGCGATTATTGAAACTCTTGATATGAGTTACAATTTTGACACGGTTAACAAAACCACCTAAATCAGCATTGGATTTGGAATGTCACTACGCAAAAGACGTTTTTCTAAACATAATTTTTGCTATGGAATCTGAATAAGTGGTGGAGCATGTTTGTGTGACACACGTCATAACAAGTAGCCAAACTGTTATTCGGTGATGGGAGCAGGAAAGGCAACATCCGGCCACCTTCTGCTCCATTAATCACCAAGATATTGTCTGCAGCGCCATCGCTCCATTGATAAAATAATTCCCCTCGCGTCCACATGCCCATGGCGGCCCGGTTCATGAGAAGGCAGGAAAAAAGGTCTGCGGAGCAGCGGCCCTTTAGATGTTGGTCTGGTCGGCTAGCGAGAGCGGACCTGACGAATTAATGCCACAGACCATGCATTCATCCGATGCGTTCGTACGTTGAATCGGACGGCTTATGACCCAAATTGTTGTGAGTAGGCGTAGCTAGCTCAGTTTTACTGTTTAGTAATAGCAGACGGACAAGGATGTGGGGCCACTGATGGAATACTAGCATCCTATACTAAGGTATCAACAGTTGTAGCAACAATGACAGGCTATGCAACAGAATAGAAGCTACCGAATCAACAACAGTAGTAAACTAATGCAAGAGTAAGAGGGAGGAGAATAGGCGATATCTGGTGATCAATGGGGGGGCTTGCCTGGTTGCTCTGGCAAGAAAGAGGGGTCGTCGTCGACGCAGTCGATCGCCGTGGCACCGTCAGCAGTCTCAATCCCGGTGTCTATCGGAGAGAAGTAACGGAGGGGGAACATAATAAATAACAGAGCAATCAAAGCATCACAAAGTGTAACATGGCAATACGCGGTGCTACGTGTGACCTAACGTAGTACCGGGTGCTACTGGCGAAGGTGGGGAAACATCCGGGAAAGTATTCCCGGTGTTAGGCATTTTCGGGCAGATGAAACGGAGGGGGAATGTTGCATGATCGGTATGATAGAGATGTGTGGCGGACGAACGGAACGCGTATTCGGATTCGTCTCGTCGTTCTGAGCAACTTTCATATATAAATTATTTTAATCCGAGCTACGGTTTATTTTATATCAAATTTTAAAGCTTTAATTCATTTTCTAGAATTAATAGTTTATATTAATTCAAAATTGCATTTATGACGTCAACATGACGTCAGCGGTCAACTCGGACCGTTGACTGGTCAAACTGACTAGTGGGGCCCGTTTGTCATAGTCACATACTGCTAATTACAGATTAGTTAGGTTAACTAATTAATTAGTTTAACTAAAACAAATTAATTAGGCTAATTAATTAATTTTAAATTATATTTTTTTATCTTTTATTTTTAATTTCTTTTTTTGGAGGGGGCTAGGCCCCATCCGTCATAGGCCCATGTGGCCTACCGGGCTAAAGGGCGCAGGGGGGTGCGGGCGCTGGGCACCGAGCGGTGAAGCGGGGAAGGCGCCCGCGGAGGCCGCAGCCTGCCCGGAGTGGGGCGAGGCCGGCTGGCATGGCGGGGCGTCAGCGAGGCAAAGGTGGAGGCGCGCAGCGCTAGGGGCGGCGCGACAGCCGGACGACGGCATCACGGCCGCAAGGCACGGGCGCGGGACGGCGGGTCGCTGTGGCTGGGGGGAGAGCGGGATTTGGCTAGCGCGCGGAGCGCTTGCGGGACGGGGCGCCGGTGCGGGGTTCAGGGGCGGTCAGCGTGTGCGGGTCAGCGGCGACGGATGGAGGCGGGCGTGGGGCATGGGGCGGCTGCAGGGGAGCGCCCGGGGCCACGGTGGCCATGAGTGTGGGTGGATACTATGGTGGGCGTGGCAGAGCACGGGGCCGAGGGTGCGGGGACTGCGGTGAGGCTGGGCGAGCGGATGGGGACAAGGCCAGGGCGCGACAGCTGCAGTCAGCAGGGGAAGGCACGGGCGTGCGCGAACAGCTGCAGGCACACACGGGTGCGAGCATGCACGGCAAAGTCAGCGTGCGCGCAGGAGCTGAGACTCCGACGGCCACGGCGAGCTACGGGAGACAGCAAACGGCGACCGAAATAGAAGGAAAATAGGCGGGAGGACTCGTGGCTCACCATGGAGCTCGGTGACGCGCTCGGGGAGGAGCGGTGACGACGAATCGACGGCGAGTCCCTTCGGCGCCCGACGATGAAGACGGAGACGACGTCGATGATGGGGCAGCTCCCCGGCTCGATCCGGTGGTGCAGAGGGTGAGGTAGACGACGGCGGTCCTGCAGGGCTCGTCGGCGTGGCAGGGAAGGGCCGGTGGCCATGTGAACGATGGTGATGCGGCGTCGGCGGCGGCGGACGAGCATCGGGAGAGAGAGAGGGAGTGCGAGGGGATCGGGGCGACGCTAGGGTTCAGGTCCGGACGAGGGGCGGCTTAAGTAGGCGAGGGGCGCCGGCGGATGGCTGCCATGGCATCTGCCGGTGCCGTGGCAGGCATCGGTCATGGCCACCGGGGCGGGCGTGAACAGGGGAGAGAGGGAAGTGGCCGGCTGGGCCGGCCTGGTGGCCTAGCTGGGTCGAGGCCCAGAAGGGGGGGCGGCTGTTATTTTTTGCCGCCCTGTTTTACTTCCTCTTTTTCCTTTTTTTATTTTATTTACTGTTTTATTTTTCTATTAGTATATTTTAGTTTTATAAAAACATGAGACCAACACACAAATTAGTGTTTTAGATTATCCCTCTGCATCAAAAAGTTTAACACTTAAGTAAAATAGTATGATAGATTATAAAATGAAAAAGGCTTTTAATTAATTGTTACAGCCATTGTTCTACTTATTATAGGGCATTTACATACTTTATAAAAATGTGGTTTCTTCACCATAATAACCTACGAATTATTTGTCATCTTTAGAACATTTTATTTTTGAAGTTTGAAAACTTTAATTGTTTGCTTCATTTTGAATTTTAATTCGTACCGGATTCGAACTAACACGAGATTATCAACAGTAATTGTGGTGACGTGTCGTCATTAGTAAAGGTTTACTGTAGCTTAACTATCCGGGCGTCACAATTCTCCTCCACTACAAGAAATCTCCTCCCGAGATTTAAGAGGTGGAGTTAGGGGGGAAAGTGCTGGTAGCAAAAACCTAACGAGTCTTCTCGGTCTTGGCTGCCCTTTCAAAGAGTTTGATCCCTTTCGTTGATGTTTTCATTTGTCTGCTTCAAGTCATCATGATCAAGTCATCATCCTTTCTTCGGGATCTCCATCGTCCTACGAACGCGACCAGGGGGGAAACTCCGGAAGAACGCATCTCCACAAAGCTGGGCATCTGACGGTGAACTCAACGGGAAATACATGAGGTACCCCACGAGTTGTATTTCAGTGAATTCGTTGAGTGCAATATATGGTGGTACCAAAGTTTCAAATGGGTAGGCAATCATTTGATGCCCAGACCGAAGCTCGAATGGGGCTTGAACAACGAAAATAACATGGTGTTTGATTACAGGATGAATAATGGTATAGAATTTCGCTCGTGAATCACATTCGAACCCAGGTGCAAAGGATACATTAGAATCCGGGTTGTAAAGAAGAGTCAGGTTTCGATCCAGTGGAACTGTGGGTTATGGGCCCACCATGTGGGTTGAAATAGGAAGGGTGGTGACATCTTGCACATCCGCGACAGGGAGGCATGTCAGTGGATAGCTTGTTAGCTATGTCGGCAACAATGTCGGTACCAAGGACGGGGAACAAAGAGAACCAGTTTCTTGCTCGTTGAACGAGGCGGACCAATAGGCAAAGTTCTCGTCCATCGATGGTTACCGAAATGTTATGAACAATAGTAACGGGTTCTTACTGACAGAGTTGAACACCAAGTTGTTTACCTAAGCAGAAAATTCTTACTGCTTAGATTATATGTAGATCAAAGAAAGGTTTAAACAAACAAATGGAAAGGAAAATTGTGATTACACACAATTATTAGCGGTATATCCATCTCATGGACAAGAAGAACATGGCATACAGGGTAGGAGAGCAAGTACCCAACCATTCAGATAAAGAGGCAATGATTAATCAAGATGTTATCCATACAACGGTGTTTGGATAACTGACCCAGAAACATTTAGCATTGGGCTTCAAATGCTTTTGTTGAAAATCGAAGTACCACAGACATGCCTCGAGATAGCATTGGCATGGTCTTGAAGTAAAGGTCGGACTTGGATACACAACGGATTCATCAGGAACAACTTATAGAATAAGTCTTACAATTTCCTCCTGGAAGAATGGTTATCCTTGCAAAAGAGATTATAATGTAAGGTCCTCCAGCCAGGGGTGCTAGGCATGACATCATATTACCGAGTCCTCAAAGGACCAATATTATAACTCCTGGAAAGTTGTCCCAACAATTTTATCTGACCGAGATTCAGATCCGATTGGTGTTCTGATACCTCAAACTCGGGATGTTCGAGAAGAAACGGTGCAACATTAATCGATGAAATGACATTGCAAGATTCTCGGGAAATGAACTATGGGAGCGGGTTCACGAAACAATAGTTCAACATTAAACCAAGGAGAGGATGAGGAGGTGGCTGATGGGCTCAGCGACAATTCATCGTGAATTACAAACGAATGGATCTCCATAATAATGTGAACAAGAAAATGACAATTGTCAATTCAAATGATATAATATTGTATGCTCGAGGAAAACATACACCATTAATCATTAGTTGAAAGGTGTGCCCGAAATATGACCTTAGGCAGGAAGATCAATGTTAGAGTGAAGATTCAATAACCAACTGTCTAAGAACGAACTGTCGATCGTTAACTTCAAAGCAATAGGGTTGCTAGAAGTGCAGAACTCAAGCAGCATCTTTAGCATAGTGGTATCCTGGTTGAAAACAACATGGAGACCAAGGAAGAATGGTGATGGTGAGAAGTATCATCATACCGAGAACTTCTAAGAGGTGGGGCAATGCCCACAACATTCTCGACATAAAAGACAGTAATACTTCAATGCAGAACACAAGACTAGCTGGAGAGCAAGTTGTAATTATAATGTGGATAAGTTTGCGATGAAAGGAAGTCAAGGGTGTTGTCAATGATGATAAAAATCATCGAGGGCAAGGAGGGTATTTCTCATCAGGAACACAGTTGACATCTCGGAAGGAGTCAAAGTGTTGAAGATGATCTGACACATTTGCTGGGAGGTTTCAAGAGGATGCAATCAAACAACAACGGCAACAAGCAAGGGAATGACAAAATGGCAAGTTATAGGATCAATATATAAGATGCAAGCTCGGAACCAAAGTTGCCTTTCAAGACAAGCAACATGATGTTGAAGGCTCGACGTAAGTCATGCTCACACTGAAGAATTCGTGCACCAGAGAAGGATGAGGTAGCACAGTCAAAGATAGCAAGACCAGGATGTTTAGAACTTCCCAGTAAAATACTAGGGGTACTTGATTTGTAGTGCGGAATAATTTCTCTATTCGGTGTCCTCGGTTGACAACAACCCAGAACCCGTAGAGTGATTACGACAAGGAAAGGCATTACTTGGACAAGGTTAGTAATAGGTGGTGCAATGGCAAGACATCTTCGAGATACCAGGGGGTAATAATCGATGGTAGAACACGATATAAGTAGAACCGGGTCAATGACCTATGACAGTAGATACTTCAACCTTGCCAAAAATAGACGAGACACTGGAATGAATTCCCATCAGATATATTAGATCAGGACAGCATGGTCGGAACCATAACTGTAAGGAATCAATTCAAGAATACCGAAAGAATCATACGGCTGGATAATCATTTTGCAAGAAGCTTCCGAGACAGTCTACAACATTTTCATGGGCATGAACACAGAGTTCAAGGTCGACTCCCACTTCTTTAATGCATATCATTTCATTCACCTCTTGCTTCGAAAAAACCGTAGTGTTGGAATTTTATTTGGTAGAACACCGGAAGAGTATGACTTGTGAAAACAGTCGGGTTCTCACGGATTAGGGGAAGGCATAGGTTCAACCCATCGGGCATCCTAGTAACATATACCACAAGTTTCAAAAGTAAATACTCAAGCTCGAAAGGAGAGCATGGTTGGCCAAGCAGAGGATACAATTTACCAAAGGCATTATGTATCAGGGGAAGAACTCACAAGGTGAATGAATATGAAGGACACTGTCGGATAACAATCCAACAACGGATCAGGCGATCCACAACGGAGCTGATGTGAGTATCGGTACTCACTCAGAGGAAGAAAGAATGCAGAGGCATCAGATTCAAGAATCACCTGATTAGTCTGATGATTAAATAGAAAGAAATTATGGTTTCCGAAATGAAGGATCAGCAGCAGACTCTCTGATCAAGGATGGATAAGTTGAAAACATTTAGTTGGACAATCAATAAAGGTCTGAATTGCCGGGAACGAACTCGTTTCCGGAATGACGCCTAAGCCGGAAAGATAATTTCAAAAAGGATAACCTGATGAATGCGAGCATACGCACACATTGAATCAATAGGCTCAAAGTGGCTAAGACAAGGGATGTTAACAAAGATTACTTAGTCATATGGAATTAACCATAATGCAAGCATGCAAGAATTTCAAGAGTAACATGATGCAGGGGATTTTCGAGAGACCAAAAAGTATTCCGAAGAATATTGTGAGACACATGAACAATCGAGAAGAACGGATCCTCGATAATTGTGAGGAAATAACTGTAAGGTTTTTCATGCGAAATAAAACTGCAAGATAGTAAACTCGAAGGATTCTCGAGATAACGGATAAAATTTCGAGGCATCTTGTAACGACAAGAGCGACGAGGAATGATCATGAGAATGACAAGTGCATGCAGATATCCATAGGGATATATTGGTGGCAGTGAATTGCAAAGGCGATGAGCACAAGGGTCTAGGGAAAATATCGAGGGATATCCTCAGAATCTTCCGACGAAGCAGGCAAACTTTCAAAATGAAAGCTCTCCGGGAGAAATAGTTACGAGAACCTAGAGTCGGAGTTAGTAAAATCTTTTAACCCGAATAGAAGAGAGATCAGAGTCCCGAAGCATAGAAGAGGAATAAAAGATCCTAACACCACCCATTGGTGTTGTGGGCCCGTAAGCCACACAACAAGTTAGTAATTTGTTTTTCAAAGACTAGACTCAACTTCAGCCAAGGAGTTGGAAAGGGGGATTCCTACAGGCAGTCGGCTCTGATACGAACTTGTGACACCCCTGATTTGACCGTACACTAATCATGCACGCAAATGTGTACGACCAAGATCAGGGACTCACTGGAAGATATCACAACACAACTCTAGACACAAATTAAAATAATACAAGCTTTATATTACAAGCCATGGGCCTCGAGGGCTCGAATACAAAAGCTCGAAAACACAAGAGTCAGCGGAAGCAATAATATCTGAGTACAGACATAAGTTAAACAAGCTTGCCTTAAGAAGGCTAGCACAAAAGTAACAACGATCAAAAAGGCAAGGCCTCCTGCCTGGGACCTCCTAAATACTCCTCGAAGCGGAACTCCATCTAGAAACATCCTCGGGATCATCTGGGTCCTGGACTCCACCAACTGGTTGCATCAACCAAGAAGAAAGGAGAAAGGGGGAAAAGGGGGAACAAAGCAACCGTGAGTACTCATCCAAAGTACTCGCAAGCAAGGATCTACACTACATATGCAATTATATATGTATAAAGGGGTAATATCTATGGATTGAACTGCAGAAAGCCAGAATAAGAGGAGGATAGCTAATCGTATCAAAGACTACGCTTCAAGCAGCCTCCATCTTGTAGCAGTAGAAGAGGGTAGATGGAATAGTAACAAGTATCAAAGCTTCTGGCAGCCTCCGTCTTGAGTAGATGAAGAGTTCACCGAGTAACATCGTATAGCATAATCCTACCCGGCGATCCTCCCGCACATCACCCTGTGAGAGAGCGACCACCGAGTTATATCTGGAACTCATCTGGGTGTGTTTCTTAAGTATCTGGTTCTAGTTGTCATGAGGTCAGAGTACAACTCCGGATCGTCCTTTTACCGAGGGACACGGCTATTCGAATAGATTAACTTCCCTACAGGGGTGCACCACATAACCCTGCATGCTCGATCCCATTTGGCCGGACACACTTTCCTGGGTCATGCCCGGCCTCGGAAGATCAACACGTCGCAGCCCTACCTAAGCACAACAGAGAGGTCAGCATGCCGGTCTAAGTCCTAGGCGCGCAGGGGTTCGGGCCCATCGCCCAACGCACACCTGCACGTTGCGTACACAGTTGGTAAGCAGACCAAGCCTCTCCTAATACCAGAGTAGGCTTTCCAGTCCAATCCGGCGCGCGCCGCTAAGTCGCTGACGTCAAGAAGGCTTCGGCTGATACCACGACATCGAGTGCCCATAACTATTCTCACGTAGCTGGTTAGTGTGTATAGGCCAATGGCCAGACTCAGATCAAATACCAAGATCTCGATAAGCGTGTTATTATGAAATAACCGCGGACAACGACTAGGGCCAGGCCCACCTATCTCCTAGGTGGTCGCAACCCGCCCTGTCGCTCCACCACAAAGTAACCATCAGGGGGCTGCCTGGAACCCAGGCCCACCACTACCTGTGTGGAACCACCTGCCCCTTTAGCCCCCATATCCGAATCATCATCATGTGTATGTAATAGTATAGTATATACCCGTGATCACCACCCGAGTGATCACGGCCCGATAGTATAGCATGGCAGACGGACAAGGATGTGGGGCCACTCATGGAATACTAGCATCCTATACTAAGCATTAGGATAGCAGGTAAAGGTATCAACAGTTGTAGCAACAATGACAGGCTATGCAACAGAATAGGAGCTACCGAATCAACAACAGTAGTAAACTAATGCAAGAGTAAGAGGGAGGAGAATAGGCGATATCTGGTGATCAAGGGGGGGGCTTGCCTGGTTGCTCTAGCAAGAAAGAGGGGTCGTCGGCGGCGCAGTCGATCACCGTGGCACCGTCAGCAGTCTCAGTCCCGGTGTCTATCGGAGAGAAGTAATGGAGGGGGAACATAATAAATAACAGAGCAATCAAAGCATCACAAAGTGTAACATGGCAATATGCGGTGCTACGTGTGACCTAACGTAGTACCGGGTGCTACTAGCGAAGGGGGGAAACATCCAGGAAAGTATTGTCGGTGTTAGGCATTTTCGGGCAGATGAAACGGAGGGGGAATGTTGCATGATCGGTATGATAGAGATGTGTGGCGGACGAACGGAACACGTATTCGGATTCGTCTCGTCGTTCTGAGCAACTTTCATATATAAATTATTTTAATCCGAGCTACGGTTTATTTTATATCAAATTTTAAAGCTTTAATTCATTTTCTAGAATTAACATTTTATATTAATTCAAAATTGCATTTATGACGTCAGCATGACGTCAGCGGTCAACTCGGACCGTTGACTGGTCAAACTAACTAGTGGGGCCCGTTTGTCATAGTCACATACTTCTAATTACAGATTAGTTAGGTTAACTAATTAATTAGTTTAATTAAAACAAATTAATTAGGCTAATTAATTAATTAATTAATTTTAAATTATATTTTTAATCTTTTATTTTTAATTTCTTTTTTTGGAGGGGGCTAGGCCCCATCCGTCATAGGCCCATGTGGCCTACAAGGCTAAAGGGCGCAGGAGGGTGCGGGCGCTGGACGCCGAGCGGTGAAGCGGTGCAGGCGCCCGCGGAGGCCGCAACCTGCCCGGAGCGGGGCGAGGCCGGCTGGCACGGCGGGGCGCCGGCGCGGCTGGGGCCTCCGGCGAGGCGAAGGTGGAGGCGCGCGGCGGCCGGACGGCGGCAGCATGGCCGCAAGGCACGGGCGCGGGACGGCGGGTCGTTCTGGCTGGGGGGAGAGCAGGATGCGATTAGTGCGCAGAGCGCTTGCGGGACGGGGCGCCGGTGCGGGGTTTAGGGACGGTCAGCATGTGCGGGTCAGCAGCGACGGATGGAGGCGGGCATGGTGCGCGGGGCGGCTGCAGGGGAGCGCCCGGGGCGACGGTGGCGATGAGTGTGGGCGGAGACTATGGCGGGCGCGGCAGAGCACGGGGCCGAGGGTGCAGGGACTGCGGCGAGGCTGGGCGAGCGGATGGGGACAAGGCCAGGGCGCGACAGCTGCAGTCAGCAGGGGAAGGCGCGGGCGTGCGCGAACGGCTGCAGGCACACACGGGTGCGGGCACACACAGCAAAGTCAGCGTGCGCGCAGGAGCTCAGACTCGGACGGCCACGGCGAGCTACGGGAGACAGCAAACGGCGACCCAAATAGGAGGAAAATAGGCGGGAGGAATCGCGGCTCACCATGGAGCTCGGTGACGCACTCGGGGAGGAGCGGTGACGACGAATCGACGGCGAGTCCCTTCGGCGCCCGACGATGAAGACGGAGACGGCGTCGACGATGGGGCGGCTCCCCGGCTCGATCCGGTGGTGCAAAGGGTGAGGTAGACGACGGCGGTCCTGCAGGGCTCGTCGGCGTGGCAGGGAAGGGCCGGTGGCCATGTGAACGACGGTGATGCGGCGTCGGCGGCAGGCGGACGAACATCGGGAGAGAGAGAGGGAGTTTTCGGGTCGACGCTAGGGTTCAAGTCCGGACGAGGGGCGGCTTAAGTAGGCGAGGGGCGCCGGCGGATGGCCGCCACGACGTTTGCCCGTGCCGTGGCAGGCATTGGCCGTGGCCACCGGGGCGGGCGTGAACAGGGGAGAGAGGGAAGTGGCCGGCTGGGCTGGCCTGGTGGCCTAGCTGGGTCGAGGCCCAGCGGGGGGGCGACGGCTGTTATTTGATGTCGCCCTGTTTTGCTTCTTCTTTTTCCTTTTTTTATTTACTATTTTATTTTACTATTAGTAGATTTTAGTTTTATAAAAACATGAGACCAACACACAAATTAGTGTTTTAGATTATCCCTCTGCAACAAAAAGTTTAACACTTAAGTAAAATAGTATGATAGATTATAAAATTAAAAGGTCTTTTAATTAATTGCTATAGCCATTGTTCTATTTATTTTAGGGAATTTACATACTTCATAAAAATGTGGTTTCTTCACCATATTTACCTACGAATTATTTGTCATCTTTAGAACATTTTATTTTTGAAGTTTGAAAAACTTTAATTGTTTGCTTCATTTTGAATTTTAATTCGGAGCGGATTCGAACTAACACGAGATTATCAACAGTAATTCCGGTGACGTGTCGTCATTAGTAGAGGGTTACTGTAGCTTAACTATCCGGGTGTCACATATCTCCTCCTCGCCGCCCCGCCGTTCTCTTCCGTCGCCGGATCCGGGGACCCAACGCCCGGATCCATCCATCCCCGGCGGTGGTCGTCTCCCTCCGGCCGCCTGGCCTCGCCGGCGGCTTCACCCGCGCCGCCATCATGTGCCTTTGCCTCGGGCACGAGAGGCCGAGCGCCCGTTCCGCCTGCTCCTCGGGCCGGCCCAGCCCGTGGCTGCACCGCCGGCCTGCTCCCCGCTCGTGGTCTCGCGTCGGCCGGCCCGTCTCCTATGCCCCTCCGGCCTGCCTCCTCCTCCACCCTGGGCTCGGGACGTTCTGGTGAGCAGCCACACCGCCTAAATCCCGCCCAGTGCACCGAATAGCTATACTACGCCTGCTCGTGGCTATGTTTTTTTTACCAAGTCCCAGAAATTGCATAATATGTTGCTTTGTTTGTGTGGCTGTAACTTTTTGCTCGTAGATCCAAATGATGCATATGATATATCAAAATGATCGTGGTGATGTGCTCTTCATATTGTTCCACTGTGTCATGCTTGTTTGAGTTCATCTTGATGCCCTAATCATCGTTGCAGGAGTGCTATATGTTTAAAACTAATGATAACTGTAAATTTGTTGCATGCTTGTGGTGATGATAACTTTGTGCATGTTGGTCCAAATGGAGCATATGTTATGTCAAAATGTTTATTGTGAAGTGCTCTACATGTCGGTTGCTGTAGCATTCATGTTAGGTGCCTTATTGCCATGTTAATCTCTGTTGCAAAAGTGCATGTGGCTGTTAAGTGCTGAAACTTGTTGTGAGATGCTGATTTCACTTGCTCATTGCTATTGGTGTGTTTGTCTTCAAGCCACATGTCTATATGTTTTAGAAGCACAATCATATGGTCTTGGATGTGGTGCAATCCATTTTTCATGATATGCCTTGAGGTGACTTAAACAAGCTTGTAAACATGCCATGTCAATGTTGCTGTTTTATACTTAGTGAAAAAACTGCTAAATCTGGAATCTGTTAACCTCATGCTATGTTTGCTTGATGCCTCACTCAAATCGATGCTTGTTTTGGAGTGCCCAATGTACATGTCTTGTTGTCCATGTTATGCTCTATCCATCCATGCCCTTACTTGCACATATGGCCTGTTGTAGCTTATTTATTTCTTGCTCTCCAGTTGCTATAAATTTTACCTATCAGACTTTTATCAGCATGATCAATTTGGTGAAGCTTGTTGTTATTGATCCATGCCTCCTATGGAGATGATCCAATGGAGTTGTTTGATGTATGTTATGTCTATTACATGTCCATGATCTTTATATACTTAGTAGAGTTGATATGCTTGTTGTTTTGTGCCTCCGAAGGCAGCATCATGATGTTGTTTTTGCCTTCCCAGATTTTGACTAAGTCTGGATAAAATTATTGCAACTTGACATGCTTGTTTAAATGTGTTCCAGCAAGTTTTTGGGTGTGTTCTAAGTTCATGCTTGTTAAGTATCATGTCTATTTCACATTCATGCCTCTTGTTATCATGTTTGGGTGTTGTAGCATATATATATACCTTGCTCCAAAGTTGCTATGTTGCTGATTTTGGACAGCTTGTTGTTAATCTTGTTTCATGTGTATGTGTTGAACCGTTGCTCCGTTTTGAGCGTGCTATATATGAAACTTGTGTGATTTTGCATGTAGAAGCATAATATCATGTTGTTTACCTATTGGGAGTGTGTTTGCTTGATGTTTGGGTGCATCTTGCACCGATGACATGCTTGTCTTGTTTTGCTCATATCTTCTAGGCTGTAGCTCCGAATTAAACAAACTTTATATGAAACTTGACTAGAATTTCGTGTAGATCATCATGGTGCATGTTAAGTTGCTGTTTAACAACTTTAACTTAATGTTTGTTCAGATCTGGACCAATTTCAAAATGTGCATATGAGGACTTATCGGATTTGTTATATGTGGATTCCGGACTCATTTAAACTTGTTGTTTTGTGTTGTTCTTGTGTGCTTCATCCCTTGCCATGAATTGCATCATATAGACTTGTCTTGCATCATACTTGGTTGAGCTTCTTGTCATGTTCTTGAGTGGAGTGTTTACCTTGTTGTGTGCTTTCTTCTCGCTAGTTCTTTTCCGTTGCGATCGTGAGGATTCGTTCGGCTACATGTGGTTCGTCTTCAAGGCTTCTTCTTCGTCTTCTTCATGGACCCGTTCTTCTTCCTTGCGGGATCTCAAGCAAGATGACCATCACCTTGGATACCTTTACTATCATTGCTATGCTAGATGTCTCGATGCTATCGTTATATGTCGCGCTACCCATCATTATTGCCAGCCCCTCTCCTTGTTGCCATGAAACCTCTAACCTTTGACACCTTCCTAGCAAACCGTTGTTTGGCTATGTTACCCGCTTGCTCAGCCCCTCTTATAGCGTTGTTAGTTGCAGGTGAAGATGAAGATCGCTCCATGTTGGAACTTGATGTTTTGGGAATATCACAATATATCTTATATATATATATATATATATATATATATATATATATATATATATATATATATATATATATATATATATATATATATATTAACACACCTATATACTTGGAAATGGGTGGAAGGCTTGGCCTTTTGCTCGGTGTTTTGTTCCACTCATGCCACCTTAGGAGCCGATAAACCGGCGTTATGTTCCTTGATTTTGCATTCCTTACACGGTTGGGTATATGGGGACCCCTTGACAGTTCGTATTTGAATAAAACTCCTCCAGCAAGGCCCAACATTGGTTTTAATTTGCCTCATAATAACAACTTAATTAATTAATTAAATTGCATAGGGGGTCGCGTCCCCGAGGATTCTTTCTACATAGCAGGGGGGTAGTGCTGATGGTGTTGGTCCAAAACGGGGGTTCGACGGGGCCGCCACGGGGAAACTCGAGGTATCTGGCTCCCGTAAAATCACCCATCCGGACGTGGCCTGAAACGAGATACGTGCGGCTACTATCAGGGTGTCGGCACGCTGGGAGGTCTTGCTGGACTTGTTTTACCATTGTCGAAATGTCTTGTGCACCGGGAATTCCGAGTCTGATCGGGCCTTCCCTAAGATAAGGGGTAATATTATTATTATCTCTGCTGATCGTGAGAGCTTGTGATGGGCTAAGTTGGGACACCCCTGCAGGGTTATGATCTTTCGAAAGCCGTGCCCACGGTTATGTGGCAGATTGGAATTTGTTAATGTCCGGTTGTAGCAAACTTGATAGAGGATCCGAAGTAAAATCCACGAACCGTGTGAGTAACCGTGACTGTCTCTTTTCACTTTGAGAAGAGAACACGGTGGGGTTATGTTTGACTCGTAGGTAGTTCAGGATCTTTAGCGATCACTACTAGTTTGCGACTATTCTTGTACTCGTACGTTAGCCACCATACTTTGCTTAGCCGCTGCTGCAACCTCACCACTTTACCTCTTCCTACCCATTAAGCTTTGCTAGTCTTGTTACCCATGGTTATGGGATTGCTGAGTCCTCGTGGCTCACAGATACTACAACAACAGTTGCAGGTGCAGGTTTCTGATGACTTGACGTGAGAGCGATGTACTTGTGTTGGAGTTCTTTATTCTTCTTCTTCAGTCTTGGGTTAGGTTCCTGGTCGGCAGCCTGGGATAGCAGATGGATGTCGTTATGCTTTTCATGTTTGCATCCGTAGTCAGATGTTTTGTATTGATGATGTTGTATTCATGTGACTTGTATGAATTGTTGTGTCCCCCATGTATGTAGGTAATGGTACGATGTAATTATATCCATCTTGCTAAGCTCCTGAGATGCGGTTGTGCCCCAATCACGTATGAGTCTCGTGATTGGGATAGAATCGCTCTTGGGACTGACACGCGCCCCCCACCCTCGTGGACAGCCGGTGGCCCCCTCGTGAACTTCTTTCGCCAGATATTTTTTATATTTTCTGAAATGGAGTCTTGTTGAGTTTCGGGGCTTTTGGAGGTTTGCAGAATATGTTTTCAGAGTTTGCTCCTTTTCCAGCCCAGAATTCCAGCTGCCGGCATTCTCCCTCTTCATGTAAACCTTGTAAAATAAGAGAGAAAAGGCATAAGTATTGTGACAAAACAAGTAATAACGGCCCATAATGCAATAAAGATCAACATATAAGCATGATGCAAAATGGACGTATCAACTCCCCCAAGCTTAGACCTCGCTTGTCCTCAAGCAAAAGCCGATATCGAAAAATATGTCCACATGTTTAGAGATAGAGGTGTCGATAAAAACAAAATACGGACATGAAGGCATCATGATCATTCTCATAGCAGCAACATATATATATATATATATATATATATATATATATATATATATATATATATATATAATGTCATATGATTCTTATGCTAAAGTAACAATTCATCCATAATATCAAGCATGAATCATAAACTTCATTGGAAACTAACAAACTTTGATCTCGATCATTGAAGCAATTGCAATTTATCGTAACATCGGAAAGAGTCAATATAAGAGCTTTTCAGCAAGCCTACATACTCAACTATCATATAGTCTTTCACAATTGCTCACACTCACGCAATACCTATGTTTATGGGATTTTAGTCGGACACAGAGAAAGATAGGGGCTTATGGTGTTGTCTCCCAACCTTTTACCTCAAGGGTAATGTCAACAGTAATAGACCATGAAAACTTACATCCAAGTGGCTGTATGTGTGTCACACCCTGCATTTTGTAACATGTCATTTGCATCAATGAAGCATGAAAATTTGGACCAGCAAAAAAATTTGGCATCATTTGGCTTTTATTTGGAATTGAGTTTTCCTTCATATGTTTTTCATGTGCTCATTAAAGTCAACTATTACCTCTTGTAGAATTCATCTCCATACCCAAAACTTCTGTCCAAATGATCATACCAAGTGTTTATAGCAGTATAGTATTTTCTTATAAAATTAATTTGGCCAAAATGTATTTTTTAAATTTAGTATTCCAAAAACCCCTGAATTGAGGTTTGCACTGCAAGTGCTTGATTTAGGGTGAGAAAATCATTTCAAAAAGTATATTTGAGACCTAGTAATCATAGGACTCCCAGAAACCACAAAAGTATAATTTTAAAAGTTATTTTCCTATTTTATTTAAAAGCTTTTTCTTAAGGCCAGAAATGGTCTTTAATAGGAAAAAATTATTTAAGTATTTCAAAAATATTTGCCATAATTCAGGGAGACTCATGGGACATATATTGTCCATATATAAGAGTTTCAACACTTGGTCATGTTCAAAATAATGGGCTAATCCCTCTAAAACCCTTTCTGGATATTTCAAGCTTTTGAAATATTTACAAAGGAAATATTCTCCAAAAATTCCAGGGAAATTCTATCATGTCATATATGACATATTTGATGATCTTGCCAAGCCCCATGCCTTGGGAAGCAAGATAACATCCTCTAAACCCTTCATAACCATTCTGTCCATATCTGAAGTTTGAGCAACTTTACATTGCCAAACTTATCCTAATGCTCTCAAACTTGGTGCACATGCTAGAAAGGCCTAATAAGGCATCTAGACCAAATGGCACAAGATTTGAAGTAGGGTAACTTGATCAGAATACCCTAAAACCATTTCTGTTCAAATGCAAATTTGAACAACTTTACATTACCAACTTTTTACCTGGAGCTTCAAACTTTGTGGGCATGATCAATACCCCAGATGATGAAACTACACCGAGTGGTGCATCAAGGGGAGATGATTAGCTTGACTTAAACAAGATGAAGCCATTTCTGTTGATTTCTAGGGTTCACCAAAGTTACATTGGCTAGTTTCTTCAAATGAGCCCAAATTTGATGAAACACCCTATTTCCATATAACCTTCAATCCTGTTAAGTGTCATGGCTAGTGGAGATCATTTGTTTGTCCAAAACTTGATCAAACACCTTCTGCTACTTTACCAAAACCATCTTCTTGACCTCTTTTACCATTTACTTTTGCCTGAACTTTCTACCACAGCTTCACCAAGTTACCTTCTACCTCTAGTAACTCCCCCATGTCCACAGCTCATTAATTGAGGGGTGAAAACCCCAATTCACCTTGCTGGACAGCCCATTTCTACCCATTTACCAGCTTCACTCCTCTCTCACTGATCATCCAGAGCATCCAAAACCACAGCTGGGTTGATTACTTCGTGCTGGACCCCCCAGACACGGCGGACACGCCCAGGGAGCCAATGGCATGCCATGGCATGCAATTAGCACGCTCCAGAGCGCGCTACAGTGCGCACCCGCACTGTAGCTTCGCCCAATCCAGCGCCCCCGACCACCTCGTGCTCCCTCCTCGCGCCAAACGATGCGCCTCGACGTTTGCGACCTCCCCCGGCGCTGTCCCCCTCCTCCTCCTCCCTCCAGTGACCGCCCTCGCACGCGCGCCGGCCGCCCGCAAGCTCCACTCGTCGGCCTCACACGCGCGCGCCCTCTGGAGCATCCCCCGCTCCCCCTCTTCCTTCCCTCCGCCCTGGAATTCGTCTAGCAACACCCCAGACGCAATCCCATCGCCTCCCGTGCACTGTGGCATCGAGCAGAAGCTCGCCGGCAAACAGGTCCACGGGACATCGCCGTTCCCCTATAAATAGGGCCCCCGAGCCCCTCCTCTCTTCACCAACAGCCTCCCCACACTCCCAGTAGCACTCCAGCACCACCCATTCGCCCTCAGAGAGCCTCAGTGCTCGGGATCGACCGGAGCTCTGCCGCGTCGGGCAACCGGAGATCTCGCAGTACAGCCCCTCTCCGCCCCAACTCTCGCTCGATCTGGAGCCAGCAGACCTCACTGACTTGTTCCCCTCCTTCTTCCACTTCTATTGCAGCCCGGAGCGAGCCAGCCAAGAACCTCCCGACGCTGCTCCGCCGCGAGTCCTCGCCGCCGGCGAGCCAGGCCTCTCCGGCGAGCCGCACCACCACCACTGGAACGGCGACTCCTCGCTGAACCCGTTCCTGCCCGTAGCTCACCTCGTCGTGCACCCTATCGCCGCCGGTGAGCTCGCCGTTGCTTTGGCCGCAAGGTTGAAGATGACAGGCAGGCCCCGCCTGTCATTCTCACCACTCTCTCTCTCCCCTCTCAGCCACTGACCGCCGGGCCCCGCTCGTTAGGTTTAAAAACCCTGACGCGCGCGCGCTGGCGCCCGTGCGGTGGGCTATTCGCCCTGGGCCGTGCACTGTGGCCGTTCTGGCCCAGTGGCACAGGGCCTTTTCCTTTTATTCTTTTCTGTGATTATTTCAAATAATTTCACAGAAATAAATAATTGTCCAAATGAATTAATTCCAACTCCTAAAATCTTGTAAAATTCCAACCTATTTAATGGTGTCACTTTCACACATATCCATGAACCTTTTCTGTTCTGTTCAAATTTAAATTCATATTTGAACATTAAAACTTCTGTTCAAAAATCCTTAGATCCCATTCTGCAACTCCAAAACTCCAAGTAAGAATTTTTGCCATCTTAGATTTCCCTCTAGTATTTAACAAAAATAAGTTGACATTTTTCTGAGCACTTTGATTTTTCTATTTCTATTGTGGTCTTATTTTCCCGTTGTTATTTTGCGACGTTTAGATACCGTATTTGACGAGGTTGCTGAAGAAGAAGGTGGGGAAGGATTTGAAGACTTTGAAGACCAAGCCAATCCAGGCAAGCAGCCCTTTGACCATGATACACTTGTGTTCTTCGGAACACGTTTGTTTCCGGTTGCATGATGAATAGAGTTACGGTGGTGACCTAGTTGTGAACCACCACATGATGCATGCTTACTCATGATCTTGCTATGTGCTAGATGTCATGCAAATGGTTAGTAGTGATGTTTAGTGATGCATGTGTGTCATGAAACCTTCGTGGTTGAAATCTTTTCACAAACCCCATCGGGTGCCCCTAATGCCCGAGGGTGATATCGAGTTAGGTCATCACTTGAGGAAGAAGTGATGTGCCGGTAAAAAATCTTGTGCATGGGTGAAATGATGGATTAGATTTATGTGTGACTACCGTCCCAACCAATTATGTGCAACCACTCTACCCCTTATGGGACGGGGCGTTATTGATTACTTAGGCCGATACTAGCATGGTGCCCGCATTACTAGTGACGGAAAGACTTGAGGTCTTTCCCAGGACGGGGTCGTTCTTGGATAGACGACCATGACTGTTTTTACAGGGCACCGGACACACCGTTGGTCCCTTCAAGTACGCGTGACATTGAAATTAGGGCAAGTCCCATGATCTATTGTTTGTACTCGAGGGCCGTGTACCAATGAGTGGACCCTATGTTAGTGTCGTCTAAGGAAAGATAATGACCGGGTGCTTCCCCCGAGTACTTGAGGTACTGCGGGATTGTGGGTGACACGAAAGCTTCCCGGATCTTGTGGGTAAAGTGCGCAACCTCTGCAGAGTGTAAAACTATTCGAATAGCCGTGTCCACGGTCATGGACAGTTGGGTGGTGCTACTTAAACTATGTCCAGAGTTTTACTACATCGGAGAAAGTATGTGTGTGTGTGATGAGTCAAGGTGGTGACTTGACTCGATGAGATGAATTCTATTCATGTTGATATCGGTAACCTGTCCTCGAGGTTACGTGCAATTATTGATTCATATACTTGATGGTAGAATATTTATTCTAGCTCGCTGCTAGATTGCTCATTACTGTTCAATTGCATTGTTACTTCGAACCAAATCATGGGTTGCTTGCGAGTACATTCAAAGTACTCATTGGCTTGCCACTGGTTATTTAATTGGCCAGGCATGGAGGAACAGGAATATGAAGAAGAGTTCTTTGGAGACGAACATGCGAACTAGGAAGCTATCCCAGTCAGAATGCCTGTAGGGTTAAGGCAGATGGCATGGGTTCTACTTATCATCGAAGACTTCCGCTATTCGAGTTATTTGCTATTCAGCCCTTGAGGCTTTATCTATGCAAGACTTGGCCATAATGGCCATAATTTGTGTAAGACGGTACGTATGGATGTAAGACTCTTGTTATTTAGCTTTTGTGTGTTCAGTGAGCATTGATCTCTGGGATCACTGTACACGTGCATTCGGTGATCTCGACTTCTAAGTCGGGGTCCCCACAGAGCTGGTATCAGAGCCATCCTGACTGTAGGAAGCCTTAGTTAGCATGGGCGTTAGTTAGATGAGACCCCTTTCCAAAAACCTTCTGAACCTCTCTTCTTTTCTAAACCTTACCAACCTGAGATTTCATCAGCTTATTAACCTCTCCTATTCCACCTTTGTAGATGGCCGCTGTACTTGAAGAGCACCTGACCACTGGGTTTCCCTTGCTTCTCGAGGATAGCCTCCAGGAGTGCCAGTTCCACCGAGCGCCCATCCTCACCTACCTTGAGCATTGGGTTAGCGACACTGAGGTGGAGTACCATGTGGAAGTGATCGTGAAGGCGAACGATCCTCCCACAAGTTGGTTCTTTGAGGGACCCCAGATGGCAACACTACCTCTCGCTGTCGAGGCTGTTGCACTCAAGGCACTAACCCGTCTCCGCAAGCTTCTTCCGGAGATGGCAGCCAAGATGACAACCCGCTTCTTGCCTTACCGGAAGGAAGGTGAAGATGGAAGCAGCGCACTAGCCCCTCCACTGAATGAAGGACTCCCACTTCGATTCCAGACCTACTTCAGTCTATGTGCCGACAGCTTGGCACAAGACTTGGCCTCGGAATCGATGAAGCTCCGAGAAGAACTTAAAAATACCAAGGCACTTCTTCGTCAAGCACAAGAGAAGACGGAGAGAATCAAGAAGGAAGGTGCGCCTCCAGGACAATCCGCTATCGCGTACCGAGGCGGAAGGCCCTCCGAAGATGTATCTTCCAAGGATGAAGAACCACCTCGGCGACGCCGGATGACGGCAAGGGAATATCGCAAGCTTTTCCCTACACCACCGACAAAGCACCGTCGTATCCAACTCCTCCACTCCCCCACGCCCTCAAGTGACAAGGGGCCCAGACAGATGAAGACAAGGAGGAAGAACCAGAAGAGCCGGAATACGCGACCGAGCATTCCGCCGCTTAGGCATTATTCGCTACTCGGATATGCCAGTTCGTGACCTCTACGGTAGGATAGGTCGTGTATCCCCTATGCACAGTCGAGTCCTTGTATGGTTCATATGAAACCATCTAGTGTTTGCTTTCGTTGTGTTTGGATGTATGTCGTATTCTTCCTTCGGGAACATGTAAACGACTGCATCACCCGTTTGGATTTTAATGAATGTGTTTGGCCCTTTCGGCCCTTGCATGATTTGATTAGTGTCACACCCACCCCCTTACTAGGCACCCATCTATCTTGCTTTCCCTCTTCCAAGTCATGAGACCTTTTACCGCTCCAACAGGATGCCTGTTGTAACTCGTACTGGTACCTCTACCTAGCAGCCTGAAGCCGGAGCATCCGCTCAGTCAGAGGCAGGCCACGACCAAACCAACGACCAAGCTCCACCACCACCTCCTCCGAACATGGACATGGCTCAGCTTCTCCAAGCTTTCCGAGAGGAACGCCAAGCCAACACTGCAGCCCTTCAGTTGATTGCTCAAGCTGTCACCAACAACCGCCAGCCGGCGGGGAATGGCAATGGACGTTCCACGTTGGCAGAGTTTAAGAAGCATGCACCGCCAACTTTCATCGAGACTGCTGAACCCCTGGATGCAGACGACTGGGTCCGCACCATTGAGGACTTGCTGGAACTAGTCGGATGCACCGAAGACCGCGAGAAGGTGGCCTATGCAGCCCACTGCCTCGGGGGGACTACTAGAGCATGGTGGGATGGATTCAAGGTCATGCATGCTAGACAAGACATCACTTGGGACAACTTCAAGGCAGAATTCCGCAAATCCCACATTCCTTCCGGGATCATGGCTATTAAAAAGCGTGAGTTCCGAGCCCTGAAGCAAGGAAGTGGCACTGTCAAGGAGTACATGCAGAAGTTCAGTGTTCTGTCAAGATATGCCCCTAAAGATGTCAGCACTGATGCTGCAAAAAGGGAGCGCTTCATGGTAGGCCTCAATCAGACTCTGCAATACTCGCTTGTCGTGTGCGACTGCCCGACCTTCCCTGACCTGTTGAACAAAGCACTCATGCTTGAAGACAAGCGGCGTGCTTTGGAAGACACTCGCAAGCGCAAGATGGTCAGCAAGGGAAGTTCCAGCAACCAGAAGCCTCGTCCGTGGCAGTCGGCCCCGGCCAAGCCAACCTATCAGCAACCAAGAGCTCCTGCACCTCGCACCAACTTTCAGCCTCAGCAGTATGCCAACCCAAGGCCAGCATTCAACCCCAATAATAGTGGTGGCAACAAGATCAACAATCCAAACCAAGTCACTTGCTTTGGATGTGGTCAGTCAGGACACATCTCAAGGGTATGCCCCAACAAGAAGCCTGATGCCCCGTGCCCCAATGCGCAGAACCCAGGACAAGGCCGCGGGATGCCACCAAGGAACCCAGCTCCTCGCAACCCGCCTAACCATGGGAAGGGGCGTGTGAATCACGTCACTGCTGAAGAAGCCCAGGAAGACCCGGACATCGTGTTGGGTACGTTCCTTGTCAACTCAGCACCTGCAACTGTCTTGTTTGATTCTGGAGCCACGCATTCATTTGTCACTCAAAGATTTGCATTAAAAAGTGGCATGACCCCTACACCCCTGAATAACCCCATGGTGGTACAAACCCTCGGAGCAGAGATGAGAGCCAAGATAGGCTGTAAGGGAGTCAGTATTACCATTAACGGTGTAGATTTCCTAGCAGACCTCATCGTCCTGAGATCACAAGGCTTGGATGTGATCCTAGGGATGAATTGGCTCAGCAAGCACCAAGGCTTGTTAGACTGTGCCAATCGGACAGTCACTATGACCAATGACCAAGGAGTCGAAGTTAAGTTTGCTTCCAACTCCTCTTCCGCTCAAGCCGCTCAAGTCAACTGTCTGTCTGAAGTTGGGCTAGAGCAAGTACCGGTGGTATGCGAGTACCCTGATGTCTTTCCGGATGAAATACCGGGAATGCCCCCTGACCGGGACATTGAGTTCATCATCGAGCTCGTGCCCGGGGTAGGACCCATCTATAAGAAGCCTTATAGAATGGGGACGGAAGAATTAGCTGAGTTGAAGAAGCAACTGGAAGAGCAGCTGAGGAAGGGATTTATCCGCCCAAGTGCCTCCCCTTGGGGATCACCTGTTCTGTTTGTGGCAAAGAGGGACGGTACCATCCGCTTATGCATTGACTATCGTTCCCTCAATAAAGTTACAATCAAGAACAAATATCCACTTCCCAAGATTGAAGATATGTTTGATCAGCTCAGCGGAGCCAAGGTGTTCTCCAAGATCGACCTCAGATCTGGGTACTACCAGCTGAAGATCAGACCCCAAGATATTCCGAAGACGGCATTCGTAACCAGATATGGCATGTATGAGTGCACGGTCATGTCCTTTGGGTTAACCAATGCCCCAGCTTACTTCATGTATCTCATGAATAAAGTCTTCATGGAATACTTGGACAAGTTTGTTGTTGTCTTCATCGATGACATTCTTGTCTTCTCGAAGACGGAGGAAGAGCACGAGCAACATTTGAGGATGGTCCTAGACAAGCTTCGGGAGCACCAACTATACGCCAAATTCAGCAAGTGTGAGTTCAAGCTGCATAAAGTTGGATTCTTAAGTCATGTCTTGACCGAAGAAGGATTATCAGTTGATCCCGCAAAGATCAAAGCTGTGACCCAATGGCAATCCCCAACGACCAGAAGCTTCCTCGGACTTGCGGGCTATTATCGCAAATTCGTGGAAGGATTCTCTAGCATTGCCCGGCCAATGACTCAGCTCCTCAAGAAGGACAAGAAGTTCGAGTGGACGCCAAAATGTGAAGAGAGCTTCCAAGAGATCAAGAAGAGGTTGACCACCGCCCCAGTTCTAGCAACACCTGATATTCACAAGGAGTTCACGATATATTGTGATGCCTCTCGAACCGGATTGGGAAGCGTTCTGATGCAAGAAGGCCGAGTCATAGCTTACCTCTCCAGGCAGCTACGACCTCATGAAGAGAACTATGCTACTCACGATCTTGAGTTAGCAGCAGTAGTTCATGCCTTGAAGACATGGCGGCATTACCTCCTAGGGAAACGGTGTGAGATATACAGGGACCCCAAAAGTCTGAAGTACATTTTCACCCAAAAGGAATTGAACATGAGGCAGCGAAGATGGTTAGAACTCATCAAAGACTATGACCTCAGTGTTCAGTATCACCCCAGGAAGGCTAACGTGCTGGCCGATGCCTTAAGCAGGAAGGCTTGCTCTTTGAATGCCATTATTCAAGAGAGGCAGCCAGCCTTGTTTAAGGAACTCGAACAATTCAGTTTGGAATTGGTCACCCCTGGATTTCTGGATCATTTGGAAGTCAAACCAACCCTGATGGACGAAGTCAAGAAGGCGCAAGGTGGGCACGCAAGCATTGAAGGCATCAAGAAGAAGATGAAGCTAGGCAAGGCCCCAGGATTCTCTGAAGACGAGCACGGGATTGTTTGGTACAAAGGCCGCATCTGCGTACCAAACCAGATAGAGTTGAAGAACCTGATCCTGCAAGAAGCCCACGACACTCCATATTCCATCCACCCTGGAGGAACCAAGATGTATCAAGACTTGAAGGAACGATTCTGGTGGCACGGGATGAAAAGAGAGATTGCAACCTATGTTGCAAAGTGTGATGTGTGCCAAAGGGTCAAGGCTGAATATCAGCGACCCGCTGGATTGCTCCAACCACTCAAGGTTCCCGAGTGGAAGTGGGACAAAGTCGGAATGGACTTCATCACTGGATTACCAAGGTCAAATAGAGGACATGACTCTATCTGGGTCATAGTCGACCATTTGACCAAGGTGGCCCATTTCATTCCTGTCAAGACTACTTATGATGGCAACCGGCTGGCAGCTCTCTACATCGACAGAATCGTAAGTCTTCACGGCGTTCCCAAGGAGATTGTGTCAGATCGAGGAACCCAGTACACCTCAAGGTTCTGGAAGAAGTTCCAAGAAGCCTTGGGAACCAAATTGTCTTTCAGCACGGCTTTCCACCCACAGACCGGAGGTCAGACAGAACGAGTAAATCAAATTCTCGAAGACATGCTCCGAGCCTGTGTCTTGGCATATGGAGCCAAGTGGGAAGATTGTCTCCCTTTTGCCGAGTTCTCCTATAACAACAGTTATCAGTCGAGCCTTCAGATGGCACCATTTGAGGCATTGTACGGACGCAGATGTCGCACACCCCTCAACTGGTCAGAGACTGGAGAAGGGCTAGTCTTTGGACCGGATATTCTCCGTGAAGCAGAAGAGCAAGTCCAACGAGTCAGAGAACGTTTGAAGGCAGCCAAGTCAAGGCAGAAGAGCTATGCTGACACTCACCGTCGGGACATGAGTTTCCATGTCGGGGATCATGTATACCTGCGGGTAACTTCTCTAAAGGGAACCAACCGTTTCCACGTCAAGGGGAAGCTCGCACCAAGGTTCATTGGACCCTTTGAGATCATTGCACGACGAGGAGAAGTGGCTTACCAGTTGGAACTACCACCTGAGCTATCCGATGTGCACAATGTGTTCCACGTGTCACAACTCCGGAAATGTCTCCAAGATCCGAACAAGCCAGATCTCTACAAGGATGTTGATCACCAAGCCATTGATCTGCAGCCTGATTTGACCTACCGCGAGAAGCCCATTCGCATTCTGGATGAAGCAGAACGACGGACGCGAAGCCGTACCATCAAGTACTTCAAGGTCCAGTGGAGCAACCACACAGAAGCAGAAGCAACCTGGGAACGTGAAGACTATCTTAGATCCGAGTATCCCGATCTCTTTTAAGACCTAGTTTAGGAATCTCGGGGACGATATTCTTGTAAGGGGGGTAGGTCTGTCACACCCTGCATTTTGTAACATGTCATTTGCATCAATGAAGCATGAAAATTTGGACCAGCAATTTTTTTTGGCATCATTTGGCTTTTATTTGGAATTGAGTTTTCCTTCATATGTTTTTCATGTGCTCATTAAAGTCAACTATTACCTCTTGTAGAATTCATCTCCATACCCAAAACTTCTGCCCAAATGATCATACCAAGTGTTTATAGCAGTATAGTATTTTCTTATAAAATTAATTTGGCCAAAATGTATTTTTAAAATTTAGTATTCCAAAAAACCCTGAATTGAGGTTTGCACTGCAAGTGCTTGATTTAGGGTGAGAAAATTATTTCAAAAAGTATATTTGAGACCTAGTAGTCATAGGACTCCCAGAAACCACAAAAGTATAATTTTAAAGTTATTTTCCTATTTTATTTAAAACTTTTTCTTAAGGCCAGAAATGGTCTTTAATAGGAAAAAGTTATTTAAGTATTTCAAAAATATTTGCCAAAATTCAGGGAGACTCATAAGACATATATTGTCCATATATAAGAGTTTCAACACTTGGTCATGTTCAAAATAATGGGCTAATCCCTCTAAAACCCTTTCTGGATATTTCAAGCTTTTGAAATATTTACAAAGGAAATATTCTCCAAAAATTCCAGGGAAATTCTATCATGTCATATATGACATATTTGATGATCTTGCCAAGCCCCATGCCTTGGGAAGCAAGATAACATCCTCTAAACCCTTCATAACAATTATGTCCATATCTGAAGTTTGAGCAACTTTACATTGCCAAACTTATCCTAATGCTCTCAAACTTGGTGCACATGCTAGAAATGACTAATAAGGCATCTAGACCAAATGGTACAAGATTTGGAGTAGGGTAACTTGATCAGAATACCCTAAAACCATTTCTGTTAAAATGCAAATTTGAACAACTTTATATTACCAACTTTTTACCTGGAGCTTCAAACTTTGTGGGCATGATCAATACCCCAGACGATGAAACTACACCAAGTGGTGCATCAAGGGGAGATGATTAGCTTGACTTAAACAAGATGAAGCCATTTCTGTTGATTTCTAGGGTTCACCAAAGTTACATTGGCTAGTTTCTTCAAATGAGCCCAAATTTGGTGAAACACCCTATTTCCATATAACCTTCAATCCTGTTAAGTGCCATGGCTAGTGGAGATCATTTGTTTGTCCGAAACTTGATCAAACACCTTCTGCTACTTTACCAAAACCATCTTCTTGACCTCTTTTACCATTTACTTTTGCCTGAACTTTCTACCACAGCTTCACCAAGTTACCTTCTACCTCTAGTAACTCCCCCATGTCCACAGCTCCATGATTGAGGGGTGAAAACCCCAATTCACCTTGCTGGACAGCCCATTTCTACCCATTTACCAGCTTCACTCCTCTCTCACTGATCATCCAGAGCATCCAAAACCACAGCTGGGTTGATTACTTCGTGCTGGACTCCCCAGACATGGCGGACACGCCCAGGGAGCCAATGGCATGCCATGGCATGCAATTAGCACGCTCCAAAGCGCGCTACAGTGCGCACCCGCACTGTAGCTTCGCCCAATCCAGCGCCCCCGACCACCTCGTGCTCCCCCCTCGCGCCAAACGATGCGCCTCGACGTCTGCGACCTCCCCCGGCGCTGTCCCCCTCCTCTTCCTCCCTCCAGTGACCGCCCTCGCACGCGCGCCGGCCGCCCGCAAGCTCCACTCGTCGGCCTCACACGCGCGCGCCCTCTGGAGCATCCCCCGCTCCCCCTCTTCCTTCCCTTCGCCCTGGAATTCGTCCAGCAACACCCCAGACGCAATCCCATCGCCTCCCGTGCACTGTGGCGTCGAGCAGAAGCTCGCCGGCGCACAGGTCCACGGGACCTTGCCGTTCCCATATAAATAGGGCCCCCGAGCCCCTCCTCTCTTCACCAACAGCCTCCTCACACTCCCAGTAGCACTCCAGCACCACCCATTCGCCCTCAGAGAGCCTCAGTGCTCGGGATCGACCGGACCTCCGCCGCGTCGGGCAACCGGAGATCTCGCAGTATAGCCCCTCTCCGCCCCAACTCTCGCTCGATCTGGAGCCAGCAGACCTCACTGACTCGTTCCCCTCCTTCTTCCACTTCTATTGCAGCCCGGAGCAAGCCAGCCAAGAACCTCCCGACGCTGCTCCGCCGCGAGTCCTCGCTGCCGGCGAGCCAGGCCTCTCCGGTGAGCCGCACCACCACCACTGGAATGGCAACTCCTCGCTGAACCCGTTCCTACCCGTAGCTCACCTCGTCGTGCACCCTATCGTTGCCGGTGAGCTCGCCGTCGCTTTGGCCACAAGGTTGAAGATGACAGGCGGGCCCCGCCTGTCATCCTCACCACTCTCTCTCTCCCCTCTCAGCCACTGACCGCCGGGCCCCACCCGTCAGGTTTAAAAACCCTGACGCGCGCGCGCTGGCGTCCGTGCGGTGGGCTATTCGCCCTGGGCCGTGCACTGTGGCCGTTCTGGCCCAGTGGCACAGGGCCTTTTCCTTTTATTCTTTTCTGTGATTATTTCAAATAATTTCACAGAAATAAATAATTGTCCAAATGAATTAATTCCAACTCCTAAGATCTTGTAAAATTCCAACCTATTTAATGGTGTCACTTTCACACATATCCATGAACCTTTTCTGTTCTGTTCAAATTTAAATTCATATTTGAACATTAAAACTTCTGTTCAAAAATCCTTAGATCCCATTCTGCAACTCCAAAACTCCAACTAAGAATTTTTGCCATCTTAGATTTCCCTCTAGTATTTAACAAAAATAAGTTGACATTTTTCTGAGCACTTTGATTTTTCTGTTTCTATTGTGGTCTTATTTTCCCGTTGTTATTTTGCGACGTTTAGATACCGTATTTGACGAGGTTGCTGAAGAAGAAGGTGGGGAAGGATTTGAAGACTTTGAAGACCAAGCCAATCCAGGCAAGCAGCCCTTTGACCATGATACACTTGTGTTCTTCGGAACACGTTTGTTTCCGGTTGCATGATGAATAGAGTTACGGTGGTGACCTAGTTGTGAACCACCACATGATGCATGCTTACTCATGATCTTGCTATGTGCTAGATGTCATGCAAATGGTTAGTAGTGATGTTTAGTGATGCATGTGTGTCATGAAACCTTCGTGGTTGAAATCTTTTCACAAACCCCATTGGGTGCCCCTAATGCCCGAGGGTGATATCGAGTTAGGTCATCACTTGAGGAAGAAGTGATGTGCCGGTAAAAAATCTTGTGCATGGGTGAAATGATGGATTAGATTTATGTGTGACTACCGTCCCAACCAATTATGTGCAACCACTCTACCCCTTATGGGACGGGGCGTTATTGATTACTTAGGCCGATACTAGCATGGTGCCCGCATTACTAGTGACGGAAAGACTTGAGGTCTTTCCCAGGACGGGGTCGTTCTTGGATAGACGACCATGACTGTTTTTACAGGGCACCGGACACACCGTTGGTCCCTTCGAGTACGCGTGACATTGAAATTAGGGCAAGTCCCATGATCTATTGTTTGTACTCGAGGGCCGTGTACCAATGAGTGGACCCTATGTTAGTGTCGTCTAAGGAAAGATAATGACCGGGTGCTTCCCCCGAGTACTTGAGGTACTGCGGGATTGTGGGTGACACGAAAGCTTCCCGGATCTTGTGGGTAAAGTGCGCAACCTCTGCAGAGTGTAAAACTATTCGAATAGCCGTGTCCACGGTCATGGACAGTTGGGTGGTGCTACTTAAACTATGTCCAGAGTTTTACTACATCGGAGAAAGTATGTGTGTGTGTGATGAGTCAAGGTGGTGACTTGACTCGATGAGATGAATTCTATTCATGTTGATATCGGTAACCTGTCCTCGAGGTTACGTGCAATTATTGATTCATATACTTGATGGTAGAATATTTATTCTAGCTCGCTGCTAGATTGCTCATTATTGTTCAATTGCATTGTTACTTCGAACCAAATCATGGGTTGCTTGCAAGTACATTCAAAGTACCCATTGGCTTGCCACTGGTTATTTAATTGGCCAGGCATGGAGGAACAGGAATATGAAGAAGAGTTCTTTGGAGACGAACATGCGAACTAGGAAGCTATCCCAGTCAGAATGCATGTAGGGTTAAGGCAGATGGCATGGGTTCTACTTATCATCGAAGACTACCGCTATTCGAGTTATTTGTTATTCAGCCCTTGAGGCTTTATCTATGTAAGACTTGGCCATAATGGCCATAATTTGTGTAAGACAGTATGTATGGATGTAAGACTCTTGTTATTTAGCTTATGTGTGTTCAGTGAGCATTGATCTCTGGGATCACTGTACACGTGCATTCGGTGATCTCGACTTCTAAGTCGGGGTCCCCACAATATATCAGGATCTTTCCAACACAATGTGCCTGCCAAAGGATAAAATGTAAAAAGGAAAGGTGGATTTCACCTTGACTCTTATAAGGCAAGAATAATAGATAGGCCCTTCGCAGAGGGAAGCAGATGTTGTCATGTGTTTTTATGGTTGGACGCACAAAGTCTTAGCATAGAAGAACTTCACTTTATATTGCCACTTGTGATAAGGACCTTTATTATGCAGTCTGTCGCTTTTATTACTTCCATATCACAAGATCGTATAAAGCTAATTTCCTCCACACTAATAAATCATACATATTTTAGCGAGTTTGCAACATGACAACTTACTTGGAAGGATCTTTCTCAATCCATAGGTAGGTATGGTGGACTCTCATGGCAAAACTGGGTTTAAGGATGTATGGAAGCACAAGTAGTATCTCTACTTAGTGCAGGGAGTTTTGGCTAGCATGAGGGGGAAAGGCAAGCTCAACATGTTGGATGATCCATGACAATATACTTTATTTCGGATATAAGAAGACATAACCCATTATGTTGTCTTCCTTGTCCAACATCAACTCTTTAGCATGTCATACTTAAATGAGTGCTCACAATCATAAAAGATGTCCAAGATAGTATAATTGTATGTAAAGCCTCTCTTCTTTTATTACTTCCTATTAATTGCAACGATGACCAAAACTATGTTTGTCAACTCCCAACAACTTTTATTTATCATACTCTTATATGTGAAGTCATTACTTCCCACAAGATCAATATGATCTCTTTGATACTTTTCATATTTTCTTTCTTTCTATCATGACCCAAGTGAGGAAATCAAGCCCTTTGACTCAACACTAATCTTTATTATATAGCTCACGGAATCGATTACAAAGGGTAAAGATCATAAAGCAAAAGCTCACAACTAGATCATGCTAACTTTATTCTACTAGATCAAGATACTACCAAAAGGATCGAACTAAGAAAAAACGGTAAAGATAGGAGCGATGGTGATACGATACCGGTGTCACTTCCCCAAGCTTGGCAGTTGCCAAGGGGAGTGCCCATGCCCATATGATTATGTCTCCTTCTTTGGGGGTGGTGATGATAGAGTTGTTGATGATGTAGGCTTGTCATCCACCTTCCAAGGCATGGGCTCACCATCGTAGAAGGATGATCGAGTCTCCGGGATACTCAAATCTGCAGCCAAACTCATCTTCTTGAATCTATATTCATACTCACAGTTTTGGTTTTGCAGGTCATAGATCTGGGCTTGGAGGTGATCAATCTTCTCTTGAAGATTGGAGATAGCTTCCCCGAAGATCCTTGAGTCCAGCTTGAGGTTGTTGGCGAGCTCCGAGATCATCATGTGGTTGGCGTTGAGTCCTCATTCCACCATACCTTGGCACTTGAAAACTTGTTGCTCCATTGCTTCGAGTCTTGTCTACATGCTTCCGGTCCTCCTTGGCCCCTCAACATCACGGATGTGCAGCACCCCCTCATGCAACTCCATGGTTTTAGGGTGATGCAGTAGCTTCGCAAGGTAGGGGTTGATGACCTTCTCAAAGAACTTGTCCTTGAGGATGTTGGAGGACGCCATGATGATCTAGATCTGTCAAAAACAGCAGCTCGAAACAAAAACAGAGGATTTTTGCGTGATACAGAGGTCAAAACCTTCGGGAGTATATATAATGAATTTTAACCGACCGAAAGGAGTAACCCACAAGAAAACGGAGTCCGGGAGGCACACGAGGTGCCCACGAGGCAGGGGGCACGCCCTGAGAGGGGGGGCGCGCCCTCCACCCTCATGGACGCCTCGTGTCTCTTCCAGACCGCTACTTATTTTTTTATTTTTCTAAATATTCCAAAACGGATAAAAATTGCCTTTAGAGCTGTTTTGGAGTCGGTTTACTTACCGTATTACATACCTCTTCCTTTTCGGAGGCTGAATCGTTCTGGAAAGTGTCCCTTATATATTCCTCCGGGGTTATGGTTTCAATAACATTGGTTTCAACATTTATAGGATTACCTGAGATATAATGTTTGATTCTTTGACCGTTCTCCACCTTCGGATTTGTGCCTTCGAAGTTGTTGATTTTTATGGCACCAGAACGATAAACCTCCTCGATAATGTAAGGTCCTTCCCACTTGGAGAGAATTTTTCCTGCAAAAAATCTTAAACGAGAGTTGAATAGCAAGACATAATCACCTACGTTAAACTCACGCTTTTGTATCCTTTTGTCATGCCATCTTTTAACTTTTTCTTTAAACAGCTTGGCATTCTCATAGGCCTAGGTTCTCCATTCATCAAGGCAGCTAATGTCAAATAACCTCTTTTCACCGGCAAGTTTGAAATCATAATTGAGCTCTTTAATAGCCCAATATGCCTTATGTTCTAGCTCGAGAGGTAAGTGACAAGCTTTTCCATATAACATCTTATATGGAGACATACCCATAGGATTTTTGTATGCAGTTCTATAGGCCCATAATGCATCATCAAGTTTCTTGGACCAATTCTTCCTAGACCTATTAACTGTCTTTTGCAAAATTAATTTCAACTCTCTATTACTTAGTTCTACTTGACCACTAGTCTGTGGGTGGTACGGGGATGCAATTCTATGGTTGATATCATATTTAGCAAGCATCTTACGAAAAGCACCATGAATAAAGTGTGAACCACCATCAGTCATTAGATATCTAGGGACTCCAAACCTCGGAAAAATAACTTCTTTAAGCATCTTAATAGAGGTGTTGTGATCATCACTAGTAGTTGGAATAGCTTCCACCCACTTAGTAACGTAATCAACAGCAACTAAAATATGTGTGTATCCATTAGAGGCAGGAAACGGTCCCATATAATCAAAGCCCCAAACATCAAATGGTTCAATAACAAGTGAATAATTCATAGGCATTTCTTGACGTCTACTAATATTACCAATTCTTTGACATTCATCACAAGCTAAGACAAACTTACGGGCATCCTTGAAGAGAGTAGGTCAATAAAAACCGGATTGCAATACCTTGTGTGCAGTTCTATCTCCCGCATGGTGTCCTCCGTAAGCTTCGGAGTGGCACTTGCGTAGGATCTGTTCCTGTTCATGCTCAGGTACACAACGTCTAATAATACCATCTGCTCCTTCTTTATAAAGATGTGGGTCATCACAGAAGTAATGTCTCAAATCATAGAAGAACTTTTTTCTTTTGCTGGTATGTGAAGCTAGGAGGTATAAACTTAGCAACAATATAATTAGCATAATCAGCATACCATGGAGCAGTACAAGAAGTATTTATGACATCTAATTGTTCATCAGGAAAGCTATCATCAATAGGTTGTGGGTCATCAAGTATATTCTCTAACCTAGACAAGTTATCTGCAACAGGGTTCTCAGCTCCCTTCATATCGATAATATGCAAGTCAAACTCTTGCAGCAAGAGAACCCATCTAATGAGTCTAGGTTTAGCATCTTTCTTTTCCATAAGGTATTTGATAGCAGCATGATCAGTGTGAATAGTTACTTTAGAATCAACGATATAGGGTCTAAACTTATCACAAGCAAATACAACTGCTAAAAAATCTTTCTCGGTAGTAGCATAATTTCTTTGGGCACTATCTAGAGTCTTACTAGCATACTGGATAACATTCTATTTCTTATCAACTCTTTGCCCTAAAACAACGCCTACAGCATAATCACTAGCATCACACATAATCTTAAAGGGTAAATTTCAGTCAGGAGGCTGGACAATGGGTGCAGAGATCAATGCTTTCTTAAGTATTTCAAATGCTTCTAGACAATCATGATCAAAGACAAAAGGAATATCTTTTTGTAAAAGATTTGTCAGAGGCGTGGAGATTTTGGAGAAGTCCTTAATGAACCTCCTATAAAACCCGGCATGACCAAGGAAACTTCGTATATCTTTGATGTCCTTAGGGCATGGCATCTTTTCAATAGCATCAACTTTAGCTTTGTCAACTTCAATACCTCTTTCGGAAATTTTATGTCCCAAGACAATGCCTTCATTAACCATAAAGTGGCACTTCTCCCAATTCAAGAGAAGATTAGTGTGTTCACATATCTGCAAAACTCGGTCAAGGTTGCTTAAGCAATCATCAAAAGAAGTTCCGTAAACGGAGAAATCATCCATGAACACCTCAACAATCTTTTCACAAAAATCAGAGAATATAGCCATCATGCATCTTTGAAAGGTAGTAGGTGCATTACATAAACCAAAAGGCATACGTCTATAAGCAAAGGTACCGAAAGGAAAAGTAAAAGTGGTCTTTTCTTGACCCCCTTTTGACACAGGTATTTCAGAGAAACCAGAATAACCATCTAGAAAGCAAAAATGAGTATGCTTGGATAACCTTTCTAGCATTTGATCAATAAAAGGCAAGGGGTAATGATCTTTCTTAGTAGCTTTATTTAACTTACGAAAATCAATTACCATCCTATAACCTGTAACTATCCTTTGCGGGATCAATTCATCTTTATCATTAGGAACGGCAGTCATACCTCCTTTCTTAGGGACACAATGGACAGGACTTACCCACTGGCTATCAGCAATTGGATAGATAATACGTGCCTCTAGAAGGTTTAGTATTTCCTTCCTTACCACTTCTTTCATCTTAGGATTTAACCGTCGTTGATGATCGATAACCGGTTTAGCATTTTCTTCCAAATTTATCTTGTGTTGGCATATAGTGGGAATAATGCCCTTAAGATCATCCAGAGTATATCCAATAGCAGCACGGTGCTTCTTCAGAGTTTTCAGTAATTTTTCTTCTTCCTCCTCTGAAAGGTTAACACTAATAATAACAGGATATATCTTCTTTTCATCAAGATAAACATACTTAAGATTATCAGGTAAAGGTTTAAGTTCAAACACGGGATCATCCTTGGGTGGAGGAGGATCCCCTAGGATTTCAACAGGCAAGTTGTTTTTCAATACGGGTCCCTGTTTAAAGAATATTTCATCTATTTCCCTTCTCTCATTCATATGCATATCATTTTCATGGTCTAGCAAGTATTGTTCTAAAGGATCATTAGGAGGCACGGCAATAGAAGCAAGACCAATAATTTCATCCTTACTAGGTAGTTCTTTTTCAAGGGGTTGTCTACGGAATTTAGCAAAGTTAAGATCATGAGACATATCCCCTAATCCAACAGTAACAATATTTTTCACGCAGTCTATCTTGGCATTAATAGTATTCAAGAAGGGTCTACCGAATATAATGGGACAAAATTCATCTTGTGTGGAACTAAGAATAAGAAAATCAGCAGGGTATTTAACCTTTCCACACAAGACTTCAACATCTCTAACAATCCAAACTGGTGAAATAGTGTCTCTATTAGCAAGCTTAATAGTAACATCAATCCCTTCTAACTCGACAGGTGCAATGTCATGCATAATTTCTCGATATAAGGTAAGAGGGATAATACTCGCACTAGCACCTACATCACATAAACCATGATAGCAATGATATCCTATCTTAACAGATATAATAGGAAAGCCTACAACAGGTCAACATTTATTCCTAGCATTAGGTTTGGCTATTCTAGAAGACTCTTTTTGGAGGTAAATAACATGTCCATCTAAATCGTCTACCAAGAGATCTTTAACCATAGCAACACTAGGTTCAACTTTAATTTGCTCAGAGGGTGTAGGTGTTCTAGTATTACTCTTACGAACTACAGCTGAAGCTTGAGCATGATCATTTATCCTAACAGGGAAAGGTGGTTTCTCAATATAAGCAGTAGGAATAACGGGATCAATATTGTAAGTCATAGTCTTTTCTTCAACTTTAACAGGTTCAACTACTTTTACTTCAATAGGGGGATGGTATTTAAACCACTTCTCCTTGGGGAGATCAACATGAGTAGCAAAAGATTCACAGAAAGAGGCTACTATCTCAGAGTCAAGTCCATATTTAGTGCTAAACTCACGGAAAACTTCGGTATCCATAAAAGCTTTAACACAATCAAACTTAGGGGTCATACCTGACTCCTTACCTTCGTCGAGATCCCAATCTTCAGAGTTGCATTTAATTCTTTCCAATCAATCCCATTTGAATTCAACAGTCTTCATCATAAAAGAGCCAGAATAATAATTATCGAGCATAGTGCGATTATTAAGAGAAAGACGAGCATAAAATTTTTGAATGATCATTTTTCTTGAGAGATCATGATTGGGGCATGAGTATAACATTGACTTAAGCCTCCACCAAGCTTGAGCGATGCTTTCTCCTTCGTGAGGCCAGAAATTATAAATATAATTACGATCACGATGAACCAGGTGCATAGGGTAGAACTTCTGATGAAATTCCAACTTCAGACGATTATAGTTCCATGATCCAATATCATCACATAGCCTAAACCATGTCAATGCATCTCCCTTCAAAGATAAAGGGAATACCTTCTTCTTGATAACATCCTCGGGCATACCTGCAAGCTTAAATAATCCACAAACTTCATCCACATAGATTAGATGTAAATCGGGATGCAGTGTTCCGTCTCCTGTAAAAGGATTTTCAAGCAGTTTCTCTATCATACCCGAAGGAATTTCAAAGCAAACATTTTCAGTAGGTGCAGTAGGTTGAGGAGCAACTCTTTGCTCTTCTGATCGGGGTGAAGATACCCCGAACAAGCCCCTCAAAGGATTTTGAGCTATAGTAACAAGTGACAATAAATTTCAGCACACTATATAAATTTTTCCTTACCAAAGGCGATTCACTCCCCGGCAACGGCGCCAGAAAAGAGTCTTGATGACCCACAAGTGTAGGGGATCTATCGTAGTCCTTTCGATAAGTAAGAGTGTCGAACCCAACGAGGAGCAGAAGGAAATGATAGGCAGTTTTTAGTAAGGTATTTTCTACAAGCACTGAAATTATAGGTAACAGATAATTTTGTGATAAGGTAATTGGTAGCAAGAGACAAAAGGTAAAAGTAAATAAAGTGCAGCAAGGTGGCCCAATCCTTTTTGTAGCAAAGGACAAGCCTAGACAAACTCTTAGATGAAGGAAAGCGCTCCCGAGGACACATGGGAATTATCGTCAAGCTAGTTTCATCGCGATCATCTGATTCATGTTCGGTACTTTGATAATTTGGTATGTGGGTGGACCGGTGCTTGGGTGATGTCCTTACTTGGACAAGCCTCACACTTATGATTAACCTCTAATGCAAGCATCCGCAACTACAAAAGAAGTATTAAGGGAAACCTAACCATAGCCTGAAACATATGGATCCAAATCAGCCCCTTACGAAGCAACACATAAACTAGGGTTTAAGCTTCTGTCACTCTAGCAACCCATCATCTACTTATTACTTCCCAATGTCTTCCTCTAGGCCCAAATAATGGTGAAGTGTCATGTAGTTGACGTTCACATGACACCACTAGAGGAGAGACAACATACATCTCATCAAAATATCGAACGAAGACCAAATTCACATGACTACTTATAGCAAGACTTCTCCCATGTCCTCGGGAACAAAAGTAACTACTCACAAGACATAATATGGTTCATGATCAGAGGGGTATTAATATGCATAATGCATCTGAACATATGATCTTCCACCAAGTAAACCAACTAGCATCAACTACAAGGAGTAATCAACACTACTAGCAACCCACAGGTACCAATCTGAGGTTTGGGTACAAAGATTGGATACAAGAGATGAACTAGGGTTTGAGAGGAGATGGTGATGGTGAAGATGTTGATGAAGATAGCCCTCCCCAAGATGGGAGAGTTGTTGGTGATGACGGCGGTGACGATTTCCGGCAGAACAGCTCTGCTGGAGCCCTAGATTGGTTTCTGCCTTGGCTCCGCCTCGAGACGGCGGCGTCTGTTCCCGAAAGCCTCCTTATGATTTTTTTTCTAGGTCAAAACACCTCATATAGGAGAAGATGGGCATCGGGGGCCTTCGGGGGGCCCACGAGACAGGGGGCGTGCCCTAAGAGGGGGGCGCGTCCCCCACCCTCGTGGATAGCCAGTGGCCCCCCTCGTGAACTTCTTTCGCCGGATATATTTTTTATTTTATGAAATGGAGTCCTGTTGAGTTCGGGGCTTTTGGAGTTGTGCAGAATAGGTTTCCAGAGTTTGCTCCTTTTCCAGCCCAGAATTCCAGCTGCCGGCATTCTCCCTCTTCATGTAAACCTTGTAAAGTAAGAGAGAAAAGGCATAAGTATTGTGACAAAACAAGTAATAATAGCCCATAATGCAATAAATATCAACATATAAGCATGATGCAAAATGGACGTATCATGTTGTGATATATTCCCGTGAGTCCCTGATCTTGATCGTGTGCGTTTGCGTGTATGATTAGTGCACCATTAAGTCGGGGGCGTCACATGGGGCGTGATCAAAAGGTTGAGGGGACAAAGGAAATAATGGTCGAAGGAACAAATGGGGAGACCGTGCGGACTCGAATATCAGCACGTACGGATGGCAGTTTTTGCAGTGTGTAACTCCATTGTGCCGCATGTAACTGCATCGTGGCGACGCTCGCAGCACAACTGCATGCATATGGGCCCCCAACGTGATCGTGCGCCGGCCCCAACCGCTGCTAGAGCGCGCGCGGAGGACGCGAGAGCAGAGCGCATGGAGGGACGCGAGCAGAGCGCTCCGCGGCTGCCTCAACAGTGAGTGGGTGTAACAGCCTAGTTTTTGGCCCTTTTCTTTTTCTTTTTGATTTATTTGTTTTTGCTCTCATTTTCTTTTTGGAGTGGTTCTATGGCCTTGCAACCTGGGAGATATTCGATTCTTCTCCTCCAAGTGGCTCATCATCCTCAAATATTTCCCTAGATCATGTCATTTCCATTCTAGCCCAAACCCTAAAATTCTTTTATAGGGAATATGCCTTTTCTTATTAAAGGAAGAACCCTATTTGCCCTAGGTTGTGAAGCAACCTATATCTCTGCCCCTCCCAAAACTCCCAATAAATTCTCACGATTTCTTTGGGTCATATATTGCTCAAATATGCCCAAACATTTCCTTGACCAGTTCAAAAATAATTCCCCAATATTCATTCTTCATTTCTGTCCAAAGTGGCACTTTGTGAAGGAAGTGTCATTTATCTTATCTTGGTTGCTCCCAAACTTTTTGGGCATTCTTTCATGTCCAAATAATTGACACATGCCAAAATTCAACTTCATTTTCCTAGCCAATCTTCCTCAGTGATTTTTCAAAGTTTCTGTCATACAGAAGCCATTGTGAAGGAAGTACTATCTAGGAGTATCAAAATGAGTTGAAATTTTGCATGCCTCTTCATGTGCTGATATCATTACCCTCCTCCAATTTTTAGCCCCATCCCATCATCAAAATGAGCACAGCTTCAATTCTTCGATTCTGTTAATATTTTCAGGTTGTGAAGCAAGTATACTTTATATTGCTTCATTAATTCTGAAAAGTTACCAGATCGTGCTCCTACCCAAATCACTCCTCTCCACCAAATTTGGGATCATTTCATCAAGTCAATATTTCTCTAGAATTATCCCAAGTTTCTGGACAGAAAGGATATATGTGAAGGAAGTACCATTTTGGCATGTACCATTTTGGCATCTACCAACTTTAGCTCAAGTGGCTTATTGATTTGAGTGCATCATCTTGATCTCTTTTCTAAACCATTTTGGTCAGTTGCAAAGTAACTATATTAAGCCTTGGTCCATTTCTCCTCAAACCCCTCAGGATTGTAGTCTTTCCTTATTTAATCACCCCAGACAACAACTTTGGCTACAATCAATTATCTGTTGATCACCAGTGCACAGCCAAGTTTGCTATAACAAACTTTGGTCGATGACTAACTCAGTTGTAGAGCCTCTTCTCTCAAGCTCTTGCTTTCTATAGCCTCTAGGGTGGAGAGACAACACCCAGACAAGGTTTGCCATCCTCTACAGTCCTCCCCGTGGCATGTCGCGTGGTGATTGTGCCACTTGCATGCCTATTCACGTGCTTGCGCGCTGTGGCTGCGTCTAGAGCGTCGTTTGTGCTTCGGCCCTTTCCCTCTCTTCGTCCTCGCGCGCGTGACCTTGCCCAACGTCTTCCGCTCTTCGTCGCCACCTTCCTGGACCTCTCCCCCCTCCGGAAACCTCCTCATCGACGCTCGTCGCCACGCACCCATGGTCGAACAGTGGCCGACAGGGCCTTAATGGCGCCCGTCTCCTTCCTCCGCTCCCCCTTGGCTCTTGTTGCTCCATGACCTCTGAATCAATTCCTCGTCGCCTTCCTCGCCCTCCCCATGATAGCTTAGCTCGCCAGAGCATTGGCCGGTCCTGAACAGCGGCAACCGGCTCGGCACCTCGCCCCGCCCCTATTTAAGGCCTCCCCGACCCTGTCTCTCTTCACCACCAGCCTTCCCACCCTCCTCTGGTCCCGCCTAGTCCTCTGCCCGAGCCCCGGAGCGCCTCCTTGCTCGCCATCGCCGCCATGGCCCCCGCTGCCAAACTCTTAAATTAGCCTGGAGCCGAGCCCCTCCCACCATTCCCTCACCACCCTAGCACCACCCATAGCCCTGCAGACCGCCTCTGCTCGTTAGCCCCCCTCCGGCGCCCCGAAGCGTTGTGTCCCTCCTCTCCCGACCACCACCATCCGCCGGCATCGCGGCCATCTTCGTCTCGGTCCACCCCGTCGGCCGTGGATGGGATCAACGTGTGCGTCTCGCTGCGCTGAGCTCATCCATGGGATGAGCGCCATGGGAGATGGCCTGGAGCTCGGGCAATCGCCATCGGGAGCTGCCCCTCTCCTCTGCCGGGCGCGTGCGAGAAGAAGACGAAGACGGCGACCCCCTGCTCGTGGGACCCGCCGGTCAGCCTCAGCGCATTGACCCCCCAAGTACGTTGACGTGGATAAGTGGAGGCGTAATCCTCTGGATTTCGTCTTCGCTTTTTCAAAACCGTACTTTCGTGTTCTTTTAGGTGAAGATGCGCTTTCACTTCTAGAAAGTGTATTCCCTTCTAATGTTCTTTCAGTTTTTCTGTCCAGGCCCTGTTTGAAAATATTTTCATTATAGATAGGTCCCTAGCAGAAAACACTTCACAACTTTTTGCTCCCAACTCAGAATGAGGTGACTCCAAAGCCCACTTCTTTGTTTTGTCGAGCCCGTTCCGATGGAATCATTTTCAGCATGTTTTAACATTCTGAAGATGACCATTTTGCCCATGCCCTTATTCATCCCCCTCCGAGAGAGAACGTTTTCCGGCAATTCTTTCTGCGAGCTTCTCGCACTTCCTCCTGGTGAATCCATCCACCCCAGGCAAGCCACACCCTCCACTTTCATGACCGCAATGCAATGACATGGTTTATCTATTTAAACTTATTTAAAATATTGCGTTAGCTACATGACTTTGTGCATGGTATTTCTTGGAGTTGTTCTGATCTTGTTGTTGCCATGATGTTGCTTGGAGTTCTAGGACTAAGATTTTGCAGCTTATGAGGATGACATGTTGCCATTGGATTATTAGTAGCTATTATGATTATTTTCATTGTGGTATTGGATATGATGCTTTGGAGTATTATTTTGGATATGATGTTATCTTGTGGATCTTAGCTGGATAGCTTGTTCTTGCTATTGGAGTAGTAGTATTATCGTTATTAAATTCAACATACTCTTAGTATTTTGTTATCCTCGGGTATTAGGTTATGGCTATGTTATGGTTCGGATTATTTGCTGGATATTGGTGTGACTTGGTTGACAGATGGAAATATGATATTGGAATATCATATATACTTTGGGGATAAATTCCGTCATTAAGTTGGTCAGGTGCCACCTAACCGGGCTTTTCCAGTGCAACCACATTTGCCTTTATGGGAAGTCCCTAATGCGGTCTATTGTCATGCCTCTCACCGGTGCCTCTAACGAGGGAAGGTTATGGGCGTGCGTTACCTTGGCCCGGTAAGCAGACATAACCTTGTGTGCCCGTGGTTGGTATTGAGATCTCTTGTCCCCGTTTGGGACCTTTTTTGTTTTGTCACGACAATGGTTGTTGGATGTCATTGGTTGACATCGGGGCCACCCAGGACTTAGCCCAGAGGGGAGTTTGTCAGAGTGGCCGGAAGGGTGTCACAGAAGTAGATCGGTTTTCTCGGAACGTCGTTGGTCCACCCGAATGGGAGTGCGAGGCAATGGGTTATGTGGTGTGGGTACAGTGTACTAACCTCTACAGAGTGTGTGTTTAATCTATCGATAGCCGTGTCCTCAGTCATGGGCACAAGTTCGTACTAGGTCACACTGTTCAATCAACACTCACATGAGGGAATGACTTATAGGTGATTTATATGTTGATATTGTGAGCAGTAACAGTTTGGCAAGATGCCAATGATGATGTTGAGATTATCTCGAGGATGATCATTCAGTTTGTGATGCGTTCACGAGGTGATCATGTGGATGTTGTTGTCACAAGGTGATCATGTGGATGTTTTGATCACGAGGTGATCAGGTGGATCACGAGGTGATCGAGATGGTATATGACTTGGCCGGATAGCCAAGAGTGAGATGGTTATTGGGATTTGAGATGTTGGTTTATCGACATTGTAGTAGTTTTATATCATGCTTAGTAGTTGTTTTCGCATCATGGTAGCTGTTAATTTAATTAACATGTTAAATGCTATGTTGTTGTTTTGCCTTGATGCTTTTGGTTGTTGTTAGCTTGCAAGTACATTCAATGTACTGACCTGGCGTGCCATGCCAGATTTGCAGGTGATGTCGTGATTGATTGCTTGCTTGTCATGGTTCCCGTTCGTGCGAGCTAGATCGTGTCCCAGCCAAAGTCCCATGCGGAATGGAGTTCATCACCTTCGTCGTTGTTCTGCTGCTAGAAGTATTCCGCTGCTAGCATAGAGCAAGTGTAGTATCGCAGGCGTAGTGTCGCTGTGCTGATGTGATCTTTTGTAACATCAGACTTTTGTATCCCTTATCCTTTGTAATAAGAGCTGATTTGTTCTATGCCAAGCAGTATCGTATTCCAGAGACTTCTCCTCGATCTCTGGGCTGGAATACGGGGTGTTCGGTCTCTCTAAGCCGGGGTGCTACAGTGACCATATGCATATAGCAGTTGAACACGCATGAAAAAGTCCTCCACAAGCCGAGCACGTGGCGGAATGCGAGAAGAGAGTGTCGCGGCGCCTAACATGGCAGCTATTTGCTCCAAAATTCCTAGAAAACTCAAATAATGTATAAAGGGGCAAAATGAACCCTGAATAATTTCAGATTTTGAGCACGACGCTCTTATAGTTGCATGTTGCCTCTGTAAAATAAATCAAGGCAGGAAGAGACAGCGTATGTCGTTTCGCACACAAAGGTGACAAGTTCCCTCTCAGAACCATGAGGCTTCTTGAGAGAAGCTCCGATTTGTAAGAACTTTGTACCAAAACTCACACATTTTTTTACCGTGGCATGTTGGTGCCATGTCATAACACCATGCCAAGTTTCATGATTTCCAGGCGAGTTTTGGATCTGCAGTAATTTTAAAACCAAGTTTCTCAATGGCCACGACCGAGTCAAAACCACCATTGATAGGCTTTTTCCTCGTGGGTCCCAAATGTCAGAACCCAAATCTGTCACTACCATGCAACTTTTCTTATTAAGAATTACAGCCCATTTGGTGTGCTAGCTCAAAATAAATTTGTGGGTGCTGGCGGGCTCTAAGCACTTGCGGGTTCTGTAATGAACAATGATCTCAAGGAGCATGTTCTTTCCCTATGTTGTGATTGCTTATAATATTTTTGTCTTAATTAGAGAAATGGCAAGCAATTGGTCCAGTATGAAAGAAAATATGGGTCAAAGCCGAGTTGAAAAGGGCAACAATATCTAACTCCAACTTGCAAACGGTACAAAAGCACAAGGATTAATTGTTCATCAGGTTTAGACAAAATTCAGATTGAACAGGGCAATAATGTCTAACTCAACCAAAAATTTCGACAATCACAATCAAATGGATCGGTCTGACCTGTAAAATAAGATCCTGGGCTAGAAAATCTATCGGTACATGAAGACAAGGTGTTGCAAATAGAAGACGAGCACGTTCAGAAGCCCTTGTGTCCACCTGAAACTTATTTTTATGTTGTTCAACATGTCCATTCGTGAGAATCTTTTGTTAAAAAAATTAATCCTCACGGGCAATAGTACCCTCAAATTAAATAGGAAAAATGTGACAAAGCTAGTGTTTGCATGGTTGGATGCATATCCTTCTAGTGTTATTGTCTTCAAACGAATGTCATGAGAATTGAGAAAATCTCGGTGCTTCTTATGCCACTGATTGGTTATACCTTTTTGTCCATGTGCTTTGGCCTAAATAGACATGAAGATTGAAAATAATTAAGGTCTAGAAAAAGAATATGTCGAAAGAGCGTCAACTGGACGGTTAATTCGAGTACATTATATGCGGGCTTTCAATTTGCATAAATCAACAACTTATTTTGATCTCCGTAAATATTATTTTCCTGCAAAAAAAACAAGCAAAAAACAGGAATTGACACCAGGCACTAAATTAGTAGGTTAGTCCATAAAAACAATATAAATTTCTATAAAAGTATATAAAATAATAATCTAATATCATGAAACAATTAAAATTTATAGATACGTTTGAGATGTATCAGTATCCACAAAAGAAGACGTTCTATGGTACGAGGAGGGGTGCTTTGTTGTGTGCATGTGCAGGAGCCTTCAAGTACTCGTCAACTCCTACTCACCACGAAATGACCTGCTCGAGCCTGTAACGTCCCGGACACACCCGCCGGTGGTCGTTACTCCTGGCGGGATCTAGACTGGCCCCACATATCAATACTAGTCTTTTCTGCGTACTTTGTCCTCACTCGTGCACACCTGGGAGCAACTTCCTGGTCGGTCACCCATCCTGAAACTACTCCAAGCTGAGCACGCTTAACTTTGGAGTTCTATCTGAATGGGCTCCTGGAAAAGAAGGAATTCCTTATTGATATGAGTAGTCTATCATCCCTAATAAGCCAGGCCATCACATACACCCTCACTCAGAGGAACCGACGTCCTCGTCAGGCCACAGGAACGTACCCTCTTGGCACAACCGTCTGTGCTTCCAGCACAACACATGTGCCATGCCGTGTGCCACGACGGGTCACAAACGTCATGCACAACATGACTGCAAACTGTCCGCAAACATCCGTGTAACCGCGAGGGTCGGCTCTGATACCAACTTGTAACGCCCCGGACACACCCGCCGGTGGTCGTTACTCCTGGCGGGATCTAGACTGACCCCACATATCAATACTAGTCTTTTCTGCGCACTTTGTCCTCACTCGTGCGCACCCAGGAGCAACTTCCCGGTCGGTCACCCATCCTGAAACTACTCCAAGCTGAGCACGCTTAACTTTGGAGTTCTATCCGAATGGGCTCCCGGAAAAGAAGGAATTCCTTATTGATATGAGTAGTCTATCATCCATAATAAGCCAGGCCATCACAGAGCCCTTGTGTGTGATCCACATATACTCTCCACTGAGATGCTTATATATTACATTTGCATGTGCATTGACACTGCGAAGGATGCACAAGGAAGCGCTTTCCAGGTGATATCCTTTTCTTTGGAATCCCAAACCCTTGAGCGTGGATATTGTGGACCATACTACATGTTTTGCTTGCTCCATGACACATATTGGTCATCTTCGACCACTTACTTGCACACATGATAGAGATGCTGGTTTGACTCATGCTTGCCACTTTTCCATCTCTCTTGATATATATGCCTTGTGTGTCGCGACAAACTTGTTGATTACTTGCTCCTATCATATGTTTGGTTGCAGCAATGGCATTACTTCACATATGTCATGCCCCGTTGATTGCCACATGATCCCTTGGTTGCATCACACGTGTTGAACAATTGTTCTTTCAATTATGTTTAGTGTAACAATACTATTACCACGCCCTATGCACTTTATACTTGGCATGCCTTGCACTTGGGATTACCTATTGCACATACTCTCATGAACTCGACACCCCAGGTGTTTAGACATCTCATTTTCTTTGGTATTGTGATTGTTTCTTATGTGTATCACAAACCTTTTGTTAATCACTTTGTGCATGATTGCCATCATAGAGTGATTTTGCTTCTTGACCATGAAAACTATGCCTTTGGTTGTGCTCAATTCATATACTTAAATGACATTAACACAATCCTTTGTCACACCCTATGACATGCACGATGATGACACTTTTTGAGCGACTCGCCACTTGAATGTTTGGTTGCGCACTAATGCTAACCATGTTCGTTTTTTCAAGTGTTTGTTCTATTTACTACTTTTAAAGGAATCTCAAGACGGTGCGACATTGGAGAGAGGCCATTTCAAGCGTGAAGATGATGAGTGCATGGTGAGTGTCCACTTTACGCAACGACGCCATCTCTTTACGTCGTGATGAGGATTTTCATCCGTGGTCGGATATATTCCAAGGGGGTGATGTGGAGCATCCCATGGACATCACCACATCAAGAGCCCCATTGTCAGACACACATAACATCTACTTCAAACAAACAAACGTGAATCTTCTCATTTACTTGTATCTTCATGTCCCCTTCGAGGATGGTATACTACTTGACCCTCCATTGTGCATGTATAGGTTTGAGTGAAACTTCATGGATGACGAGGAGTGCAAGCACAAGTGCATGCCTACACCCTCCGCCAGGGAAGCATGGAAGAGAAAGAAGAAGAAGTCATGTGAACCAAGCGGTACTACCGCCCGCTCGCATGTCACTACCGCTCAGGGACCCAAGCGGCACTACCACACCTAACTTCCGCACCAATTACCGGACCCCGCCTCCCCAAATGCTCTTGGTTTGGGAAGCACTCGTACGGCGCTAGCCTGACACTACCTCCTATGACCACATTAGCCAGTACTACCAGCCATGAACCCGGTACTATCGATAACCGGTACTACCGTAGGCTTGTGCGCAGAGTTGTGCCACGACTTGTGTATCCCTCTCTCTTCTCCCCCACTTACCCTTTCCTGCCTAGGTCTATAAATAGTCTTCACACATCACTTTTCTAGGGTTAACTAAGAACAGAACCCAGACCATAGATCTTAGCTCATGTATCACCCCTTGTGGGATTCCTCTTGGAGAAACAAGACTCCATTGGAGTACAAGACCACCAAGAAGGTGAAGATTCCAAGGAGTACAAGCCACCAAGAGGGTGCAGGATTCATGAGCACAATACCTCCATCCATGGAGAAGATTCCCCATGTGGAATTCAAGCCCCATCTCTCCTAGAGATTTGGATGAACTACCCTTGTTTCTTTATTTCCCTTGTTGTTCTTCGATCTTGATGCAGCTTGTATATTGCTTATGATTTGAGGAGTACTTGGTATGGATCTTGTCCAATAAGTATTTTCCTCTTTGATTTCTCCATGTTTACCCCCTTATTCTTTGTATTCTTCATGTTCTTCCTCGAATACACCTCCAATTTATGAAGATCGGGCATCTAGGGTACCGTACCCAACATCAAGATGTTATTCGACAAATCTTCATCCGAGGAGGGGGAAGAAGATGGCGATGATTTTGGGACGACCATTGTCGTTATTGTTCATGAGGACTTCAGGAGATCTGAGACTAAGACCTCAGTTTGGTCGCATGTATATCAATTGTGATAGAGAAGAAGGCCATGTCAAATTTATGAAGGATTACTTTGCGCCCAATGGAACATGCTCGAAGAAGTATTTTCGACGGTGATTTTGGATGCACCAAAGTCTCGTCAACACCGTTGTAAAAGTTTTTGAGGGTCATGATCCATTGTTTAAATTGAGAATGAGTGCATCGGAAGGAACTAGTGCGAGTACATTGTTGAAGTGTGACACAGCTCTTCGAGCGCTTGCCTGTGGGTCCTCGACCAAGACCATTGATGATTATGCCCGAATTGGGAAAGATACATTCCTCAAGGCCATTTGAAGTTCGCAGAGGCATGATCGAGATCTACGGACCAGAGTACATGAGGGGGTCAATGATGAAGACACCAAGAGGCTCATGGGTTTGCGTGAACAACAAATATGGCCAGTGATGCTTAGATTAGTTGATTGCATGCATGGGCATGGAAAAACTGTTTTGTAGGATGAAAATATCAGTATAAAGGGTATATTTTCATCCTATGATATTACCTTGATTAGTTGATTACATTCAAAAAATCCAACCATCATGTTAGAAGGGAGAGAGAGATGATACGTCTCCAACGTATCTATAATTTTTGATTGTTCCATGCTATTATTTATGATGTTTTGGATGTTTAATGGGCTTTGTAATACACTTTCATATTATTTTTGGGACTAACCTACTAACCCAGAGGCCCAGTCCAGATTGCTGTTTTTTTCCTGTTTTAGGGTTTTACAGAAAAGGAATATCAAACGGAGTCCAAACGGAATGAAACCTTCGGGAGAGATATTTTTGGAGCAAAATACGCACGGGAGACTTGAGAACCACGGAGTAGGGCTGACATGGCGTCCACGAGGGTGGGGGGCGCCCCCCCCCCCCCATCTATAGGGCGCGCCCCCTGCCTCTTGGGCACCCCGTCTGGCCCCCGGTGCCCTCCTTCCTCTTATATATACCTACGTACCCCGAAACTATCAGAATAACAAAGAAAACCCTAGTTCCACCACCACAACCTTCTGTTCCCGTGAGATCCCATCTTGGGGCCTGTTTCGGAGCTCTACCGGAGGGGGGATCTACCACGGAGTGCTTCTACATCATCATCATCGCCTCACCATGAGTTGTGAGTAGTTTACCACAGACCTTCGGGTCCATAGCTAGTATCTAGATGGCTTCTTCTCTCTCTTTGGATCTCAATGCCAAGTTATCCTCGATCTTCGAGGAGATCTATTCGATGTAATCTCTTTTTGCGGTGTGTTTGTCGAGATCCGTTGAATTGTGGGTTTATGATCTAGATTATCTATGAGAAATATTTGGTTCTTTTCTGAACTCTTTATGTATGATTATAATATCCTTGCAAGTCTCTTCAAATTATTGGTTTGGTTTGGCCTACTAGATCTATAGTTCTTGCAATGGGAGAAGTGCTTGGCTTTGGGTTCAATCTTGCGGTGTCCTTTCCCAGTGATAGTAGGGGCAGCAAGGCACATATTGTATTGTTGCCATCGAGGATAAAAAGATGGGGTTTATATCACTAAGTTTGAGTCTATCCCTCTACATTATGTCATCTTGCTTAAGGCGTTACTCCGTTCTTATGAAGTTAATACTCTAGATGCATGTTGGATAGCGGTCGATGTGTGGAGTAATAGTAGTAGATGCATAATCATTTCGGTCTACTTGTCTCGGACGTGATGCCTATATATAATGATAATGCCTAGATAGTCCCAAAATTATTCACTTTTCTATCAATTGCTCGACGGTAATTTGTTTACCCACCGTAGAATATCGCTATCATGAGAGAAGCCACTAGAGAACACTATGGCCCCCGGGTCTAGTCTCAACATATCAATCTACAATCTACTTTACTTTTCCGCTTTTACTTTCTGTTCTTATATCCAAAAATACCAAAAATATAAACTATCATCTCTATCAGATCTCACTTTCGTAAGTGACCGTAAAGGGATTGACAACCCCTTATCGCGTTGGCTGCGAAGTACTTATTTGTTTGTGCGGGTGCGAGGGACTCTCGCGTGGTCTCCTACTAGATTGATACATTGCTTCTCAAAAACTGAGGGAAATACTTACGCTATTGTGCTGCATCACCCTTTCCTCTTCGAGGGAATACAATGCAAGCTCGAGAAGTAGCAAGAAGAATTTCTGGCGCCGTTGCCGAGGAGGCTTACGCAAAAGTCATATACCAAGTACCTATCACAAACCCTTATCCCTCGCATTACATTTATTTGCCTCTCGTTTTCCTCTCCCCCACTTCACCCTTGCCGTTTTATTTGCCCTTCTTCTGTCGTGTGTTTATCGTCCGCTTGCTTCTTGTTTGCTTGTGTGTTGGATTGCTTGCTTGTCACTATGGCTCAGAACAATACCAAATTGTGTGACTTCTCCAATACCGACAATAATGATTTTATTAGCACTCTGATTGCTCCTATTACCGATGTTGGATCTTATGAGATCAATGCTGCTCTATTGAATCTTGTTATGAAAGATCAATTTTTCAGCCTTCCTAGTGAAGATGCCGCTACCATCTAAACAACTTTGTGATTTGTGTGATATGCAAAAGCAAAGGGATACGGATAACGATATTGTTAAATTGAAGTTATTTCTGTTTTCACTTAGAGATCGTGCTAAAACTTGGTTTTCCTCTTTGCCTAGAAATAGTATTGATTCGTGGAATAAGTGCAAAGATGTTTTTATCTCTGAGTATTTCCCTCCTGCTAAGATCATCTCTCTTAGAAACGATATTATGATTTTTGAGAAACTAGATCATGAGCATGTTGCACAAGCTTGGGAGAGAATGAAATCAATGATACGTAATTTCCCTACACATGGTTTGAACTTATGGATGATTATCCAAAACTTTTATGATGGCTTGAATTTTGCTTCTAGAAATCTTTTAGATTCATCCGCGGGAGGCACTTTCATGGAAACTACCTTAGGAGAAGCTACCAAACTCCTAGATAATATTATGGTTAATTATTCTCAATGGCACACCGAAAGATCTACTAGTAAAAAAGTGCATGCTATTGAAGAGATTAGTGTTTTGAGTGGAAAGATAGATGAACTTATGAAATTATTTGCTGCTAAGAGTGCTTCTTCTGATCCTAATGATATGCCTTTGTCCACTTTGATTGAAAATAATAATGAATCTTTGGATGTGAATTTTGTTGGTAGGAATAATTTTGGTAACAATGCTTATAGAGGGAACTTTAATCCTAGGACTTTTCCTAGTAATCCCTCTAATAATTATGGTAATTCCTACAACAACTCTTATGGAAAGATGTCTTCTGAATTTGAAACTGGTGTTAAGGAGTTTATGATTTCGCAAAAGAATTTCAATGCTATGCTTTGAAGAAAAATTGCTTAAGATTGATGAATTGGCTAGAAGTGTGGATAGAATTACTCTTGATGTTGATTCTTTGAAACTTAGATCTATCCCACCTAAGCATGATATCAATGAGTCTCTCAAAGCCATGAGAATTTCCATTGATGAGTGCGAATAAAGAACCGCTACGATGCGTGCTAAAAGAGAGAATTATATAAAAGCGTGTTCTTCTAGCTATCATGAAAATAAAGATGAAGATCTGAAAGTTATTGATGTGTCTCCTATTAGATCCTTGTTTTCTAGTATAAATCTTGATGAAGATAGGATTGGAGATGATTCTACTTTAAGGTGCCCCAATGATTCGGAGTTTTTAGATCTTGATGCTAAAATTGTTAAAGGTGGGAGTGAAGAGATTGAAACTTTGCATAGTGATGAACCCACTACTTTGGATTTCAAGGGATTCAATTATGATAATTGCTCTTTGATTGATTGTATTTCCTTGTTGCAATCCGTACTAAACTCTTCGCATGCTTATAGTCAAAATAAAGCTTTTACTAAACATATAGTTGATGCTTTGATGCAATCTTATGAAGAAAAACTTGAGTTACAAGTTTCTATGCCTAGAAAGCTTTATGATGAGTGGGAACCTACTGTTAAAATAAAAATTAAAGATCATGAATGCTTTGCTTTGTGTGATTTGGGTGCAAGTGTCTCCACTATCCCAAAAACTTTGTGTGATTTGCTAGGGTTCCATGAGCTTGATGATTGTTCTTTAAATCTGCATCTTGCGGATTCCACTATTAAGAAACCTATGGGAAGGATTAATGATGTTCTTATTGTTTCCAATAGGAATTATGTGCCCGCAGATTTCATTCTTCTTGACATAGATTGCAATCCTTCATGTCCTATTATTCTTGGTAGACCTTTCCTTAGAACGATTGGTGCAATTATGGATTCCAATTTCCGTGAAGGAAAGTTATGGAACACTTTCCTAGAAATAAAATCAAATTACCATATGAATCTATTATGAGAGCCACTTATGGATTGCCTTGCAAAGATGGCAATACCTAGATCTATCCATGTATCATGCCTAGCTAGGGGCGTAAAACGATAGCGCTTGTTGGGAGGCAACCCAATTTTATATTTCTTGTTTTTGCTTCTGTTTAGGAATAAATTTTGCATGTAGCTTCTATTTAGATGTGGTTTTGTGTTTTAATTAGTGTTTGTGCCAAGTAGAACCTTTGGGAAGACTTGTGTGAAGTTTATATGATCTTGCTGTGAAAAACAGAATTGTTAGCGCTCGCTAGAATGGTCACCAGATTTTACTGGAGTGCACTATTTAGTTGATTCTTTTTGCAGATGATTAATAGAAAAATTCCTCACGTTTAAAAAATTATTTTAATTTTTTTGGAGTTACAGAAAATTGCGAAACCTGCAGATTACTACATACTGTTCTGTTTTTGACAGATTCTGTTTTTCGTGTGTTGTTTGCTTATTTCAATGCATCCATGAGTAGTATTGGGAAGTATGAATCATAGAGAAGTTGGAATACAGTAGGTTTAACACCAATATAAACAAAGAATGAGTTCATTGTAGTACCTTTGAGTAGTGGTTTGTTTTCCTATACTAACGGAGCTCACGAGATTTTTGTCTAAGTTTTGCGTTGTGAAGTTTTCAAGTTTTGAGTACCGCTTTGATGGACTATGGAACAAAGAGTGGCAAGAGCCTAAGCTTGGGGATGCCCAAGGCACCCCAAGGTAAAATTCAAGGACAACCAAAAGCCTAAGCTTGGGGATGCCCCGGGAAGGCATCCCCTCTTTCGTCTTCATCCATCGGTAACTATACTCGGAGCTATATTTTTATTCACCACATGATATGTGTTTTACTTCGAGCGTCTTGTATAATTTGAGTCTTTGATTGTTAGTTTGACACAATCATACTTGCTGGACACACCTATTTGAGAGAGTTAAATATGGCCTAAGAATTGATAGAACACTCTATGTGCTTCACTTATATCTTTTGAGTTGAATAGTTTTTGCTCTAGTGCTTCACTTATATCTTTTAGAGCACGGTGGTGATTATAGTTTGTAGAAATTGTTGATCTCTCATGCTTCACTTATATCCTTTTGAGAGTCTATTAAAACAGCATGGTAATGTGCTTTGGCTATAAAACTAGCCTTCACATGATAGACATCCAATATCAATGTAGTAAAAACTTTCACACTAAGTGCATTGAATATGATGAGAAGTTGGATGCTTGATAATTGTTTTGAGATATGAGGATAGTGATATTAGAGTCGTGCTAGTGGAGTTATTATGAAATTGAGAAATGCTTGTGTTAAGGTTAGTGATTCCCGTAGCATGCACGTATGGTGAACCGCTTTGTGACGAAGTTAGAGCATGATGTGTTTGTAAAGTGTCAACCTTTGTGTGGAGGTTGGGGGCGCGTGATGGTTAACTCCTACCAACCTACCCCCTAGGAGCATGCGTTGATTTCTTTGTTTTGATAACTCGTAATTTTTTGCAATAAGTATATGAGTTCTTATGACTAATGTTGAGTCCATGCATATTACACACTCTCACCCTTCCACCATTGCTAGCCTCTCTTGTACCGCGCAACTTTCGTCGGTACCGTACACCCACTATATTTCCTTCCTCAAAATAGCCACCTTATATTTTCCTCAAAATAGCCACCATACCTACCTATCATGACATTTCCATAGCCATTCCGAGATATATTGCCATGCAACTTTCCACCGTTCTGTTCATATGACACGCTTCATATTGTCATATTGACATGCATGATCATGTAGTTGACATCGTATTTGTGGCAAAGCCACCATGCATAATTTTTCTTACATGTCACTCTTGATTCATTGCATATCCCGGTACACCGCCGGAGGCATTCATATAGAGTCATACTTGTTCTAGTATCGAGTTGTAATTCAATATAAGTGTGATGATCATCATTATTAGAGCATTGTACCATGTGAGGAAAGGGCAATAAAAAAAGAGATGGCCCAAAAAAATAGAGAGGGGCTAAATAAAATAAAAGGGGAGAGAGAAAGCCCCTCCAAAAAAATGAGAGAAAAGAGAGAAGGGACAATTGCTACTATCTTTTCCACACTTGTGCTTCAAAGTAGCACCATGTTCTTCATGATAGAGAGTATCATATTTAGTCACTTTCATATACTAGTGGGAATTTTCATTATAGTACTTGGCTTGTATATTCCAACGATGGGCTTCCTCAAATGCCCTAGGTCTTCGTGAGAAAGCAAGTTGGATGCACACCCACTAGTTTCTTTTGTTGAGCTTTCATACATTTTTAGCTCTAGTGCATCCGTTGCATGGCAATACCTACTCACTCACATTGATATCTATTGATGGGCATCTCCATAGCCCGTTGATACACCTAGTTGATGTGAGACTACCTCCCTCCTTTTTGTCTTCTCCACAACCACCTCTCTATTCCACATAGTGTTATGTCCATGGCTCACGCTCATGTATTGCGTGAAAGTTGAAAGGTTTGAAATGATAGAGTATGAAAACAAGTGCTTGGCTGAAATTGGGGTTGTGCATGATATGAATATTTTGTGTGATGAAGAGGGAGCATAGCCAGACTATATGATTTTGTAGGGATAACTTTCTTTAGCCATAGTATTTTAAGAAGACATGATTGCTTTGTTAGTATGCTTGAAGTATTATTATTTCTTATGTCAATATGGACTTTTGTCTTGAATCTTTCAGATATGAACATTCATGCCACAATTAAGAGAATTACATTGAAAAACTATGTTGGTTAGCATTCCACATCAAAAATTCTGTTGTTATCATTTACCTACTCGAGGACGAGCAGGAATTAAGCTTGGGGATGCTTGATACGTCTCCGACGTATCTATAATTTTTTATTGTTGCATGCTATTATTTATGATGTTTTGGATGTTTAATGGGCTTTGTTATACACTTTCATATTATTTTTGGGACTAACCTACTAACCCAAAGGCCCAGTCCAGATTGTTGTTTTTTGCCTGTATTAGGGTTTTACAGAAAAGGAAAATCAAACGGAGTCGAAACGGAATGAAACCTTCGGGAGAGATATTTTTGGAGCAAAATACACACGGGAGACTTGAGAACCACGGAGTAGGGCTGATGTGGCGTCCACGAGGGTGGGGGGCGCTCCCCCCCCTATAGGGCGCGCCCCCTGCCTCATGGGCACCCCGTCTGCCCCCCGGTGCCCTCCTTCCTCCTATATATACTATGTACCCCGAAACTATCAGAACAACAGATAAAACCCTAGTTCCACCGCCACAACCTTCTGTTTCCGTGAGATCCCATCTTGGGGCCTGTTCTGGAGCTTCGTCGGAGGGGGGATCTACCATGGTGTGCTTCTACATCATCATCATCGCCTCACCATGAGTTGTGAGTAGTTTACCACAGACCTTCGGGTCCATAGCTAGTATCTAGGTGGTTTCTTCTCTCTCTTTGGATCTCAATACCAAGTTCTCCTCGGTCTTCGAGGAGATCTATTCGATGTAATCTCTTTTTGCGGTGTGTTTGTCGAGATCCGTTGAATTGTGGGTTTATGATCAAGATTATCTATGAGAAATATTTAGTTCTTTTCTGAACTCTTTATGTATGATTATAATATCCTTGCAAGTCTCTTTGAATTATTGGTTTGGTTTGGCCTACTAGATCTATAGTTCTTGCAATGGGAGAATTGCTTGGCTTTGGGTTCAATCTTACGGTGTCATTTCCCAGTGACAGTAGGGGCAGCAAGGCACGTATTGTATTGTCGCCATCGTGGATAAAAAGATGGGGTTTATATCACTAAGTTTGAGTTTATCCCTCTACATCATGTCATCTTGCTTAAGGCGTTACTCCATTCTTATGAACTTAATACTCTAGATGCATGCTGGATAGCGGTCAATGTGTGGAGTAATAGTAGTAGATGCAGAATCATTTCGGTCTACCTGTCTCGGACATGATGCCTATAGATAATGATCATGCCTAGATAGTCTCATAATTATTCGCTTTTCTATCAATTGCTCGACAGTAATTTGTTTACCCGTCGTAGAATATCGCTATCATGAGAGAAGCTACTAGAGAACACTATGGCCCCCGGGTCTAGTCACAACATATCAATCTACAATCTACTTTACTTTTCCGCTTTTATTTTCTGTTCTTATATCCAAAAATACAAAAAATATCAAACTATCATCTCTATCAGATCTCACTTTTGTAAGTGACCGTAAAGGGATTGACAACCCCTTATCGCGTTGGCTGCAAAGTTCTTATTTATTTGTGCAGGTGTGAGGGACTCGCGCGTGGTCTCCTACTAGATTGATACCTTGGTTCTCAAAAACTGAGGGAAATACTTACGCTACTGTGCTGCATCACCCTTTCCTCTTCGAGGGAATACAACGCAAGCTCGAGAAGTAGCAAGAGATTTGGTGGAATAGTTCGTTGTATTGCTTGAGCCTCATGGGCATATATATAGGAGTACATGGTCATCTTAGAGTACATGGCAAGGTAGAATAATATCCTACGCTATCCTAGCTTTCCTAATAATCACGATACTCAACATCCCCCTGCAGTCACAACGGTAGCGACGCAGACGGTGAGACTGGTGAAAGGATCGATATGGTTGACTAGAGGGGGGGGTGAATAGGCAACTAACAATTTTTAGCTTTTCTTAACCACTTTAAATTAAGCGTCAAACTAAATTGTCTAGATATGCTACTAAGATGACAACTAATAGGAAGTAAAGATAACAACCTCACAAGCAAGCTATAAGAGATAAACAAGTAAAGCTTGCACAAGTAAAGGAAAGAAATAACCACAAGTGGAACCGGTGAAGTCGAGGATGTGTTGCCTAAGTTCCTTCCCATTGAGGGGAAGTACGTCTCCGTTGGAGCGGTGTGGAGGCATAATGCTCCCCAAGAAGCCACTAGGGTCACCGTATTCTCCTCACGCCCTCACACGATGCAAGGTGTCGTGATTCCACTAGTGGTGCCCTTGAAGGCGGCAACCGAACCTTTACAAACAAGGTTGGGGATATCTCCACAACTAAATTGGAGGCTCCCAACGATACCACGAAGCTTCACCACAATGGAATATGGCTTCAAGGTGACCTCAACGTCTAGGGTGCTCAAACACCCAAGAGTAACAAGATCCGCTAGGGATTAGTGGGGGGAATCAAATATCTCTTGGTGGAAGTGTAGATCGATGCCTTCTCAAGCAATCCCGAGCAAATCAACAAGTTTGATTAGCTAGGGAGAGAGATCGGGCGAAAATGGAGCTTGGAGCAATAATGGAGTATGTGGGGGAAGAGGTAAGTCAACAAGGAGGAAGAAGAAGCCTTTATATAGTGGGGGGAACAATCCAACCGTTATCCTCCCACTCAGCCCCGCAGAGAGCGGTACTACCGCTTGAGCAAGCGGTACTACCGCTTATACAGCGGTACTACCGTTTCCCTTCAAGCGGTACTGCCGCGCCAGGGGGGCTGGGACCCAGAGCGGTACTACCACGGTTTCAGGGCGGTACTACCGCTGGGAGCGGTACTACCGCTCCTAGCATCGCAAAACCCGACACGAAAACGCGCTCGTGAGTCGAGGCGGTGGTAACACGGAGCATCAGCGGTACTATCGCAGAGTGCACCAAGCGGTACTACCGCTTAGTGGGGCGGTACCGCTAGAGGCACTCAGGCGGTACTACCGCTAAGACCCGCGGTACTACCGCTGGAGGCAGGAGAAACATAGAAGATGGGAAAGAAGGACTCCATTGAGGCGGGAAGGTATGGTGGGTGCGATAAGAAAGTGTACGTGTTGATTCCACCCAAACCTTACCAAAGCGGATCCCTCTTAATAGTATGGCTTTCCTATTACTCAGATCAACCAAAAAATAAGCAAAAGGAAACACCGTCTTCCATAGATTCCGAGGGGCATCTAATCGTCTTGTGCCTAGGTGAGATATATCTGAAAGAGCTCAGAACACATGATTAGTCCGCAAACGCATTGTCGTCAATCACCAAAACACCATCGGGCTAAATATGCCCTTACAATCTCCCCCTTTTTGGTGGATTGATGACAAAACGGGATTTGCACAAAAAGAATAATGACATAAGGTAAATGCAAAATCCACACCCCTAAAATATAGACGGGCTCCCCCTAGATGTGTGCTATCTAGATAAGTACTTTGGACTGCACGGCACACATACTAGGATCAACACTCCCCCTATATTTTAGAGACCAATAATCCTAAGCAAGATATATGAGAGCATAGTAAATAGTAAGATAATCATGCACGCTAGAAAGTACCAGGTACATAAATAAGATAGGGTAAGGTAGCATATGTCTCACACCATATGGCGGGAACTTAGGTCTCACGAAAACCAACCAAAGCACAAGAAAAGAAAACACAAACGATAGAAACACAAGCAACGACACAAATCCCTAAACTATCTCCTCCTTTGGCATCGAGACACCAAAAAGGGGTAGAGAGGTAAGCTACGGCTCCAGGTGAGAGCAAGAGAAGGTCTCGAACATCACATCTTAGCTGGGTCATCTGCTTCGTCGCCGTCGACCTGAAACTGCTCGGCGTCGGAATCTGTCCACGGGCAGTGCTGGTGGATCCACTCTTCCTCCTCGGTAACCTGTTCCTCAGAGCCACTGACCACAGTCGCACCCAACTGACGCATGAGCTCCTTGTGACATCCCCTGGCCTTCTTCTCTGCCACATGAGTCATGTACTGACCATGAGACTCCATGCAAAACAGCTTCTTCATCTTCCGCTTGAGCTTCTTTGCCCACGAGGGCTCTGCACCAGATGGCTCATAGTCATCATCATCATCTGCTTCAGCCTCAGCCTCCTCAGTCTCCATAGCAGCAGCGGAGGATGAACCTCCAGTCTTGGGAGCATGAGTGCCCCAGTTGTCCTTCCTCCTCAGACGCTTGATCTCATGAGACACCAACTCTCCAGTTTCTAGCAACACGTTGGGATAGACATGATCCCAAGCCTTCTCAATCAGCAGCACGATGAGAGGTCCATAGATCAGGCACTTGCGTTCAGAAATAGCAGACAAGAGCTCAGACCACATCACATGTGAAATATCCAGGGTCTCACCAATGTTCCTCTCTAACTGATGTTGGCAAAAGAGAAGCATGTCCACAAGATAGGAGTGAACCATATCATGATTCCCAATCCGAGGGAAGAGAGTTTCACGGAAGATGCGGTGAAGGATATCCAGATAGGCAGACAACTCATAGGTTACCTTCTTAGTCTCAGGGTGGACCTTCACAGTGCTGTAGGGCCAGAGAGCTTGCTTGTGAGTGGAGGTAGTGTTCTGATGAGGACAAAAACCAACCGGAGTCTCAAGCCCCTGGTCTTCCACCCCAAGTAACTCCATGAAAGCCTTCCACTTGACAGACAACAATTTGCCATTGGTCATCCATGTCAGAGTTCTGTCCTCATCCGTCCCTAGATGGACAGTGGCATAGAATTGAGCCACAAGATCTGCATCAAAATCCTTGTTGAACTGAATGATCTGAAGAATGTTAAGTTGAGTGCACATCTGAAGAGCATCGCCAAAATACACAAGATCCTTCTCCAGGTATTCCGTGTCGATGGAGCGAACACTGACAAAGAGATTCTTCTTAGCCTTGAGCACATCAAAGTAGACGGCAAACCGAAAGCGGTTCCAGAACGGACGGTTGACCAAATTGGGTTCTTGATCAACCTCATAGGGATTGCGGCGACGCCTTGCCCAGAACTCCTTGCCACTCATTTGGGTCATAGTTTTGCCCTTGGGCTTTGCCATGGACTTCTTCTTCTGTTGAGGTGGAGGTGGAGCACTCGAGGAACCTCCAACAGACTCAGATGTGCGGTAGCGCTTCGAGGTTGCACGATTGGGGTTGATACGGCGAGCCTGATGCTCAGGATGTTCATCACCTGGAACCAAACACAAAAACAGACGAATCAACCAAAAGGAACGAGCATAAGCCAACGAACACAACAAAACAAGATCAAAGAATGAAGAAATATGCGTGAACTTGGCAAGCCGCGGTAGTACCGTGATCTGTTAAGCGGTAGTACCGCCCAAGCGGTAGTACCGCTCCAAGGGAGTGGTAGTAACGCTCGAGGCGGGGAAACAGCAGTTTCCTACTACCATGGTCAGATCCGGCACTACCGGCCTGTCAAATTAAAAAATATTTCTACCATACTCTAATCTAGATAGTCCAGTTGCTTTCTCCATCCTACTCAAGCCTAGATTTAGCCAAAAATCTAAAGATGCAAACACTATTGCCCCTAAAACACAAGACCTGAAAAAGAGACAAGAGGAGAAGAGGAACGGGGGCAATACCGGCATCCATGGCAAGAGGTCTAGGTAGGGATCGACTCCACCGAAGGAAAAGGAGAGGAACACCCTGGAGGAGGAGATCCGCCGGAGCCCTCCCGCAGCGACGAACTGCTGGAGAGAGAGGAACGAGGGGGCGAGTGGATGGGTATGGGGGAGAGAAACCTCCCCCTGCCCCGATATAACCCCTCCGTACCGCCCCGCAGCGGTAGTACCGCGCACCACCAGCGGTAGTACCGCCCAGCAAGCCACGGCAACTAAAGTTCAAGGCTTAGCACAAAAAGAAACACACAAGCAGGGAAAAAACAAAACACCACACACACACACTAGCAAGAGACAAGAAACCCCTCTACAAGAGAGGGCGGTGACCGAGTCACCTATGTTTGAGTCTAGAGGTATGGCGCCGCGAAGATTTTAACCTTGGGCCCATGACCAAAACTCGTCCTTGAAGCACAGGTACCATCAAAGATGGTTAATGAAAGACTTGATCAATTTATGCATAATGGGGGGAGAGAGAGTTCATTGAGAGAACAATGCTCCCCCTATGTACATGCCTACATCTAGATTAGACACTATGAAGAGTATGGTGGGGTGTGCACGTGCTCAAGCCACATTGCTCAAATCAATGATATTTAGCTCATGTCTTAACTCGCGAAATCTTGCTTCATCCAATGGCTTTGTGAAGATATCTGCAAGGTTATCATGAGTGTTAACATAGTGAAGCTCGATCTCTCCTTGCCGTATATGATCTCGGATGAATTGATACCGAATCTCTATATGCTTCGTCTTGAAGTGTTGCACCGGGTTGAGAGAAATCTTGATGGCACTTTCATTGTCACACCAAAGAGGCACTTTGTCACAAGTGACACTGTAATCCTTTAAAGTTTGCCTCATCCATAAGAGTTGAGCACAACAACTGCCAACAGCCACATACTTGGCTTCAGTGGACGAGAGAGACACACAACTTTTCTTTTTGGAAGACCAACTAACAAAAGAGCAACCAAGAAATTGGCACCCTCCAGAAGTGGACTTCCTATCCACTTTGTCTCCCGCCCAATCCGAATCAGAGAAATCTACAAGGTTGAAGTTTGCTCCTCTTGGGTACCATAAGCCAAAGTTTGGGGTATGAGCCAAATATCGAAAGATTCGCTTGACAGCCACAAAGTGACTTTCCTTAGGTGAGGCTTGAAACCGTGCACAGATTCCCACACTCAACATAATATCCGGTCTAGATGCACAAAGGTAAAGCAAGGAACCGATCATAGATCGATATACCTTTTGATCCACCGCCTTACCATTGGGATGAATGTCAAGTTGGCACTTGGTTGGCATTGGAGTAGTAGCCGGCTTGACATCACTTAGATTGAACCTCTTGAGCATGTCTTGAGTATACTTGGATTGTTTGATGAAGATCCCTTCTCTTCTTTGCTTGATCTCAAACCCAAGGAAGTACTTCAACTCTCCCATCATGGACATCTCAAAATGTGTGGTCATGAGTGCGGCGAACTCATTGAAAGCTTTGTTAGGAGAACCAAAGATAATATCATCAACATATAGTTGGCAGACAAACAACTCCCCTTTGACCTTCTTAGTAAAAAGAGTGGGGTCGATTTCCCAATTTCAAACCCACGATCTTGTAACAACTCGGTAAGATGCTCATACCACGCACGTGGGGCTTGTTTAAGGCCATAGAGTGCCTTATCGAGTTGGTACACGTGATTGGGGAGCTTAGGATCCTCAAACCCCGGGGGTTGTTTAACATACACCAACTCATTATAGGACCATTAAGGAATGCACTTTTCACATCCATTTGTTGCAATTTAAAGTTATGATGGGAAGCATAGGCAAGCAACAAACGAATGGATTCAAGGCGAGCAACGGGGGCAAAGGTTTCACCGTAGTCGATACCCTCGACTTGGGAGTAGCCTGGAGCCACCAGACGCGCCTTGTTGCGGATGACAATGCCATGAGCATCTTGCTTGTTCTTAAAGATCCACTTGGTTCCAATGACATTATGGTTCTCCTTTGGCCTTGGCACCAGACGCCACACTTTGTTGCGCTCGAAGTTATGGAGTTCTTCATGCATGGCATTAAGCTAATCAGGGTCTTCGAGCGCCTCATATACCTTCTGAGGTTCAACACAGGAGAAAAAAGCTTGATGAGCACAATAGTTTGCTAATTGTCTACGAGTGCTTACCCCCCTTTTGATGCATCCTAGAATATTCTCCATGTGATGTTCTCTGGAAGCAAGCTTGGAGGCAACTTTTGCAGCACGACGCTCCAATTGCTCTTCAAGAGATAACGGAGGAGCACTGAGTTGATCATCTTGAGCGATGTCAGAAGCTAGATCTTGATCTTGAGCTTCCTCTTGACCTTGATCTTGCTCGGAGGACAGAACTTGGCCTTGTGCATCATTTGGTGGCTCCCCACCATCTTGTGATTGATCTTGCACTTGGCCTTGTTCGTCCGGTTGAGGGCCTTCACTTTGTTCTTTGGGAGCGTGTGGGTCTTGGGTTGGTGATGGTTCCACTTGAGTAGAACATTGCCCTTCTCCGTCGGCCGCAAGGGGTTCCTCAATGGGTAGGATATATCCAACGCCCATTCTTCTTATGGCTTGAGGAGGAATTTCATCACCTACATCACAAGTACCACTTTGCTCCACTTGTGAGCCGTTATTCTCATCAAACTCTATGTTACTCGTCTCCTCAATGAGTCCATTGGACTTGTTGAGGACACGGTAAGCATGAGAGTTTGTAGCATAACCAACAAATATGCCCTCATGAGCTCTAGATTCAAATTTAGACAAACGAACACCTTTCTTGAGGATGAAACACTTACACCCGAACACCCGGAAGTACTTGAGATTGGGCTTGTTACCGGTAAGAATCTCATATGGAGTTTTGTTCAAGCCTTTGCGGAGATAGAGCCGATTTGATGCATGGCAAGCGGTGTTAATGGCTTCGGCCCAAAAGTTGTATGGAGATTTGAATTCCGCCATCATGGTCCTTGCCGCATCCATCAGAGTCCGGTTCTTTCTCTCCGCTACACCGTTTTGTTGAGGGGTATAGGGAGTTGCATATTGATGTTTGATCCCCTCATCACTAAGAAACTCATCCAAGGTGTAGTTCTTGAACTCGGTGCCGTTGTCACTTCTGATCATCAAAATCTTTGCTTCATGTTGTCGTTGAGCTTCATTTGCAAAGTTGATGACGGTTTGTTGGGTCTCACTCTTCTTCTTGAAGAAGTATACCCAGGTGTATCTTGAGTAATCATCCACAATCACCAAGCAGTACTTTCTACCCCCAAGACTATCAAAAGATGGAGGCCCAAAGAGGTCCATGTGAAGGAGCTCTAGGAGTCTTTTTGAATAGATGATAGTCGTGGGAGGGTGAGCCGTCTCATGTAACTTTCCTTCAATGCAAGCCCTGCAAGCACGATCTTCGGCAAAGCTAACATTTGTTAGTCCACGGACATGGTCCCCCTTGAGAAGACTTTGCAAAGATCTCATATTGACATGGGCCAAACGGCGATGCCAAAGCCATCCCACATCAACTTTAGACATTAGGCATGTCGCAATCTTAGTGGGTTGCTTCGAGAAGTTAACCACATAAAGACCGTTCTCGACATGCCCAACATAGGCTACTTTAAGAGTCTTGCTCCACAAGAGGGCCACGGTATCAATATCAAAGAATGTAGCAAAGCCCATGAGTGCAAGTTGGCGAACAGAAAGTAAATTGTATGCAAGGGACTCAACAAGCATGACTTTCTCGATCGTGAGATCATGAGAGACAACAACCTTGTCAAGCCCCAATACCTTAGAAGATGAAGCATCACCCCATTCGACGTTGGTGGCCATAGATGAACCTAGATGCACGTCCACCACCAAGTCTTTGCTTCTGGTCATATGATTTGTGGCTCCACTATCGAGCAACCATGATCCCCCACTGGAAGCAAACTCCTACAAGAGATCAATGCTTGGATTTAGGTACCATTTGGTGATGGGTCCTTTGAGGTTAGTAACAAGGGTCTTAGGAACCCAAATGGACCATTCAATGTACTCATAAGAAGAACCAACAAATTTAGCAAACACATGACCATCACTAGCACGACATAAAACATATGAAGGATTAAAGTCGCCGGCCATGTTTGATGGTATGGTGGAGTTTTTCTTGACACCACCACCTTTCACCGTTTTCTTCTTCTTTGATGCACCCTCTCCTTCTTTCACAAAAGTTTGTCGGAGAGGGGGTGGTAGCTCGGTCTTGTCATTCTCCTTCTTCTTGGGCTTAGGAACAAACCCAATTCCTTCCTTTGCCACAACCTCCTTTTGATTGCTCAAAATATTTTTGAGGTTCTTCTCACATTGTATGCATGACACAAGGCCTTTCTCAAGTTGCTTTTTCAACTTGGCATTTTCTTCAACAAGATACACATGCTCGCAACATGGGTTAGTAGCATTTGCATTATCAATTAATACCATGCGAGGAAAGATAGCCTTTTCCTTGGTTAGCGAAACTTGGAGCTGATCATGAGACTCCTTGAGAGAAGCATGCATACCTTTCAAGGCCTTGTGAGCCTTGTCGAGTATGACAAACTCTTCCTTGAGTTTATCATGGTCAACCTCAAGTTTTGCCTTCTCGGAATTAAGCACATGAGAGACAACTAAAGCATGATCAAGATCTTTCTTTAATTTAGCATGATCATCGTTTTGTGACTCCTCAAGAGCCAAACGAAGACCATGCTCTTCCTCTAGGGCGTTAGAGAGATCCGATATCTCATCGGCATAGTCTCGACTATGCCCTTCCATTTTAGTAATGGTTTCCTCGTGAGCCTCGATCATGTCATTGGCCTCACCGAGTTGTTCCAAGAGAGCAACACAATGCTTCTTGGGTTTGCCCTTGAGTTTGTTCATGAACAACTCAAATTCATTCTCTCCCTCCTTAGTTCCCTCACTCTCATCAATACGATCCGTCAATGAAGGATTAGAGGTAATAGTAGTATTGATGTTTGGGGTTACCTTGTTGGTGGCCTTGGCCATGAGACACTTGGCGGTGATGTTCTCATTCGGTGAGTCGAAGAGAGATGAGTGCGGAGTAGTAGCAATAGCAATTGTGGCCATGGTGACCATCTCATCATCTTCATTATTATCATCATCCTCAACATATTCTTCTTGGACCACCAACCCTTTAGGAGGAGTCTTCTTGTTGAAGTTGTTCTTGTTGGGATAAGACTTTGCCTTGTCCTTCCAGATAAGCTTGCCTCCAAAGTCTTCTCTTTTCTCATATGGGCAATCCGCAACGAAGTGGCTTACATTTCCACAGTTGAAGCATGTCCTCACTCGTTGCTTGCCCTTGTTCCCACTTGAGTTGTTCCTGTTGAAATTGGGTCTTGTGTTCTTCTTGTTGCCCCAAAATTGCCGTGAAGCAAGAGCCATGTGCTCATGATAGGCATATTTGGTGTCCTCGGGGCTACACTCATCACCATCCTCCTGAAGGAAATATGCCCTAGAGGCAATAATAAAGTTGTTATTTATATTTCCTTATATCATGATAAATGTTCATTATTCATGCTATAATTGTATTAATCGGAAACTTAGTACATATGTGAATACATAGACAAAACAGAGTGTCCCTAGTATGCCTCTACTAGACTAGCTCATTGATCAAAGATGGTTATGTTTCCGAACCATAGACATGAGTTCTCATTTGATCAACGGGATCACATCATTAGAAGAATGATGTGATGGACTAGACCCATCCGTTAGCTTAGCTCTATGATCGTTTAGTTTTATTGCTATTGCTTTCTTCATGACTTATACATGTTCCTATGACTATGGGATTATGCAACTCCCGAATACCGTAGGAACACCTTGTGTGCTATCAAAAGTCACAACGTAACTGGGTGATCATAAAGATGCTCTACAGGTGTCTCCGAAAGTGTTCATGGTGTTGGCATAGATCAAGACTACGATTTGTCACTCCGAGTGTCGGAGAGGTATCCCTGGGCCCTCTCGGTAATGCACATCATAATAAGCCTTGCAAGCAAATGACTAATAAGTTAGTCACGAGATGATGTATTACGGAACGAGTAAAGAGACTTGCCGGTAACGAGATTGAACTAGGTATTGAGATACCGACGATCGAATCTCGGGCAAGTAACATACCAATGACAAAAGGAACAACGTATGTTGTTATGCGGTTTGACCGATAAAGATCTTCGTAGAATATGTAGGAGCCAATATGAGCATCCAGGTTCCTCTATTGGTTATTGACCGGAGATGAGTCTTTGTCATGTCTACATAGTTCTCAAACTCGTAGGGTCCGCACGCTTAACGTTTGATGACGATCGGTATTATGAGTTTATGAGTTTTGATGTACCGAAGGAGTTCGGAGTCCCGGATGAGACCGGAGACATGACGAGGAGTCTCGAAATGGTCGAGACGTAAAGATCGATATATTGGACGACTATATTCGGACATCGGAAAGGTTCCGAGTGCTTCGGGTATTTTTCGGAGTATATGGGCCTTATTGGGCCATACGGGGATAGAGGAGAAAGGCCAAAGGGAAGGAGGCGCGCGCCCCCCCTCTGGTTCGAATTGGACAAGGGGTGCAGCCCCCTTTTCCTTCTCCCTCTCCACCTCTTTCCTTCTCTCCTACTCCGGAAAGGAAAGGGGAATCCTACTAGGACTTGGGAGTCCTAGTAGGACTCCCCACACTTGGCGCGGCCCCTCTAGGGCCGGCCTCTCCCTTGCTCCTTTATATACGAGGGCAGGGGGGCACCCTAGGACACACAAGTGGAATTGTTTTAGCCGTGTGCGGTGCCCCTCTCCACAGAAACACACCTCGGTCATACTGTTGCAGTGCTTAGGCGAAGCCCTGCACCGGTAGATACATCATATCTGTCACCACGCCGTCGTGCTGGCGAAACTCTCCCGTGAAGCTCAACTGGATCAAGAGCTCGTGGGACGTCATCTAGCTGAACATATGCTGAACACGGAGGTGCCGTACGTTCGGTGCTTGATCGGTTGGATCGCGAAGAAGTTCGACTACATCAACTGCGTCACTTGACGCTTCCGCTCCCGGTCTACGAGGGTACGTATACACACTCTTCCACTCATTGCTATGCATCTAGTAGATAGATCTTGCTTGATCGTAGGATTTTTTTTTTGAATACTACGTTTCCCAACAGTGGTATCATGAGCCAGGTCTATGCGTAGATGATATGCACGAGTAGAACACAATGAGTTGTGGGCGATACTAGTCATACTGCTTACCAGCATGTCATACTTTGCTTCAGCGGTATTGTGAGATGAAGCAGCCCGGACCGACATTACGCGTACGCTTACGCGAGACTGGTTTCACCGTTATGAGCACTCGTTTCTTAAAAGTGACTGGCAGGTGTCTGTCTCTCTCACTTTAGCTGAATCAAGTGTGGCTACGCCCGGTCCTTGTGAAGGTTAAAACAGCACATACTTGACGAAACATCGTTGTGGTTTTTGTATGCGTAGGTAAGAACGGTTCTTACTAAAGCCCGTAGCAGCCACGTAAAACTTGCAACAACAATGTAGAGGACGTCTAACTTGTTTTTGCAGGGCATGTTGTGGTGTGATATGGTCAAGACATGATGAGTTATACGTTTTTGTATGAGATGATCATGTTTTGTAAAGTTATCGGCAACTGGTAGGAGCCATATGGTTGTCGCTTTATTGTATGAAATGCAATCGCCATGTAATTGCTTTACTTTATCACTAAGCGGTAGCGATACTCGTAGAAGCAATAGTTGGCGAGACGACAACGATGCTACGATGGAGATCAAGGTGTCGCGCCGGTGACGAAGGTGATCATGATGGTGCTTTGGAGATGGAGATCAAAAGCACAAGATGATGATGGCCATATCATGTCACATATTTTGATTTGCATGTGATGTTTATCTTATTATGCTTCTTATTTTGCTTAGTACGACGGTAGCATTATAAGATGATCCCTTACAAAATTTCAAGGTACAAGTGTTCTCCCTGAGTATGCACCGTTGTGAAAGTTCTTCGTGCCGAGACACCACGTGATGATCGGGTGTGATAAGCTCTACGTTCAAATACAACGGGTATAAGACAGTTTTGCACACGCAGAATACTCGGCTTAAACTTGACGAGCCTAGCATATGCAGATATGGCCTCGGAACACTGGAGACCGAAAGGTCGAGCCTGAATCATATAGTAGATATGATCAACATAAAGATGTTCACCATTGAAACTACTCCATCTCACGTGATGATCGGACATGGTTTAGTTGATTTGGATCACGTGATCATTTAGATGACTAGAGGGATGTCTATCTAAGTGGGAGTTCTTAAGTAATATGATTAAATTGAACTTTAATTTATCATGAACTTAGTCCTGGTAGTATTAGCATATCTATGTTGTAGATCAATAGCTCGCGATGTTGCTCCCCGTTTATTTTTTATATGTTCCTAGAGAAAACTAAGTTGAAAGATGTTAGTAGCAATGATGCAGAATTGTTCCGTGATCTGAGGATTATCCTCATTGCTGCACAGAGAATTATGTCCTTGATGCACCGCTAGGTGACAGACCTATTGCGGGAGCAGATGTAGACGTTATGAACGTTTTGACAAAAGCTCGGTATGATGACTACTTGATAGTTTAAGTGCACCATGCTTTACGGCTTAGAACCGGGACTTCAAAAATGTTTTGAACGCCACAGAGCATATAAGATGTTCCAAGAGTTGAAATTAGTATTTCATACTCATGCCCGTGTCGAGAGGTATAAGACTTCTGACAGTACTTTGCCTACAAGATGGAGGAGAATAGCTCAACCAGTGAGCATGTGCTCAGATTGTCTGGGTACTACAATTACTTGAATCAAGTGGGAGTTAATCTTCTAGATAAGATAGTAATTGACAAAGTTCTCTAGTCACTATCACCAAGTTAGTAGAACTTCGTGATGAACTATAATATGCAAGGGATGACGAAAGGAATTCCCGAGCTCTTCGCGATGCTGAAGTCGGCGAAGGTAGAAATCATGAAAAAGCATCAAGTGTTGATGGTTAACAAGACCACTTGTTTCAAGTAAAGGGCAAAGGGATAGAAGGGGAACTTCAAGAAGAATGACAAGCAAGTTGTCACTCCCATGAAGAAACCCAAAGCTAAACTCAAGCCTGAAACTAAGTGCTTCTACTGCAAAGGAAATGGTCACTGGAAGTGGAACTGCCCTAGATACTTGGCGGATAAGAAGGATGGCAAAGTGAACAAAGGTATATTTGATATACAGATTATTGATGTGTATTTTACTAGTGTTCATACTGGTTTAGTTGCTAAAGAGTAGTAACTCGAAATGGGAGTTGCATAATGAACAGAAACTAGTTAAAGGATGAAGTGACGATGTGTATTGGAAGTAGTTCCAAGATTGATATGATCATCATCGCACACTCCCTATACTTTCGGGATTAGTGTTGAACCTAAATAAGTGTTATTTAGTGTTTGTGTTGAACATGGATATGATTTGATCATGTTTATTGCAATACGGTTATTCATGTAAGTTAGAGAATAATTGTTGTTCTGTTTACATGAATAAAACCTTCTATGGTCATACACCCAATTAAAATGGTTTGTTGGATCTCGATCGTGTGATACACATATTCATAATATTGAAGCCAAAAGATGCAAGGTTAATAATGATAGTGCAACTTATTTGTGGCACTGCCGTTTAGGTCATATTGGTGTAAAGCGCATGAAGAAACTCCATAGTGATGGACTTTTGGAATCACTTGATTATGAATCACTTGGTGCTTGCGAACCATGCCTCATGGGCAAGATGACTAAAACTCCGTTCTCCGAAACTGTGGAGCGAGCAACAGAGTTGTGGGAAATCATACATACTGATGTATGCGGACCAATGAGTGTTGAAGCTCGCGGCGGGTATCGTTATTTTCTGACCTTCACTGATGATTTGAGCAGATATGGGTATATCTACATAATGAAGCACAAGTCTGAAACATTTGAAAAGTTCAAAGAATTTCAGAGTGAAGTGGAGAATCATCGTAACAGAAAATAAGAGTTTCTACGATATAATCGTAGAGGTAAAATATTTGAGTTAGCGAGTTTGGCCTTCGGTAAAAACAATGTGAAATAGTTTCACTACTCACGCCACCTGGAACACCATAGTGTAATGGTGTGTCCGAACGTCATAACCGTACTTTATTAGATATGGTGCGATCGATGATGTCTCTTATCGATCTACCACTATCGCTTTTGGGTTATGCATTAGAGACAGCTACATTCACGTTAAATAGGGCACCATCTAAATCCATGGAGATGACACCATATGAACTGTGGTTTGACGAGAAACCTAAGCTGTCATTTCTTTAAGTTTGGGACTGCGATGCTTATATGAAAAGGTTTTAACATGATAAGCTCGAACCCAAATCGGAGAAGTAAATCTTCATAGGATACCCAAAAGAAACTGTTGGGTACACCTTCTATCACAGATCCGAAGGCAAGGTCTTTGTTGCTAAGAGTGGATCCTTTCTAGAGAAGGAGTTTCTCTCGAAAGAAGTGAGTGGGAGGAAAGTAGAACTTGATGAGGTAATTGTACCTTCTCCCGAATTGGAAAGTGGAACATCACATAAACTAGTTCCAGTGATTCCTACACCAATTAGTGAGGAAGCTAATGATGATGATCATGAAACTTCAGATCAAGTTTCTGCTGAACGTCGTAGATCAACCAGAGTACATTCCGCACCAGAGTGGTACGCCAACCCAGTTCTGGAAGTCATGTTACTAGACCATGATGAACCTACGAACTATGAGGAAGCGATGATGAGCCCAGATTCCGCAAAATGGCTTGAGGCCATGAAATCTGAGATGGGATCCATGTATGAGAACAAAGTGTGGACTTTGGTTGACTTGCCCGATGATCGACAAGCCATCAAAAATAAATGGATCTTCAAGAGGAAGACCGACGCTGACGGTAATGTTACTGTTTACAAAGCTCGACTTGTTGCGAAAGGTTTTCGACAAGTTCAAGGAGTTGACTACGATGAGACTTTCTCACCCGTAGCGATGCTTAAGTCTATCCGAATCATGTTAGCAATTGTCGCATTTTATGAAATCTGGCAAATGGATAACAAAACTGCATTCTTTAATGGATTTATTAAAGAAGAATTGTATATGATGCAACCAGAAGGTTTTGTCAATCCTAAAGGTGCTAACAAAATGTGCAAGCTCCAGCGATCCATCTATGGACTGGTGCAAGCATCTCGGAGTTGGAATATACGCTTTGATAAGTTGATCAAAGCATATAGATATATACAGACTTGCGGTGAAGCCTGTATTTACAAGAAAGTGAGTGGGAGCACTACAACCTTTCTGATAAGTATATGTGAATGACATATTGTCGATCGGAAATGATGTAGAATTTTTCTGGAAAGCATAAAGGAGTGTTTGAAATGAGTTTTTCAAAGAAAGACCTTGGTGAAGCTGCTTACATATTGGGCATCAAGATCTATAGAGATAGATCAAGACGCTTGATAAGACTTTCGATGAGTACATACCTTGATAAGATTTTGAAGTAGTTCAAAATGGATCAATCAAAGAAGGAGTTCTTGCCTGACTTGTAAGGTGTGAAGTTGAGTAAGACTCAAAGCCAGACCACGGCAGGAAAATATAGAGAGAATGAAAGTCATTCCCTATGCCTCAGCCATAGGTTCTATAAAGTATGCCATGTTGTGTACCAAACATGTTGTGTACCTTGCCATGAGTTTGACAGGGAGGTACAATAGTGATCCAGGAGTAGATCACTGTAAAGCGGTCAAAATTATCCTTAGTAACTGGATGACTAAGGAAATGTTTCTCGATTATGGAGGTGATAAAGAGTTCGTCGTAAAGGGTTACGCCGATGCAAGCTTAGACACTAAATCCAGATGACTCTAAGTATCAATCTGGATTCGTATTGAAAGTGGGAGAAATTAGCTAGAGTAGCTCCATGCAGAGCATTGTAGACATAGAAATTTGCGAAATACATACGGATCTGATTATGACAGACCCGTTGACTAAACTTCTCTCACAAGCAAAAACATGATCACACCTTATTACTCTTGGGTATTAATCACATAGCGATGTGAACTAGATTATTGACTCTAGTAAACCCTTCGGGTGTTGGTCACATGGCGATGTGAACTATGGGTGTTATTCACATAACGATGTGAACTATCGGTATTAAATCACATGGCGATGTGAGCTAGCTTATTGACTCTAGTGCAAGTGGGAGACTGGAGGAAATATGCCCTAGAGGCAATAATAAAGTTGTTATTTATATTTCCTTATATCATGATAAATATTTATTATTCATGCTCCGGAAACTTAGTACATGTGTGAATACATAAACAAAACAGAGTGTCCCTAGTATGCCTCTACTAGACTAGCTCATTGATCATAGATGGTTATGTTTCCTAACCATAGACATTAGTTGTCATTTGATCAACGGGATCACATCATTAGAAGAATGATGTGATGGACTAGACCCATCTGTTAGCTTAGCACTATGATCGTTTAGTTTTATTGCTATTGCTTTCTTCATGACTTATACATGTTCCTATGACTATGAGATTATGCAACTCCCGAATACCGTAGGAACACCTTGTGTGCTATCAAACGTCACAACGTAACTAGGTGATCATAAAGATGCTCTACAGGTGTCTCCGAAAGTGTTCGTGGTGTTGGCATAGATCAAGACTAGGATTTGTCACTCCGAGTGTCGGAGAGGTATCTCTGGGCCCTCTCGGTAATACACATCATAATAAGCCTTGCAAGCAAATGACTAATGAGTTAGTCACGAGATGATGTATTACGGAACGAGTAAAGAGATTTGCCGGTAACGAGATTGAACTAGGTATTGAGATACCGACGATCGAATCTCGGGCAAGTAACATACCAATGACAAAAGGAACAACGTATGTTGTTATGCGGTTTGACCGATAAAGATCTTCGTAGAATATGTAGGAGCCAATATGAGCATCCAGGTTCCGCTATTGGTTATTGACCGGAGATGAGTCTCGGTCATGTCTACATAGTTCTCGAACCCGTAGGATCCGCACGCTTAACGTTTGATGACGATCGGTATTATGAGTTTATGAGTTTTGATGTACCGACGGAGGTCGGAGTCCCGTATGAGACCTGGGACATGACGAGTGTAGGATCGAAGTAGGTCTAGAGGGGGGGTGATTAGACTACTTGACAATATAAAAAATCTGCCTTTAGATCATGCAAAGTTTTTGGCAGTTTCACAAACAAGATCAATTCAAGTAACACCCTACACATGCAATTCTAGAGTATATGCAGCGGAAAGTAAATTGCACATGTAAAAGAGAGGTGGAGAAGATCAAACGCAGTTTGGTGACACGGAGATTTTTGTCGTGGTTCCGATAGGTGGTGCTATCGTACATCCACGTTGATGGAGACTTCAACCCACGGAGGGTAACGGCTGCGCGAGTCCACGGAGGGCTCCACCCACGAAGGGTCCACGAAGAAGCAACCTTGTCTATTCCATCACGGCCTACGCCCACGGAGGACTAGCCTTACTCGGGGTAGATCTTCACGAAGTAGGCGATCTCCTTGCCCTTACAAACTTCTTGGTTCAACTCCACATCATCAAGACGGAGGCTCCCAAGCGACACCTAACCAATCTAGGAGGCACCACCCCCCAAAAGATAATAGACGGTGTTGATGATGATGAACTCCTTGCTCTTGTGCTTCAAATGATAAACTCCCCAACACTCAACTCTCCTCACTGATATGGCTGTGGTGGAAGAAAGATTTGAGTGGAAAGCAACTTGGGAAGGCTAGAGATCAAGTTTCATATGGTAGGAATGGAATGGCTTGATCTCAACACAAGGGTAGGTGGTTCACTTCTCAGAAAGTGTATGGTAGAAGTGGTGGTACTTTCTGATGGCTCTCCTCACGAATGAGAAGGGGGTGGAGGGGTATATATAGCCTCCACACAAAATCCAACCGTTACACACACATTTGACCAATCTCGGTCAGACCGAAGTGAAAACTCGGTTAGACCGAAAGTTCAAATATAGTGAACGTTGGGATTTTCGGTGGGACCGAAAATACCATCTCGGTGAGACCGAAGTGAGTCAAAGGTTAGGGTTTGCCATCTCGGTGAGACCGAAAATATAAACTCGGATATTCCGAATTGATGTCAACTGATCACAGAAGGTTGGCAGCCCTTTTTCGGTGAGACCGAAACTCAGAATCGGTTTGACCGAGAAGCTAGGGTTTGGAGAAACAACTGAAGAGGTTCATCTCGGTGGAACTGAGTTGGAGAAATCGGTGTGACCGAGATGTTAGGGTTTGTGTTAAGTAGTGAATAGTGCTGATAGTTGAGGGAGTTAGATCACCAAGCACTTGAGCAACAAGAACATTAACACAACCTCATCCCCTTTTAATAGTATTGGCTTTTCCTATGGACTCAATGTGATCTTTGATCACTAAACCAAAAATGGAGTCTTGAGCTTTTGCCAATGCTTGTCTTAGCATTTTGAGGGGTCCACTTCTTCAGACATTTCCATACCCATATCATCGAACTTCTCTGAAATGATTCTCAAGATAATATTAGTTCAATGATATATATATTGTTATTAATTACCAAAACCACCCGGGGATTAGTTGCACTTTCAATCTCCCCCTTTTTGGTAATTGATGACAACATATAGATCAAAGCTTCGACAAAAGATATAATCAATGAATAATATCGTCGCTTTGAGAAGTATGTGATAAACAAGAGCTCCCCCTAAATTTGTGCATTATTTAAAATTTGCGTTTGAATGCAAATGCACAATCGATTAGGATTATGGGTCACTCTTCCATGTCACATACATCTTGGTGGAGTGCACAAAATGATAAGAATGAATAACATGCACTTAATCACCAAGACAAGAGTAAATAGCCATACAATAAGGAATAGCATAGGATAAGCAATAAGCACACATTAAAGCATAGTATGGCTAAGCACTCATTAAGGTAGCATCAAACGTAGTAGCAAGCACACATAAAGTATCTGGAACCAAAAGAAACCAATGTAAAACCGGCAAAAGAACGAAAAGACGAAAGAGCACTCTCTCTCTCGAAGCCCTATGATCTATAACAATTTCTCCCCCTTTGGCAACAAGTTACCAAAAAGTTCGAAAAGGTATAGAGCTAAACGTCACTGCGGGCTCGGCTGGCGGCTCCCGTCTGGGTCGATGTCGGTGTAGAGATAGCTGCATCTGCGAAGACCTCTGCTGATGTCTGCGGTGGAGGAGTGGATGCTGGAGCTGTAGGAACTGCTGGAGCTGTAGCTGGTGCTGAAGTGGTAGCCCTGGAGTCTGTCACTGGGATAGCTGCAGATCTGGATCCTCTGGGAACCTGAGCAGTCTGGCGATGAGAGTCCTGGACTAGATCATCCTGCATAAGCTCTGCTTTCTCCTGCCTAGTCTCCTCCATGTCTGCCTCAAGCTTGTTGACAGACACTTGAATCTCAGTCAGCTTCACGTCTAGAGCGTGGATCTTGTCCTCGACAATCCTCTCAAGGCTCTCCTGAGATTGCTCAATGCTGGCCAGGCGTTGTTCAATTCTCCGGGTTGCTTCAAGAATCTGATCTCCAAAGCTCTTTGGCTTAGCTGCTGCTGCTGCTGCTGCCTCTTTGTCAGCTTTGGCTTTCTTTGCAGCTTCAATCTTGGCTTGCCCTTCAACTGAGGTGGGATCCTCTTCATCCATCACAACTACGTTGTCCTCATGCTCTGGCTGCAGTGGCAAGTGCTTCCTATCCAACATGAATTTGCCCGTGCCAAACTTGGCATTGATAAGCATCTGTATCTGCGGAGCAAACCCACACGACCTCTTCTGGTCAGCTGCAGTCCTCTTAATGGTTTCTACCATCAAGTCCATCACCTTAAAAGGTGCCTTCTCATCGAGAATGTGCAGCATGTTGATAGAATAGCCTCGTATCATCCGGTGGTCACCTGACTTAGGCATCAAAGTATGCCTCAGAATGGTGTTAGTGGTGGTCAAACCAGCCTGGAGATAATACACTGAGCCGAGCTTCCATCCCTCCAAATCAGCAGCTGGGATCTCCTTGTACATATTCTTCATAGAATCATGACTCTTCTTAGGAATCCCATAGACATCAATGTCGTCCTCTCTCTGCACAGGAGCGTTCAGAAGTTCTGCCCATTCTGCAACAGTTGAAGAAAACCGTTGACCTTCAGTCATCCAGGTGATCTTGCCATCAGGATAGAAATGGGCTGTGGCATAGAACTGCATGATCATCTCGTCATTCCATGCTGTCAGTTCTTGACCCACAAAATCAGCAACTCCACATGCAGTAAAGCTCTCATGCACATGGGGAAAGAAGTCCCGGTGCTCTCTACTGTCAATGTACTTCCAGTCAACATATCTGGTGTCAGCAACAATGGGCTTCTTATCCATTAGCACTGTCTCATAGAAATCCTGCTGCTCTCTGGTGTGGAATCTGGGGTCCACAGCAGTCCTTCTTCTTACGGCATATGGATCAGACTGTCTCCATAGCCTGAGACCTTTGTCCTTCCTTGCCTTCATGTCCTCAGCTTGAGGATGAGCATCATTGTGGAGTGGCAACTTGGGACAGAGCTTGAGCAACACATGCTCTTCATCTGACTCAGAAGGTGGCATCTCACCTTTGTTCTTCTCAGAAGCTGGAATGCTTCTGGTTGTCCTCTTGGGCTTCTCTGGAGCTGCCTTAGCTGGAGCAGGCTTCTTGGGCTTGGAGGAGGCTTGAGCCCGAATAGCATCACCCATGAACTTAGCTTTCTGAGGAGGAGGCTGGGGTGCATCTTCTTCTTCTTCTTCTACAGCAGCATCAACTTGAGGTTCAGCATAAACAACTCTCTTCCTCTTGGAAGTCTTCTTCACCTTGCTTGGAGCAGGCTCTTCCAAGTTGAGCTTCTTGGCAACTGCAGAAGTTTTTGCAAAGAAAAATGAGTTAAAAACTTAGTTTTGAGTTTTCACAGAATGTATTTCGGTCAAACCGATTTCAAGTTTCGGTGTAACCGAAGTATTCAACAGAACCTACACACCACTTTCGGTCAGACCGAAATGGGTTTCGGTCCTACCGAAAACTTAGGGTTTCATAGAAACTTCAATTCGGACATTCCGATTTCCACAACTCGGTCAGACCGAACTGTGTAGTGCAATGGTCAGAGACCAAATCGGTCAGTCCGATTTTCAGGAATCGGCTTCACCGAGATGCATTCCGTGGAAACCTAAACCTAAGGATTTTCCTCGAAACTAGAAGATCTGAATAATGTATTGGGATCATATCAAACGTGGATTGAATTAGGGCAGTCCTATCATGCAAGAATCAGAAGTGGAGCATGAAAGGGATCGGGACACACCCTAACTTGGTGGTGTCCCTCTACGGCGGCAACGGCGGAGAAGATTACCGTTGACGGCGGCGGAGACCTGCGGCGAGGGCGCACAGGCGACGACGGCGACGATCCTTGGATCAGGGCGACGGCAGCAGGGGTCTTGGAGGGCGAACGTTTGAAAGGAATAGATCGCGCGCAGCCCTCAGTATATATAACCCCGTGCTGTCGGTGGGACCGAGTTGAAAAACTCGGTGTCACCGAGATGCAACCTAGATCAATCTAAGTGTTTCGGTTGGACCGAGATTGGGAAGCCGGTCAGACCAAAATGGACTTAGAAGGTTTTGGAAGTCAGCCTTAGACGAATCGGTGGTTCCGAGTGCTCCTCACTCGGACTGTCCGAAAAAGACTTGTTCAAAGTTGTGATATAAGCATGAATAGAATTTGAGACAAGATAGCATAGATAGCTAGGGAAGGTGCTTAGGCATTCTTGTCCATCCATTTGGCCAGAAAAAGAAACTAAAACAATCAAAACCACAAATGGATGTCCTTGAATGAATAGAATCATGCATTCAACATGCTCACACAATAAGATAGCAACTGAAATATGTGTCAAACATGCACAACCAATCACTCTAGCTACTAGCACACAATTTGTCGATGACTAGGTCATCTATATATGAGTATATTGACTTAGGAGCCAAATGAGAACATTTGATCATAGGTCATACTCATCGTTTAAGCACAAGTGGGGTTACCACTTTTACATAAAGCATTTATGTGTTCACATCATTTGGAGATGCTTTAGCTCAATTTTTAGAGTAAAGCTCCCCCTAGATGTGAGAACCCCTTTTAAAGGGTCAAACTAACCTTGGGTTGTCGTAGAAGACTTCATGTAGATGTTGAAGATGTGGATTCTCAATGTTGATGTAGATCATCAAGAGTTGAGAGCTATCCTTGGATTAGGGCACTTTCAATACCTACATGGGTTAGTCCCACAAGGAACAAACAAGAATATCCATGGACATAGAGTGAAGTACACAAAAGATAATGTCCATGAAAGCAATGATTACCTTGTCCCTTGACTTACCAACAAGAGGGTTTGTGACTCCATGAACTAGTGCATGATGTGGAAGTTGATTGCACAAGTTCTTGCCAAAATGAATATGAGAGAAGTTTGTTGGCGGAGTCACCCTCAAGAACCTACTAGTTCTTCTTCTTTGGGATCCACATCATCTTGATGGGAATCCTTGGTGTTGTAGTTGAGCTTGACGAAGTAGAACTTGATGTGTCCTTGGGAACCCACTTGACCATGGCTTGAGGTGCTTCAATGAATGCATCAATCTCCTCTTGAAGCTTGTCCTTGGCCTTTAGCTTGTGGTCTTGTGGTGGAAGGTCATCTTGAGCTTGTTCCACATTGGAAGAAGTAGGATCATACTTCTCCTTTTGTGAGACAAACTGTGGAGTAGGGTATTGACCTTCTTCCCACTCAACACCTTTGGCGTTGAACTTTCGCTCAAAACCAATCCCTTGATTCTTCCGGTGTCTTCCTTGTTTGCGAACAATCTCCTCAAAGTTCTTGCTTCCGGCAAGACTCTTGTAGACACCTTTCTCTATGATTTCCTTCAATAAGCTATTTTCTTGCTCAAGAGTAACTTGGCTTGAAACATTGTTAGTGGAATCAAGAGAACTACTAGAAGCAACAACATTGGATTTAACATTGTTATTGTTACTACTAGAGGAAGAATTTTTCTTATGCTTGTCATGCTTAGTCCTAATAGGTGGCAAGAAATTTGACAAGAGAAGTCGTTTGGCAAGATATGAAGAACTCTTCTTTCGAAGATCGTCATTGATCGCTTTTAGAAACTCATGTTCTTGCTCTAGGGTGAGCTTCTCGAAGCGTAGCTTCTCATGAGATCTTAGGAGCTCTCTATGATCTTCTTGAGTTGTTTCATGAGCTAACTTAAGAGTATTTAGTTCTTTAGTTAGACGCTCAATCTCCTTCATAGCATTGTCATTCGACTCTTCTCGACTATAAAGACTACTAGCATTTTCATCATTACTAAGCTCACTAGATTTATCATGCAAGAGCTCATCTTCACCAAGTAAGTCATCCTCATCACTATCAAAGTCAATGAATTCAGGGTGTGTTACCTTGGGGCCTTTAGCCATGAAGCATCTTCCAATTCCCTCATTTGGTGAATCAAATAAGTCGTAGGAGTTGGAGTTGGAGGATACGAGTGCAAGTCTGGCAACACCTTCATCTTGACTATAGTCGGAGTCGGAGTGATAGCTTCCATCGGATTGACTGTCAGAGTCGGAGCCGGAGACCCATTCACCAACATGAGCTTGATGTCTTCTTCTTGTGTAGCTCCTTGATGACTTGTCTTTCCTCTCCGAATCCTTGCTTCTCCGAGAGGGTCTTCGTTCATAACGATCATCTCTACTCCTTCTCTCTCTCCGAGGTGACTCATCTCTTGCTCTTCTTCTTGGAGATTCTTCTCTTCTCTTGTGGGGAGCCGTACACTCATTTGAGAAGTGTCCGGGTCTTCCACAATTGTAGCAGTTTCGATCACGACTAGAAGATCTCTTTCCATCATATGATCTAGACTTTGAGCTTCTTTCTTTGCCTCTATTCTTGTAGAACTTGTTGAAGTTCTTGACCATTAGGCTTATCTCTTCATTGGAAATTAGCTTGTCACTTGAGGTAGTAGGAGCATCACTTGTAGCTTTGTAAGCACCACTTGACTTGTTGTGAAGCTCTTCCTTATCCTTAAGTGTCATCTCATGAGCAACAATTCTTCCAATGACTTCAGTTGGCTTGAGAGTCTTGTAGTTTGGCATCATTTGGATCAAAGTGCACACGGTGTCATACTTTCCGTCCAAAGCTCTGAGAATATTCTTAATGATGAATCGGTCGGTCATTTCTTCGCTTCCTAAGCCAGCAATCTCATTTGTGATGAGAGCAAGCCTAGAGTACATTTCAGCGACTCCTTCACCATCCTTCATCTTGAACTTGTCAAGTTGACCTTGAAGAATATCTAGCTTTGATTCCTTCACAGATTCAGTACCTTCGTGCATTTCAACCAAAGTATCCCAAATCTCTTTAGCATTCTCAAGACGGCTGATTTTGTTGAACTCTTCGGGACACAAAGCATTGAAGAGAATGTCACAAGCTTGAGCATTGTTTTGCAACATCCGCAACTCTTCGGGTGTAGCTTCGCGATCCGGAACTTTTCCTTCTTCAAAGAAATCACCTTGCATGCCAACACAAATAATGCCCCATGCGGCAGGGTTATGACCAAGAATATGCATTTTCATTTTATGCTTCCAACTAGCAAAATTTGTACCATCAAAGTAAGGACCTCTACGATAATTACCCTCACTAGACGCCATACTCTCCTAGGTTGTGAAACCAAGCTTATGGAGTCCAATGCAATGGAAACCAAGGCAATGGAGACCAAAGCTCTGATACCACTTGTAGGATCGAAGTAGGTCTAGAGGGGGGTGATTAGACTACTTGACAATATAAAAAATCTGCCTTTAGATCATGCAAAGTTTTTGGTAGTTTCACAAACAAGATCAATTCAAGTAACACCCTACACATGCAATTCTAGAGTATATGCAGCGGAAAGTAAATTGCACATGTAAAAGAGAGGTGGAGAAGATCAAACGCAGTTTGGTGACACGGAGATTTTTGTCGTGGTTCCGATAGGTGGTGCTATCGTACATCCACGTTGATGGAGACTTCAACCCACGGAGGGTAACGGCTGCGCGAGTCCACGGAGGGCTCCACCCACGAAGGGTCCACGAAGAAGCAACCTTGTCTATTCCATCACGGCCTACGCCCACGGAGGACTAGCCTTACTCGGGGTAGATCTTCACGAAGTAGGCGATCTCCTTGCCCTTACAAACTTCTTGGTTCAACTCCACATCATCAAGACGGAGGCTCCCAAGCGACACCTAACCAATCTAGGAGGCACCACCCCCCAAAAGGTAATAGACGGTGTTGATGATGATGAACTCCTTGCTCTTGTGCTTCAAATGATAAACTCCCCAACACTCAACTCTCCTCACTGATATGGCTGTGGTGGAAGAAAGGTTTGAGTGGAAAGCAACTTGGGAAGGCTAGAGATCAAGTTTCATATGGTAGGAATGGAATGGCTTGATCTCAACACAAGGGTAGGTGGTTCACTTCTCAGAAAGTGTATGGTAGGAATGGTGGTACTTTCTGATGGCTCTCCTCACGAATGAGAAGGGGGTGGAGGGGTATATATAGCCTCCACACAAAATCCAACCGTTACACACACATTTGACCAATCTCGGTCAGACCGAAGTGAAAACTCGGTCAGACCGAAAGTTCAAATATAGTGAACGTTGGGATTTTCGGTGGGACCGAAAATACCATCTCGGTGGGACCGAAAGTGTATCTGATATGAACGTTGGAGATTTCGGTGAGACCGAGAAAGAAAACTCGGTTGGACCGATTTGAGAAAGAATAGGAACATGCCAGAATCGGTGAGACCGATAATGCAATCTCGGTGAGACCGATTTGACCCAAGACAGAACCTGGCCATTTCGGTAAGACCGAAAATGCAAACTCGGATATTCCGAAATGATGTGAAATGATTACAGAAGGTTGGCAGTTCAGTTTCGGTGAGACCGATCTCAAACTCGGTGTGACCGATTTTTCTAGGGTTTGGAATATGGCAGAAGTGGTTCATCTCGGTGGGACTGAGTTGGAAGAATCGGTTTGTCCGAGATTACTTATGAGTGTGTTTGGTAGTGAAAGGTGCTGATAGTTGAAGGAGCTAAATCACTAAGCACTTGAGCAACCAGATCATCAACACAACCTCATCCCCTTTTAATAGTATTGGCTTTTCCTATGGACTCAATGTGATCTTTGATCACTAAACCAAAAATGGAGTCTTGAGCTTTTGCCAATGCTTGCCTTAGCACTTTGAGGGGTCCACTTCTTCAGTCATCTTGCCATACCAATGTGATTGGATTTCCTGAAACATACTTGATAAAAGCATTAGTCCAACCACAAAGTATGTTGTCATTAATTACCAAAACCACCCGGAGAGCAAATGTGCTTTCAATTACTTCTACTACTATGGCTAACGTTTAGCAATAAAGTAAAGTAATTACATGGCGTTATTCAGTGACACGCAGGTCATACAATAAATAAGACAACTCCTATGGCTCCTGCCGGTTGTCATTCTCATCGACATGCAAGTCGTGATTCCTATTACAAGAACATGATCAATCTCATACATCACATATATATCATTCATCACATCCTTTTGGCCATATCACATCACACGGCACATGCTGCAAGAACAAGTTAGACGTCCTCTAATTGTTGTTGCAAGTTTTTACGTGGCTGCTATAGGTTTCTAGCAAGAACGTTTCTTACCTACGCCAAAACCACAACGTGATATGCCAATTTCTATTTACCCTTCATAAGGACCCTTTTCATCGAATCCGATCCGACTAAAGTGGGAGAGACAGATACCCGCTAGCCACCTTATGCAACTAGTGCATGTCAGTCGGTGGAACCTGTCTCACGTAAGAGTACGTGTAAGGTCGGTCCGGGCCGCTTCATCCCACGATGCCGCCGAATCAAGATAAGACTAGTAACGGCAAGAGAATTGACATGATCTATGCCCACAACTACTTTGTGTTCTACTCGTGCAAGATACTACGCATAAACCTAGCTCATGATGCCACTGTTGGGGATCGTAGCAGAAAATCAAAATTTTTCCTACGCATCACCAAGATCTATCTATGGAGTAATCTAGCAACGAGCATAAAGGAGAGTGGATCTACATACCCTTGTAGATCGCGATGCGGAAGCGTTGCAAGAACGCGGATGAAGGAGTCGTACTCGCTGCGATTCAGATCGCGGTTGATTCCGATCTAAGCGCCGAACAACGGCGCCTCCGCGTTCAACACACGTGCAGCCCGGTGACGTCTCCCACGCCTTGATCCAGCAAGGAGAGAGGGAGAGGTTGGGGAAGACTCCATCCAACAGCAGCACGACGGCGTGGTGGTGGTGGAGGAGCGCGGGACTCCAGCAGGGCTTCGCCAAGCACTGCAAGAGACGAGGAGGGAGAGAGGTAGGGCTGCGCCAAGCGACAGAGGTCCAAAACGTGTTGTGGGCAGCCCCAAACCTCACATATATATAGGGGGAAGGGGGGGGCTGCGCCCCCTTTAGGGTTTCCCACCCCTAGGGGTGTGTAGGATCGAAGAAGTATGTCTAGAGGGGGGGTGATTAGACTACTTGACAATATAAAAATCTGCCTTTTGGTTGTGCAAAGTTTTAGGCAGTTTTACAATTAAGATCAAGTCAAGTAACACACTACACATGCAATTCTAGAGTATGGGCAGCGGAAAGTAAATTGCATATATAGTAAAGAGAGATGGAGAAGATCAAACGCAGTTTGGTGACACGGAGATTTTTGTCGTGGTTCCGATAGGTGGTGCTATCGTACATCCACGTTGATGGAGACTTCAACCCACGGAGGGTAACGGCTGCGCGAGTCCACGGAGGGCTCCACCCACAAAGGGTCCACGAAGAAGCAACCTTGTCTATTCCATCATGGCCTACGCCCACGGAGGACTAGCCTTACTCGGGGTAGATCTTCACGAAGTAGGCGATCTCCTTGCCCTTACAAACTTCTTGGTTCAACTCCACATCATCAAGACGGAGGCTCCCAAGCGACACCTAACCAATCTAGGAGGCACCACCCCCCAAAAGGTAATAGACGGTGTTGATGATGATGAACTCCTTGCTCTTGTGCTTCAAATGATAAACTCCCCAACACTCAACTCTCCTCACTGATATGGCTGTGGTGGAAGAAAGATTTGAGTGGAAAGCAACTTGGGAAGGCTAGAGATCAAGTTTCATATGGTAGGAATGGAATGGCTTGATCTCAACACAAGGGTAGGTGGTTCACTTCTCAGAAAGTGTATGGTAGAAGTGGTGGTACTTTCTGATGGCTCTCCTCACGAATGAGAAGGGGGTGGAGGGGTATATATAGCCTCCACACAAAATCCAACCGTTACACACACATTTGACCAATCTCGGTCAGACCGAAGTGAAAACTCGGTTAGACCGAAAGTTCAAATATAGTGAACGTTGGGATTTTCGGTGGGGCCGAAAATACCATCTCGGTGAGACCGAAGTGAGTCAAAGGTTAGGGTTTGCCATCTCGGTGAGACCAAAAATATAAACTCGGATATTCCGAATTGATGTCAACTGATCACAGAAGGTTGGCAGCCCTTTTTCGGTGAGACCGAAACTCAGAATCGGTTTGACCGAGAAGCTAGGGTTTGGAGAAACAACTGAAGAGGTTCATCTCGGTGGGACTGAGTTGGAGAAATCGGTGTGACCGAGATGTTAGGGTTTGTGTTAAGTAGTGAATAGTGCTGATAGTTGAGGGAGTTAGATCACCGAGCACTTGAGCAACAAGAACATTAACACAACCTCATCCCCTTTTAATAGTATTGGCTTTTCCTATGGACTCAATGTGATCTTTGATCACTAAACCAAAAATGGAGTCTTGAGCTTTTGCCAATGCTTGTCTTAGCATTTTGAGGGGTCCACTTCTTCAGACATTTCCATACCCATATCATCGAACTTCTCTGAAATGATTCTCAAGATAATATTAGTTCAATGATATATATATTGTTATTAATTACCAAAACCACCCGGGGATTAGTTGCACTTTCAACGAGGAGTCTCGAAATGGTCGAGACGTAAAGATCGATATATAGGACGACTATATTCGGACATCGGAAAGGTTCTGAGTGATTCGGGTATTTTTCGGAGTATATGGGCCTTATTGGGCCATATGGGAATAGAGGAGAAAGGCCAAAAGGAAGGAGGCGCGCACCCCCCCTCTGGTCCGAATTGGACAAGGGGTGCAGCCCCCTTTTCCTTCTCCCTCTCCACCTCTTTCCTTCTCTCCTACTCCGGAAAGGAAAGGGGAATCCTACTAGGACTTGGGAGTCCTAGTAGGACTCCCCACACTTGGCGTGGCCCCTCTAGGGCCGGCCTCTCCCTTGCTCCTTTATATACGGGGGCAGGGGGCACCCTAGGACACACAAGTTGAATTGTTTTAGCCGTGTGCGGTGCCCCTCTTCACAGAAACACACCTCGGTCATACTGTTGCAGTGCTTAGGCGAAGCCCTGCGCCGGTAGATACATCATATCTGTCACCACGCCGTCGTGCTGGTGAAACTTTCCCGTGAAGCTCAACTGGATCAAGAGCTCGTGGGACGTCATCAAGCTGAACGTGTGCTGAACACGGAGGTGACGTACGTTCGGTGCTTGATCGGTTGGATCGCGAAGAAGTTCGACTACATCAACCGCGTCACTTGACGCTTCCGCTCCCGGTCTACGAGGGTACGTAGACACACTCTTCCACTCGTTGCTATGCATCTAGTAGATAGATCTTGCTTGATCTTAGGAATTTTTTTGAAAATACTACGTTTCCCAACACCTCCACCTCCTCTTCTTCCACACAAGCCTTGGCCTTCAAGGCGAGGTTAGGCTTCTTCGATCGTTGAGCTCTTAAGACCGCATTGTCGGCGGTCATGTCCAAGATCCTCATGGCAACAAACTCATCCAACACTTCATTTGATGACAAGTGGTGGAAGTCCGGTCTTTGACGAATGAGAGAGGACATGGCCTTATGATAGGGCATCATGGCCTTGAGGAACTTGCGCTTGATCCAATTGTCATCCGTGTCCTTACTCCCATGATCTCGAAGAGAGACCGCAAGAGTGGTTAATCTCCGATAAAGTTCACGGGGATCTTCTTCTTCGATCATAGCAAACTCATCGGCTTCATCTTGCACAACTTCATAGTTAGAGCGTTGAATGCTAGCGCTCCCCTTGTACATAGTGCCAACATGCTCCCAAGCTTCCTTGGCCACAGTGAAGGGTCGAAGATGTGCAATGTCTTCTGGAGGAATAGCATCTTGAAGTATGCAAAGAACGGACTCGTTCAATTGATGATCCGCAGTTTCTCTTGGAGTCATGTTGTCGGGATCACCCGGATAAAAACCTTGCTCAATGATTCTCCAAAGATTAGTAGAGCAATGATTTATATGACATTTGAAACGAAACACCCAAGTAGCAAAATCAGAATTTTTTATAAACTTGGGAGGAGGCCCAACGGAATTTAAATGCGGTGTGGGAACGGGTCCTCCATAGTGAGTAGGAGGAGCGGAGTGGGCAAAGATCCCACTCCCATTCTTAGTAACATGGGCTTGTTCACTACTAGCTTCTCCCTTGTCGGGATTAGCCTCCGACGCGTTGGTAGCGGGACGAACCACTTCCAACTGTGCGGTGGATAATTTAAGCCCCTCAAGCAAATATTTAAACATGCCTTTGACCTCGGTCGCTAGTGACTCTTTCAATGTGGTCATAGCCATATTGAACTCCTCACGAGAGACCGAGGCTCCCCCATCGGACGTAGGCAAGGACGGAGTTCCACCGGAATGATCCTCCGTCTCGACTACGTTGTCACCCATACTCTTTGGACGGTAAAGTCCTTAAAAAGAGATGAGGCTCTGATACCAATTGAAAGGATCGATATGGTTGACTAGAGGGGGGGGGGGTGAATAGGCAACTAACAATTTTTAGCTTTTCTTAACCACTTTAAATTAAGCGTCAAACTAAGTTGTCTAGATATGCTACTAAGATGACAACTAATAGGAAGTAAAGGTAACAACCTCACAAGCAAGCTATAAGAGATAAACAAGTAAAGCTTGCACAAGTAAAGGAAAGAAATAACCACAAGTGGAACCGGTGAAGACGAGGATGTGTTGTCGAAGTTCCTTCCCTTTGAGGGGAAATACGTCTCCGTTGGAGCGGTGTGGAGGCACAATGCTCCCCAAGAAGCCACTAGGGACACCGTATTCTCCTCACGCCCTCACACGATGCAAGGTACCGTGATTCCACTAGTGGTGCCCTTGAAGGCGGCAACCGAACCTTTACAAACAAGGTTGGGGCTATCTCCACAACTAAATTGGAGGCTCCCAATGATACCACGAAGCTTCACCACAATGGAATATGGCTTCAAGGTAACCTCAACCGTCTAGGGTGCTCAAACACCCAAGAGTAACAAGATCCGCTAGGGATTAGTGGGGGGAATCAAATATCTCTTGGTGGAAGTGTAGATCGATGCCTTCTCAAGCAATCCCGAGCAAATCAACAAGTTTGATTGGCTAGGGAGAGAGATCGGGCGAAAATGGAGCTTGGAGCTACAATGGAGTATGTGGGGGAAGAGGTAAGTCAACAAGGAGGAAGAAGAAGCCTTTATATAGTGAGGGGAACAATCCAACCGTTATCCCCCCACTCAGCCCCGCAGAGAGCGGTACTATCGCTTGAGCGAGCGGTACTACCGCTTATACAGCGGTACTACCGTTTCCCTTCAAGCGGTACTGCCTCGCCAGGGGGGTTGGGACCCAGAGTGGTACTACCGCGGTTGTAGGGCGGTACTACCGCTGGGAGCGATACTACCGCCCCTACTACCGCTCCTAGCACCGCAAAACCCGACACGAAAACGAGCTCGCAAGTCGAGGCGGTGGTAACACGGAGCATCAGCGATACTACCGCAGAGTGCACCAAGCGGTACTACCACATAGTGGGGCGGTACTACCGCTTGAGGCACTCAGGCGGTACTACCGCTGGAGCCAGGAGAAACATAGAAGATGGGAAAGAAGGACTCCATTGAGGCGAGAAGGTATGGTGGGTGCGGTAAGAAAGTGTACGTGTTGATTCCACCCAAACCTTACCAAAGCGGATCCCCTCATAATAGTAAGGCTTTCCTATTACTCAGATCCACCGAAAAATAAGCAAAAGAAAACACCGTCTTCCATAGATTCCGAGGGGCATCTAATCGTCTTGTGCCTAGGTGAGATATATATGAAAGAGCTTAGAACACATGATTAGTCCGCAAACGCATTGTCATCAATCACCAAAACACCATCGGGCTAAATATGCCCTTACAACTGGAGAATAACCCAAAGGCAAGCCGACGGACACCCCCCACAGTCATAACGGTCGAACGCATCACGGAAGTCGTGGCTGGAGTGGAAACCGACGAGGTTGCTCAAGCAAGGCGGTAGCCCTTTGTGTCGTGTGTCGATGTAGCCGAGAGCATACGGTGGTGTAGCCGTGGTCGAGGTAGCCGTGTGAAGAATTCTGTGGTCGATGTCGAGTCGGGGAAGCCGTTGTCGAGGGAGTCGTCATGGAGCCGCGGGCTCAAGGAGGCGCCGAGTTAGTCATGGGCGTAGTGGTGTCGAGGTAGTGGTGCGCCGGGAAGAAGATGATATTGACAAGGCATCGCGTCGGGTTTGCCAAACCCAGGGACACGTTGTAGACGAAGGCACACGTCGGTGTTGCCAGCACCGGGTATCTGTAGACGGACGAAGACGAAGTTGACAAAGCGCCACACCAGGCTTGCCAGGCCCGGGGACACGTCATGGACAAAGGCACGCGGCGGTGTTGCCAGCACCGGGCATGCGTAGACTGGGACCTGCACGAGCAGTACGCCATGTCGAAGAAGTCGGAGACGCCATCAGAGAAGGACTCAATGACAGTTGCGACGTCAATCGACGCGGGGCCGATGTCGCCCGCGGTTGTCGGATTAGACGAAGTGGTCGGGGTAGATGACGGCGACGCTGGCAACGGGCTGATGCGGGACGACGAAGGAGGTGGACGGGTGGCGGCGGCGGCTACAAGGGTAGCGGCGGCGACGATCGAAGAAGAGCGGCGGCGGCTAGGTTAGGAGCGCGGTGGCGATGCTCGAAGTAGGCGAGGAACCCGACAGCGTGACGAAGACCGGCGCGGACGATGGCGTTCCGGCGCCCATGGAGACGGCACGACGCATACCACGGGAAGTCGACGAGCGGGGACGGCGAAGTGGACCGCAGGCCACGACACTACGGCCCGAAGGGGTGACACAACGGCGGCTGGCAAGTCGGTACGACGGCGCAAGACCTCGGAGCGGCGACAGGGACCGCGGGATGCGACGCTATGGCCCGAAGGGGTGGCGCGACGGTGGAGCGCGGGTCGGTGCAACCGCGGGGACGATCTCGGGACGGCGGCGTGGACCACGTGCCACGCTCGCTACGGCCCAACGAGACGACGCAGCGGCGGCGAGAGGGTCGGTGCAGCCACGGGACACCCTGGAGCGGACGGCCTCGGGGCGGCGGGGGACCGCGGGCCACGGCACTACGTCCCGAAGGGCGACGCAACGACGACGTGGGTCGGTGCAGCCGGGAGAAGAACCACGGGGCGGCGACGCTGCAGCCCGAAGGGGCGACGCAGCACTAACCCGTTGCACGATCGGTAGAGGGGCGCGCTGAACTCGGGACGATCTTCACGGGACCTGCAGAGGCGCGAGCAACCGATGGGCCAGGTCGGTCGCGGGGCGTAGATGAGGTGGATCACGGCGAGGAGCAGGTGATCAAGCCGATCGCGCGCGAGGTCGGGGACGCCGCTCAGTGGATGGGGTGGCGGCGGAGTCCGAGATGAAGCCGGCAAAGACAGACGGCATGGGACGTCGTGCGACCAGCACCCGGGCGACCAAATCAGTAGCGGCGCCCGAGTTGAGACAGCCGACGAGCCTGACGCTGCCGGAGACGAGGCCGGCGAGGTAGACCGCAGGACCGCTGTACAGACGCGGCGGAGGCGGGTGGCGTGAATAGATGGGCGGGCCAGTGCCCGTACGACGGCTATGATTGGCCGACGCATGGCGCGAGGCCGCTGGGTCGGGGCGATGCTGGTGTCCCGGTCGGAGTAGGGCGGTGACGGCCGGCGCAGAGCGACGGGCGGGCCGGCGCGCGGACGACGGCCTTGAGGGGCCGCCTGTCGCGTGAGACCGCCGAGTCGGTGAAGTAGCCGGCCAGTCACGCCGGTGTCGGAGTAGAGGCGCGCGGGTGTCGACGACGGCGGTGAGCAACGCAAACCGATTTTAGATCGGAAAACCAAAAAGTAAACGTCGATCAAAGCGACCGGCGAGAGAGAGAAAAACCCGGAGTAAGGGCTTCGGGAAATACTCTCTAGGGCAGCCGGTCAACACGACCGGCGGACGAATTCTAGGTACGGGCGACGCGGCCCCGGGCGGCGGTCATAGAGGCCGACCGCCCCGGGGGTGGCGCACAGATGCGGAAGCGGCGACGACTAGGGTTTAGGATCGATTAGGCTGATACCATGTTAAAAGGGAGAGAGATTTGGTGCGATAGTTCGTTGTATTGCTTGAGTCTCATGGGCATATATAGGAGTACATGGTCCTATTAGAGTACAAGGCAAGGTAAAATAATAGCCTACATTATCCTAGCTTTCCTACTAATCACAATACTCAACACATCATTCTCGGGTCAGTTGAGTTTTGGCGTTCATACCTTGGATTGCTTGGCTCTTATAATGGCCTTAATTTCCTTTAGAGATAACCATTGTTCCGGAGAAGCTCCACAGAAGAATGGTCGTTCCAAAACGGTTAGGAACATGTTTTTTTAATTCATAAAACTTATTACAAGAATTGAAGATGAGAGAGAGGGGCAGAGATGTATTGGGTGTGATTTGTCTGTGTGCTTGGCTGGCTTTGCTTGCTGCGCCCTCCTGCGCGAGCAGCGTAGATGCTTTCTCCCGTTGCCTTTCCCGGGCTCTGTCGCAGCCCTGGAATCCCTCCCTGGCTTATTCCCGTCTCTGCACTGCACACCTACAGCTCCTTTACTGCATCGCTAGAGAGAGAGTGGAAAAGGCAATACATACAGGAGAGAGAGAAAGGCTGCCAGAATTTTCAAAAGGTGATCTTTCATGGAAGCATATGAAAAAGATACGAAGACAGAAGGAGTTGGCGCATACTTCTCTCACCTCCGCTAGAGAGAGTGAGAGAGCAGGAGCAGTGGGGCATCGGGAGTGGAGATAGTAATCGAGTGCAGATACTCTGTGAGTAGAGAGAGGGAGGGGAGGAGACCTAGAGAGAGAGTGGAAATGCAGTACTCCATCCTTGTCCCTTCTCCAAGCCTCGCTTGGCCTTTCCGGTCTGTGCGGCTGTGCCTGCTTCTCGGGCGCAGCACCAGCTTGTCTTCCCTCTATATATAGCTCCCCCATTTCCTGCTGCTTCAGACTCCACAGAGAGAGAGAGAGAGCTGGCTGCTGCTACTTGTGAGGCTGCTGTGTCTGTGTCTAGTAACCAGTTCTTTCAAAAGAGGGTTGTGAGAGAGAGAGAGGAAGAGATGGCTTGGAACGGGTCGAGGGATGAGGAAGAGAGGGGGCTTGAGTTGAGCCTCGGCCTGCCCGGCTACTTCTCCGGATCACCAGGCCAAGAAGGTAGCTAGCTCCCGTGCCATGCATGCTTGCTTGCTTCTTGCTCCTTAATTCCTCTTCTTTCTTCGAAGCTTCAATGCTTCATGCTTTGCCTTTCGTTGTTCGTCTCAGGCTTGGAGGAGAAGGGAGGCCGCCGTGGTGCTGCTGGTTCTGTAGAAAAGGGAAGAAGCAACGGCTCCAAGCCAAGGTTTGGTTTTCCTTGGTATACTAGTTCGTCCAATCTGATGGAGTAAATATGAGATTTTACCTTGCTGTTGTGTTTGTCGGGCCAATTTCACCTTTTCTTCCAAGAAACTGTCAAGCTCCAAAATTTATCTGTTGCCTGTACTGCTAGTGGAGATGCCAATGTGTGGTAGTGGAACATAATTAATCTACCTGTCTCTGAAACGTGCAGCAGGCCGGCGGCCGCCGCTCCGGTCGTGGGGTGGCCTCCGGTTCGCTCCTTCCGGCGCAACCTCGCCTCCTCCTCGTCCAAACCGCCGGCCGCCGAGCCACGCCACAGCGCAGGCGGCAAGGCTGATGGCGGCGGCAGCAGCAGCGTCGTCTACAAGGGCCGGTTCGTGAAGATCAACATGGACGGCGTTCCCATCGGCCGGAAGGTGGACCTTAAGGCGCACGGCAGCTACGGCAAGCTCGCCGCCGCCGTCGACCACCTCTTCCAGGGCCTCCTCGCCGGTACGTACAGACGCAAATCGGCACTTCCGTTCCATGAGCGAAACTGCGTGCGTTCGTGCGCTTTGGTCGATCGTTGGTTAACTTTGCTCTGTACAATCTGCTTGCGCCGCAGCTCAAAGGGACGAGAGCTCCTGCGTGGTGGGGGAGAAGCACGCGGCGATCACGGGACTGCTGGACGGCAGCGGCGAGTACACTCTGGTGTACGAGGACGACGAGGGCGACAAGATGCTGGTTGGGGACGTGCCATGGGAGTGAGTTCGATCGATCTTCCCCTTGAAATAAACCAAGCGAGAGATTTCTGTCTCAGTCGTAAAACAAACGAATTTACTGAACTTACTGACGACGATCTCTGGACCTTATTGCAGCATGTTCATCGCCACCGCGAAGAGGCTGCGCGTGCTGCGGAGCTCGGATCTGAACGCGTCCTCGGTCAGTACAACCGGAAACGCTCAAGATGCTTTCTCCACATACTTCAAGCTGATTCATCCTTGCTTATTGTCGTTCCTTGTTGTTCGCAGCTACGAGCGGCGGTGAGCGGGAAGAGGGGAGCGGCCGAGTGCTGAGCCATTTATTTAGGGAGAATGCATGTCACTCTCGATCGGAATGTTTTCTATCCTTTTTGCACTCTTCTTGGAGCTAGCTAGCTAGACTTTCTGCTATCGATCTGTATAAATTTCCCAGATCTCTTGGCTATCATCGTGTCATGTTGCTATCATCGAGCAGGCCTGACTTCCACTGTTAGGATCATGTATCTAGTGCAGTGTCGTAACTCGTAAGGTGTTGATTTTTGGAGCGGCGCAGGAATGCTAAGTTTGGCTTTTATCGACTACTGTTCCTGCCTCTGTGAGGGGGGAATCTTGGTCAGTGCCCATGTACAGCGATGTTGCTTGCTGAACTGGGTTATCATGAATGCTAGCGCCATAGTTTCTCGTGATCCCTGCACCCACAGTTCCGGGCATGTTTTGCGCCAGCGAGCAACGAGCTCACGGGGGTGGGATCCCTGCGCCAAAATGTTTTTGAAATTCAAGCTCTTGAGCAAGGATTCCTTTTCTTTTTCAACCCTGTGAAAGGAACTCAAAATTTAAAGTACGGATTTTATAGGACGTTCTGCAGGAATTTTATAGGGATCCAAGGGAGTACTTACTACTTTTGGCGCGCCAGCAAAGAGAAAAAGGAAAGAGAATGGACTAGTTTCCTATAAACGCACTCCCCTTTTCTACAAATTCTAGAGAATACAAAACGCGAGGTCAAACTTTGCATCCAAATTTCTCCAGTCCGAACCAACAACCCAACTCTAACATTATTTTTTCTCCACATAGAGAGAGGGTTTCTATTAGTAAGACCACGTACATAACCTACAAAGGAGATGTACCATTAAACACAAGGAGTAAATGGCTCGTGCAAGTGCGCCACCAGTCATTTGTATATTCTCTCGCAAAAAAAAAAAGAAAAAAAAAGCGTCACTTGTGTTCAATTATCATTCGAACCCACGATCTCATTTTAGTAAAGTTGTTAGGAAAGGTTTTTTTAATGGGAAATAACAAAAAAAAATCACTGGAAATAAAGGTCTGTTTTACATGATGGCATATGTTGCTAATTTAGTTTATCTTTAGTGTCCGATGTCTGAAATTGGATTAGCTCTTCTATTGGTTGTGGTTCGTTGATGTATCAACTTGTAGAATTCTATTGAATAACTATTGAATAATTGTTGATGCAATATTGTGCCAGTGCAATATATATATATATATATATATATATATATATATATATATATATATATATATATATATATGAGCCAAGCCGAACGTGACCTAGCCCTATTACAAACCGAGTAGGAGTCATAATCCTATTACAAGTTGTATTCTAACATCCCCGCAGTGTCAACGGTAGGCTCGACGACGTTGAGACTGAAACGAATGTCTTGAAACAGAGTAGTCGTCAGGCCTTTGGTAAAGATATCAGCAAACTGAGCAGAAGTAGGCACGTGGAGAACGCGAACTTGACCGAGAGCCACGTTCTCTCGAACAAAGTGAATGTCGATCTCAATATGCTTGGTGCGACGGTGTTGAACCGGATTCCCTGACATGTAGGCAGCCGAAATATTATCACAGTAAACAATGGTAGCTTGCTCAATAGGACGGTGCAGCTCCGACAGCAACTGGCGCAACCAAACCGTTTCAGCAACCGCATGAGCCACAGCACGGTACACAGCTTCAGCAGACGAGCGGGAGACCGTAACCTACCTTTTTGAAGACCACGAATCTCTACTCCTAATGGAGCAGTTGGTAGTCTTTGTTCCAGCGTTTTTTTGTCCCACCTCCCACTTTGTCTGGTTATATTTCGCCTGGTTTATTTTCGTCCGGTTTATTTTTGTCTCGCATCGCACCATCATATCTCCTCACATTGATTTTTTTACCCTCACAATAAAAAACTTTCCTAACATTTCCAAAGTTTCCTAACTAGACACGTTATAAACGGCAGGAACTGATAGCACATTACCAATCAATAAAATTTAGTTTCATGGCGATCAATTCCAAATCCTAATTTGCCTAATGCACCGATCTTTGCCTTTTCTAAGTAATTGTTTGGATAAGGAGGAATAGCTACGGATATATCTTCTTCTCTACTCCTAATGGACGGCTTGGTGAATAGCCTCCGCGGTTTATTTTCGCTGGTTTTTTTCGTCATCCTCCCACCTCCCAATTTCGTCTGGCTTTTTTCATCGGTTTTTTATTCGCCCCCTCCCACTGGCCGGACAAACCCAACGTTTATTTGGTAACATAATGAATTTACATATGGTGATTGATTTCTTTTTTGGTAACCCAACTAACGGATGATAATCAATCTTCAAATACCAAAACCAAACGTACAAGGCAACAATCAATTCATTTTTTTCTGACCGGTTATTTTTCGTCTCCTCTCCCACCTTCCTTTTCGTTTCACCACCCACATAAACCCATCGGATTAGTTACCATATAAAATTTTTAATCACAATCAATCAAGCATTGATGGGATATTTCCTTACATTGATGTGATTTTCATTTCTTATCATGAATCATACACGTTAAAAAAAGGTAGGGCGTGCGAGGATCGTGGGCACATGCTGTGACGCCCGAGACCGACGTCCCAGAAGATTCCAGATGTTCCGGGTTGCCCGTGTGTTTCTTTTGTGCTTGTGTTATTTATTTTTGCATTGCATCATGTCATCATGCCATCATGTCATATTTATTTTGCATCTCAACCTAAATAAATTGTGTGGACCTTCGGTCCATTTAAATCGAGGGAAGATGTCTTCTCTTTATAACATATAAAAGCCTCTCAATATTTAGGGAGCTATATTAAAATATTCCATTGTTTGGGATCACCGTAACACACTTGCAATATTTTCCCCATGTCTATTTCACTTCGAGTTTCTCCTTTGAAAACCTTGCCAATAATTCTTTCCGTTGTTTCGAGGTTCCTTCAAAAATTTGAATATTTTTGGACACTTCTATATTCAAGTCTTAGTTCAACCCCATTTGAATTAAATTCAAATATGTTTGAATTATTTTCCGATCTGGCCTTTTGTATTTTTCTCCGGTCGTGCTCATTTTTACGAGCCCGACAAAAATTAACCTTTGTCCTAATTCTTGCCCTAACCCCCCTCCTCTCTTTCTTTTCTTCTCTTTTGTTTCTGCTAAAGAAATAAAAAGAAGAAGAGCAGCCCAGCTGCAGCCTTCCCTTCCCAGCCGTCTCTCCCTCTTGGGCCTCCTCCTCCCAGCAGGCCCATCAGGCCAGAGGCCAGCCCGACCGCACCACCGAACCCTAGCGTTGCCCTCGCTCCTCTCATCTCCCTCGTCCGCCGCCAGTGCCTCGCTTCCTCGCCCCGATCTCCTTTTCCCCTCGTCCCGCAGCTCTCTTCTCCCTCGATCTCCTCTGGCCATCGCCCGCATCGCCAGGCCGCAGCGCCCTTCACCTCCCTCCACCTACCGCACTCCAGCCGCCGCCTTCCCTCTTCTCCGCGAACCGGCCGCCTCGGCCCCGCTTCCTCCCTCGACCGTGCCACCGGCCCGCGGCTTCCTCCGCGCAGGCAACGGCCCCGCCGGCCAGGCCCTCGCCTCCAGCGGCCCGCGCCGTCGTCCACCGGCGCCCGACGCGCCCGGCCTCCAGGCTCCAGCCGGCCAGGCCCGCCTCCCTCCGGTCCCTTCCTCACCTCGCCTTGGAGCCCCGCTGGCTGCCTCCGCGCCAGCGACGTCCAGTGCGCAGGTCGCCGTCCTGCTGCCTCCATCGTCCCGCAGCACACTCCGGCCAGCCAGGTCGAAGGCCTGCGCCTCTGCCCGTCCTCCAGCCTCCAGGCCACGAGACCGCAGCCCGCGCGCGCCTCCCTGCCTCCGGGCCTCCCTTCTCCGAGCTTCGCGCCGCGACACTGCAGAGCCTAAAGCCAGCGACGCCGTGGCCAGTTCCCGCCTCGTCGTCGTCCAGCTCCGGGTCCAGCGCCCGTGGCCTCGTTGCCCCTTTGCTGCTGCCGTTTTGTTTTTGTTTTGTGTTGCTTGTGTTGTTGACCTTGACAGAGAACCATGTACGCCTACACGCCAAAGACCGCAATGACCCGAACATCTATGGAAAAACGAACATGTACCACTACTTTCACTACCGTCGCCGGAAGCGCCAAGTACCACGACGACCCTCGAAGAGCTCGGATCCGTCAAGTTACACTACCGTCGCCGAGACCAAGTTCCACTACGTCCACGACGACCTTATGACAAGTACCACGACGACCGAACGACTACGATGACAAGTACATCTACGAACGGGAACGCCTACACGACGACACTACACGACGCGTCAAGTACCCCTTCTGATGCGTCAAGTTCGACTACACATGGAGATCCCGTGTACCCCGACGTCGCAAGTACCACGACACGTAACGTGAACGTCTACCGTCGCCGAAGACCCGTGAACAACTACTTCCTCTTCGGAAACGTGAACCACTACTTCCTCTACGACTCGCGAGAACGACTCCTTCCTCTACGATCTCGAACCGTCCCGAAACGAGTGTTTCGAAGGTATAACTCGAGACGATGACCCGTGTAATGCTTGTTGTGTTGTATGAAATGTTTCCCGTGTGTGCACCGTGTCCGTTTCGTCCCTTTTGTCATGTTCCTCGGTTGCCTCGTCGCCGACTCGTGGGAACCCGGTAACGGGATCGCCCCACCTTTCATCTCGTTTGACTCGCTCACACCATCTTTCTTTTGCCCGGTCTCTCAACGAGTCACTGGAACCGAGTTGTTGCCTTTGCATCATTTCGGATCGTTGCTGTGGCACCCTTTTTCTTCCACCACGGTGACAATACTTCTTATCTCTTTTAAGTCAACCTTTTAATAATTGCATAAACTTGATCATGTCATCCGCATCATGATAACAACATGAGAATGTTTAATTGTTGTTGCTTTAATAATTGCTAAACATGCTCATGGGGTTTTTCCGGATATGTTGATGTTATTTTCCGGCCTCATTTAAAATGTCTAAATAGGTAGTTTTTTTTGCTTCACCTCTTGCCATGCTAAAAACATTTAATCTTGTCTTGTAAATAACGAGAGTCAATTAAATAATTAATGTGGTGTTTCGTCAATATGCAACTCGTTGCATATTGAGCCCCACTTAACTTGTAGTATTGTTTGTGCATCTTGCCATGCCTTGCATATTTAAACCGGACATGCATCATACTTGGATGTGCATCGTATGCCATGTTTATGATATGTGTGTTTACCGTGTTGTTTGTTTTTCTTTCCGGTTGCTTCTCTTGTTAGCTTCGGTTTCGTTCCGGAGTTGTGAGGATTCGCTCGACTGTTGCTCCGTCTCCTTCATGGACCCGTTCTTCTCCCTTGCGGAATTCCAAGCAAGATGACCGAACCCGGATACCATTACTATCTTTGCCTATTGCTAGTAGTTCCGCTCTATAGTTTTGCCTCGATGCCCATGTCTTTCTTGTCAGCCTCCTACTTGTAACCATGAATCTGTTTAACCACCCTACCTATGCAAACCATTGCTTGGCTAAGTACGCTTCGCTCAGCCCCTCTTATAGCATTGTTAGTTGCAGGTGAAGATTGAAGATGCTTGCTTCATGTTGAAGTTTGGTTGGGTTATATCACACTATATATATGCTTAAAATGAAATCATCTATATATTGGCAAGGGTGGAAGGCTAAGCCTTTTGCTTGGTGTTTTGTTCCACTCATGCCATTAGGAACCGTATAAACCGGTGTTATGTTCCTTGATTATGCGTTCCTAACACGGTTGGGGTGTATGGGACCCCCTTGATAAACCGCTAAGTGCTAAGTCTTTTCCAGCAAGTCCCAACATTTGGTACTATTTGCCTCATAATAACAACTTAATTAATTAATTAAATTTGCATAGGGGGTCGCTCCCTCGGGGATTCCTAATTCTACATAGTAGGGGGGGCCAGTGCTGATGGTGTTGGTCCCAAACGGGGGTCCTGCGGGAACCACCACGGGGAAACTCGAGGATTGGGTCCTGTAGCATCGCCCATCCGGTCGTGTCCTAAGACTTAGATACGCGCGGCTACTATCAGGGTGTCGACACGCCGGGAGGATTTGCTGGATTAGCCTTACCTTAGTTCGGTTTAACTTGAGCACGGGATTCCGAGAATACTCGGGTCTTCCCACCTTGGAGTTGCGACTCCGCGGATCGTGGGCTTGTAATGGGTCAAGTTGGAACACCCCTGCAGGGTTATAAACTTTCAAAAGCCGTGCCCGCGGTTATGTGGCAGATGGGAGCTTGTTAATATCCGGTTGTAGAAAACTTGACACAATGTTCTAATACACTACCAGCGTGTGTACCGTGACTGTCAATTTCCGAATAGGGATTCGGGAGTTGAACACGATGGGGTTATGTTTGACCAGCTTTAGTTAGGATCACTTCGTGATCATCTCTCGACCGAGGCTTTCTCTTCTCGCTCTCTATCACGTAAGCTAGTTGCTAGTTGCTGCTGCAGACACTACTCTTTTCTTCAGCCTTATCCTCTCCCAAGGCTTAAATAGTCTTGTTACCCGGGAACGGGATTGCTGAGTCCTCTGTGGCTCACAGTTACTTCACCACACCAGATGCAGGTTCAGCCGAGTTTGATGCAGAAGCTGGTTCAAGTACTTCACTGGGAGCTCGATGAAGAGTGTGGTCGTTTGCTTGTGACGTTTCGACGATCAGTAGTGGTTTCTACTAGGATTCGATCCTGACCTGTGGCTTTATGTTGTTTGGTATCTTGTCTTTTGGATCTTACCCTTAGATGGGCTGTGATGTTCTGAATGTTGAATTGTTTATGTATTGTATTGCGTGAAGTGGCGAGTGTAAGCCAACTATCTCCTTTTGCAATTTAATCCCTCTTTTACATGAGATGTGCAAAGATACCAAACTTGAGATCATTCTAGGATGGGCTTATACCTTTAAGTCGTGCCTCGACACTTAGGAGGTATAGTCCCATCCTGGGCATTACAAGTTGGTATCAGAGCCTTCTCCGACCTAGAAGCCCCCACTGATTGATCGAATCGTTGACGGTTGAGTCTAGGCACACACTGAAAATGTTTTGAGTCCTATATATATATCGGAGAGTAGGTTTTCTTTTGCTTCTCATCTCTTTTCATTCTGGTGAGGACTCGTGACGATTACTCTTGCCTCTTCTACTTTCAAAAATTGCACCAAAATTGTTTTAGGATCTCGCGAGTATTGTTTGGATTGTTTCGATGTCTTTGTGACGAGAACATTGTTCTCGATGCCTCCTGTCATTAGGGGTTGTGGCAGTGTCCCGGGGAGTTGAGCTCCGAGGTGTTGTCGTCACAAATCCATCGCGGCAGTACTAGAATACTTAAGACGGCTGACATCGAAAGCTCTCCTATGCGGTTAGTGGCAAGATAACCCCGACATCACCCAGTACTGGGGAGGTAGTTCGGGAGTATTGCCATAGCTTGTTATAGTGGATGCTTTTCGAAGGTCCGAGGTAAACAGTTTCCGAGAAAGACTGGTTATGTGTTGAAGGATGGATACACCTGGATGTAGGTTTAGAGTTGATTGCGCGGTGCTTCCCGTGTATCCCCAACACCTGATTGCATAACTGGAAACTTTCGGAAATCTATAGGTGGGTTCATCTAGTAGTTCTAGGCATTCTTCCAACGGATGCACGATATGAAGTTTGGGGTTCTACATTGAGTGAAGTGATTTTATGGGCTTGTTCCGATCGGGAGTTGCATCTTAAAGGGTCCTTGGCTATGCTGATCCGGGGATTGCAAAACCCTTTTGTAACACGTTCCATGAGCTTTCAGCACGAAGATGTCGAACGAAGCTTCTATCTTGTATTTGTTCTATCTGTTCCTTGTTCCTTTTTATTTATTTACCTTTTCCTTCTCCTAAGTGGCTTCTCGTCTAGTTGATGTACCTGCGGAATTAATCCGTTCAATCCTCTGTTCGGATGATATTGTGAAGATTCTTCTGCAACATCTACCCTTTGTTTTTGTTTTGATTCTGGTATTCAAGTTGCTTCGATGTCAAATGTTGATTCCATACCTTTCCTAATCGGTGTTCTCATATTTCTATGAGAGTGCTAGTCCTTTTTGATGATCAAGATGGTCATGTTAAATTCTTTTTCAACCGGTGTGCCTTCTCTTCAAGTTATTCCATACGGACGCCGATGAGAAATCCGACGTTTTGTCTGTTTCATTCATCCCAAGTTGTCTTTGTTTCCCCACCCTCCCACCCTTTTTATTCTTGGAGCCAGAGTCTCTAATGAAGTATCCATTTTATTATTGTGATGTTTCTTCGTTCTTTTCCTTCAATGTTCTTATCCGGTGATTTATCGTGAAGATGCTCAAGAGCTTCAAGTTCATCATTCTTTTGCTCTCAATTTTGCCGGTGGATGTAATTCAAGATTTCGGTGTTGATCTTATCCTTTTTCCTCATTTCACAATGCTTTCTTATTCCGGTGTACCAATTAATCATTCTCCTCTTGCTATTCATATCCGGAGTGCTGAAGATTCATAATTCCATTCTTAATCCGTTCAAATTATTTTGAGCATTGTCATCTTATTCAAGCCATTTAATTCAACCGATGCAATATCTCTTAAGCAATCTTTTTCCAACGGTGATTTCTTTGAGTGGGCCCTAACCCACAGGTCTTTTCCCAGGATCTTACCTGACTCTTCTTTTTCCGGAGTACTCTGAAATTCTTTTCAAGTGTGACGTAAGAATGATTTTCATCAGTCATATGCCTTCTCCAAGTTTACTTTCAAATTCTTTCCATCGTTGGTTCAACCTTTTTAATTCTTCATTCCGGAGTGCTCAACAATTCTTATGGCATTTCTCGTCTTCATTCTCAGCATTTGGAGACCGGAGAAGTGTTTCTCTTAAATCTTGGCCCGTCTTCTTGAAGATTCGTGGTTCTAGCCTCATGCCATCCTCATTATTGTTTCGATTGTGGGGAATTCTTTTATACCCATCCGAAGCATTTCATGAATTCTTTCTTTGTGTTCCTCCGAAGGCGATCATTTCAGAAGATTTCTTCGTTCTCAGTTTTCAACTTCGTTCTCCAAATATTCTTCATTGATGCCTCTTCGTTCGTCTCCCTTTTCTTACGGTGGTTCTTTCAAGTTTACCCTTCCGTTGTTATCGTATTAATTCACTCGTTCTTTTCATAATCCTACCGGTGGTTCGTTGAAGATTTACCCAAGCTTGTGTTAGATCTCTCTTTAATTCTTTTCCAACGAGAATAAGTAGTATGCCAAATCCGTTGCTTGTCATCAATTTAATTTGATGAAGGATAAGCATACAATAAATCTTATTCTTTTCCCCCGAAGTAATTAATCTCTGTTTTCCGGAGCTTGTTCATCATATCATATCCTTGGTTTCAAGTTGTTCATCTTGTTTTCCGGAACTCCAAGTTATTCCAATTATACCATTTCAAAGCTCCATCTAATTCGTCGCAGACCTTGAATCTTATTCTTTTCATCTTTCACTTTCCATGCTTCATTACCGGAGTTCTCATGGTGGTTCATCATGTTTTAATTCATCCTCGAAGTCTTCATCAAGATTCTTGTTGGAGCTCATCCATTCTTCATCATGCTTTCCAAGTGCAATTCTTTTCCCCTTATCTTTTGAGATGGTGTTATGTCATTCTTGACAATTCCTTCATGTTTCATGATTCACGAGTTATCAAGAATGAGATATTTAAAACCATCATTTTCCTTGTTCAGGAGATCTTTCCAACCCTTCAATTATTCGTTGGAGTAATCCTGGGTTGTATTTCACCTAAAAGCTTTCCCTAAGGATTGTTGCTATTATGGTGCTTAATAATGACCCAAGTTCTTCATTTATCATTTCGGTGAGATAAGTTTTTTTTCGTCTCCTTGTTGATCTTAATCCAAGCAATTCGTTTCTGTTAGTGGCTGGTTGTCACCTCATAGTTTTGAGATGTTTTTTCCATAAGCCCACAACGAGCTTATTCTTTTCGTTGTTGATTTTCCATCAACCCAATTCAACTCTCTTCGTAAGGATGCTCTTTCAAATTCAATTTTGAGAGAAGTTGTCATTTTCTTCTCCGTTCTTTCTTCCCAACGTTCTAGCATATATTCTTTCATTCCGGAGGCATTGTGATGTTGCTCTCTCCAAACCATCATATCGTTTTATCGAGATCATGTTCTTTTCCTTGCTTATCTTTTAACCGGAGTGTTGTATTCTTCATTCAAGTTTCCTCATCTTATCAAGTTTGCCTCTCTTTTAACCGAAGTGCTGTCTAAATCTTTTCTTACCTCTTGTGCCATTCTTTCTATTGTTCCGGAGGCTGTGTGTTGTTGTTTTCATCAAGTATCATTCCATCTTCTCAAGTTCTTGTTAATTCCTTCCATTTTCAGACGGAGTGCTGCCCAAATTCTGTCATTCTTATTCCTTGGCTATACCATTGCGGTTTCATATTCTTTGGTTCGTAAGCTCTTGTTTCATGTCTTCTAACCTACAAGGTTCTCATAATGTTCCTTGTTCCTCCTGCTTACCGGAGTGCTCTTAACTTCGTTCATCTCCATTCTATTCTTTCTTTCAAGTTTGTTTAACCTCTCAAGGTTCTTTGGTTTCACTCGTCTGTCAAAGAAGCAACTTTGTTTTACCCCTTCCTCTTCTTTTTCGTTTCTACCCGGTGCTATCTCTAGGATCTCGGGTCGAGATCCTCTGTTAGTGTGGGAGAGTTGTGACGCCCGAGACCGACGTCCCAGAAGATTCCAGAAGATTCCAGATGTTCCGGGTTGCCCGTGTGTTTCTTTTGTGCTTGTGTTATTTATTTTTGCATTGCATCATGTCATCATGCCATCATGTCATATTTATTTTGCATCTCAACCTAAATAAATTGTGTGGACCTTCGGTCCATTAAAATCGAGGGAAGATGTCTTCTCTTTATAACATATAAAAGCCTCTCAATATTTAGGGAGCTATATTAAAATATTCCATTGTTTGGGATCACCGTAACACACTTGCAATATTTTCCCCATGTCTATTTCACTTCGAGTTTCTCCTTTGAAAACCTTGCCAATAATTCTTTCCGTTGTTTCGAGGTTCCTCCAAAAATTTGAACATTTTTGGACACTTCTATATTCAAGTCTTAGTTCAACCCCATTTGAATTAAATTCAAATATGTTTGAATTATTTTCCGATCTGGCCTTTTGTACTTTTCTCCGGTCGTGCTCATTTTTACGAGCCCGAGAAAAATTAACCTTTGTCCTAATTCTTGCCCTAACCCCCCTCCTCTTTTTCTTTTCTTCTCTTTTGTTTCTGCTAAAGAAATAAAAAGAAGAAGAGCAGCCCAGCTGCAGCCTTCCCTTCCCAGTCGTCTCTCCCTCTTGGGCCTCCTCCTCCCAGCAGGCCCATCAGGCCAGAGGCCAGCCCGACCGCACCACCGAACCCTAGCGTTGCCCTCGCTCCTCTCATCTCCCTCGTCCGCCGCTAGTGCCTTGCTTCCTCGCCCCGATCTCCTTTTCCCCTCGTCCCGCAGCTCTCTTCTCCCTCGATCTCCTCTGGCCATCGCCCGCATCGCCAGGCCGCAGCGCCCTTCGCCTCCCTCCACCTACCGCACTCCAGCCGCCGCCTTCCCTCTTCTCCGCGAACCGGCCGCCTCGGCCCCGCTTCCTCCCTCGACCGCGCCACCGGCCCGCGGCTTCCTCCGCGCAGGCAACGGCCCCGCCGGCCAGGCCCTCGCCTCCAGCGGCCCGCGCCGTCGTCCACCGGCGCCCGACGCGCCCGGCCTCCAGGCTCCAGCCGGCCAGGCCCGCCTCCCTCCGGTCCCTTCCTCACCTCGCCTTGGAGCCCCGCTGGCTGCCTCCGCGCCAGCGACGTCCAGTGCGCAGGCCGCCGTCCTGCTGCCTCCACCGTCCCGCAGCACACTCCGGCCAGCCAGGTCGAAGGCCTGCGCCGCTGCCCGTCCTCCAGCCTCCAGGCCACGAGACCGCAGCCCGCGCGCGCCTCCCTCCCTCCGGGCCTCCCTTCTCCGAGCTTCGCGCCGCGACGCTGCAGAGCCTGAAGCCAGCAACGCCGTGGCCAGTTCCCGCCTCGTCGTCGTCCAGCTCCGGGTCCAGCGCCTGTGGCCTCGTCACCCATTTGCTGCTGCCGTTTTGTTTTTGTTTTGTGTTGCTTGTGTTGTTGACCTTGACAAAGAACCGTGTACGCCTACACGCCAAAGACCGCAACGACCCGAACATCTACGGAAAAACGAACATGTACCACTACTTTCACTACCGTCATCGGAAGCGCCAAGTACCACGACGACCCTCGAAGAGCTCGGATCAGTCAAGTTACACTACCGTCGCCGAGACCAAGTTCCACTACGTCCACGACGACCTTATGAGAAGTACCACGACGACCGAACGACTACGATGACAAGTACATCTACGAACGGGAACGCCTACACGACGACACTACACGACGCGTCAAGTACCCCTTCGGATGCGTCAAGTTCGACTACACATGGAGATCCCGTGTACCCCGACATCGCAAGTACCACGACACGTAACGTGAACGTCTACCGTTGCCGAAGACCCGTGAACAACTACTTCCTCTTCGGAAACGTGAACCGCTACTTCCTCTACGACTCGCGAGAACGACTCCTTCCTCTACGATCTCGAACCGTCCCGAAACGAGTGTTTCGAAGGTATAACTCGAGACGATGACCCGTGTAATGCTTGTTGTGTTGTATGAAATGTTTCCTGTGTGTGCACCGTGTCCGTTTCGTCCCTTTTGTCATGTTCCTCGGTTGCCTCGTCGCCGACTCGTGGGAACCCGGTAACGGGATCGCCCCACCTTTCATCTCGTTTGACTCGCTCACACCATCTTTCTTTTGCCCGGTCTCTCAACGAGTCACTGGAACCGAGTTGTTGCCTTTGCATCATTTCGGATCGTTGCTGTGGCACCCTTTTTCTTCCACCACGGTGACAATACTTCTTATCTCTTTTAAGTCAACCTTTTAATAATTGCATAAACTTGATCATGTCATCCGCGTCATGATAACAACATGAGAATGTTTGATTGTTGTTGCTTTAATAATTGCTAAACATGCTCATGGGGTTTCTCCGGATATGTTGTTGTTATTTTCCGGCCTCATTTAAAATGTCTAAATAGGTAGTTTTTTTTGCTTCACCTCTTGCCATGCTAAAAACATTTAATCTTGTCTTGTAAATAACGAGAGTCAATTAAATAATTAATGTGGTGTTTCGTCAATATGCAACTCGTTGCATATTGAGCCCCACTTAACTTGTAGTATTGTTTGTGCATCTTGACATGCCTTGCATATTTAAACCGGACATGCATCATACTTGGATGTGCATCGTATGCCATGTTTATGATATGTGTGTTTACCGTGTTGTTTGTTTTTCTTTCCGGTTGCTTCTCTTGTTAGCTTCGGTTTCGTTCCGGAGTTGTGAGGATTCGCTCGACTGTTGCTCCGTCTCCTTCATGGACCCATTCTTCTCCCTTGCGGAATTCCAGGCAAGATGACCGAACCCGGATACCATTACTATCTTTGCCTATTGCTAGTAGTTCCGCTCTATAGTTTTGCCTCGATGCCCATGTCTTTCTTGTCAGCCTCCTACTTGTAACCATGAACCTGTTTAACCACCCTACCTATGCAAACCGTTGCTTGGCTAAGTACGCTTCGCTCAGCCCCTCTTATAGCATTGTTAGTTGCAGGTGAAGATTGAAGATGCTTGATTCATGTTGAAGTTTGGTTGGGTTATATCACACTATATATATGCTTAAAATGAAATCATCTATATATTGGCAAGGGTGGAAGGCTAAGCCTTTTGCTTGGTGTTTTGTTCCACTCATGCCGTTAGGAACCGTATAAACCGGTGTTATGTTCCTTGATTATGCGTTCCTAACACGGTTGGGGTGTATGGGACCCCCTTGATAAACCGCTAAGTGCTAAGTCTTTTCCAGTAAGTCCCAACATTTGGTACTATTTGCCTCATAATAACAACTTAATTAATTAATTAAATTTGCATAGGGGGTCGCTCCCTCGGGGATTCCTAATTCTACATAGCAGGGGGGGCCAGTGCTGATGGTGTTGGTCCCAAACGGGGGTCCTGCGGGAACCACCACGGGGAAACTCAAGGATTGGGTCCTGTAGCATCGCCCATCCGGTCGTGTCCTGAGACTTAGATACGCGCGGCTACTATCAGGGTGTCGACACGCCGGGAGGATTTGCTGGATTAGCCTTATCTTAGTTCGGTTTAACTTGAGCACGGGATTCCGAGAATACTCGGGTCTCCCCACCTTGGAGTTGCGACTCCGCGGATCGTGGGCTTGTAATGGGTCAAGTTGGAACACCCCTGCAGGGTTATGAACTTTCGAAAGCCGTGCCCGCGGTTATGTGGCAGATGGGAGCTTGTTAATATCCGGTTGTAGAAAACTTGACACAATGTTCTAATACACTACCAGCGTGTGTACCGTGACTGTCAGTTTCCGAATAGGGATTCGGGAGTTGAACACGGTGCGGTTATGTTTGACCGGCTTTAGTTAGGATCACTTCGTGATCATCTCTCGACCGAGGCTTTCTCTTCTCGCTCTCTATCACGTAAGCTAGTTGCTAGTTGCTGCTGCAGACACTACTCTTTTCTTCAGCCTTATCCTCTCCCAAGGCTTAAATAGTCTTGTTACCCGGGAACGGGATTGCTGAGTCCTCTGTGGCTCACAGTTACTTCACCACACCAGATGCAGGTTCAGCCGAGTTTGATGCAGAAGCTGGTTCAAGTACTTCACTGGGAGCTCGATGAAGAGTGTGGCCGTTTGCTTGTGACGTTTCGACGATCAGTAGTGGTTTCTACTAGGATTCGATCCTGACCTGTGGCTTTATGTTGTTTGGTATCTTGTCTTTTGGATCTTACCCTTAGATGGGCTGTGATGTTCTGAATGATGAATTGTTTATGTATTGTATTGCGTGAAGTGGCGAGTGTAAGCCAACTATCTCCTTTTGCAATTTAATCCCTCTTTTACATGAGATGTGCAAAGATACCAAACTTGAGATCATTCTAGGATGGGCTTATACCTTTAAGTCGGGCCTCGACACGTAGGAGGTATAGTCCCATCCTGGGCATTACACATGCCCTACAAATCCGAAAATGCCTATAAAAAATAAATCAGAATCAACCAACATTGCTGGTATATTTTACTTGCTTTGATGGCATTTTTGTACACGGTACCATTCACGCGATCCTCCCATCGCTGCCCTCCTCACAAGCCTGGACGGCCGATCCTCTCGACTCCTGCCCTCATGTTTCCTCACGCCAGTGCGCCGCCATCCTCTTCTTCTCTCCGATTTCCTTGACCAGGAGGACTCCTCTGTGCCCTAGGCCCTGGCCGACCTTGACGACTCCTCGGTACTCCGCCCGCCCCGTCACATTCGACGCAGGCGAAACTCCAGTTCACCGTACTACCACGCCGCCGCCGCCACCAGCGTGGAATCCTAGGGCAGGGCACTAGGATCCCCAGAGCAGGGCGGGCAGCGAGGAGCGGCGCAAGGAGGCTGTGTCGGTCGTTCCTGCCACTAGCGCTAAACCCCAGGTATTTATGTTCCATGTCCTCCCCGCACTCTATGCTGATACATCGGCGAGGAGCTGATGGTGGAAATGCTACTCCTCCCCGAACTCTATGATGCTTGATTCGATCTCGTGGACTGGAGCCATGAAGGTGGGCAAGGCTATTGAGTTTGCTTCTAACGCCGGCTTGTGCGATGGGTGGGACGAATGCGAGCAGCGGCCAACGGCGGACATGGACTCAAGCCAGCACAGGTCCACGACGGAGCAGCGCCCTGCTGGTCTTCACTTGGTAGGCGGCAGCAGTTTCCGCATCAAGGTATGTGCTCTTTTTTACATTCTTGTCATTTCTGATTGAGAATCGTTGTATTAGCTCATGGGCGCCCGTACCAGCTGTCCAGATTTGATTCCCGATCAGCTCGGGTGTTGTGGAGCACAGGGAAGGAGGAGAAGGAGGGCAGGTGTTTACAATTCGGTGCCAAGGAAGATAATCGAGATGGTGGCGCAGAATTAGAGGATGCCAGGTGACCAGGTAGAGGAGAAACACCACCCAACGCCCATCGATGCAGTGAGGAGTGTGGTGTTCTAGAGTATGTAATTGGTAAAAGTTTTTGGTCCTATAATATCAGAGTGTGTGTGTGTGTGTGTGTGTGTGTGTGTGTGTCAGTGTGTGAGAGAGAAAGAGTGTGTGTGTGTTTGAGAGAGAGAGAGAGAATTTAGATAAAGATAATACATATTACATAAAAATAACGCTGAGAATTTAGATGTATTGTTTGTCATGGAGCTGTGGCTGGCCGATTTACATGAAATTAATTCCCTCAGTTGTGGTGGCAAATATAATAGACATAATCCATATTGTTATGCACTAGCGTGTGTGTGTGAAATAGATGGATTATGGTCCCGTACCAAATAAGATGGATATGTGTGTGTTAGAGAGAGAGAGGGGGGGGAGGGAGAGAGAGTGAGGAAGAGGGAGGGAGAGTGTGTGTGTGAGGATTTGATGGTTAAAAAGGTTAAATGCAATATTAACATGATTAATATTGAACTCTTAAAATTAATGTGTCCCCGTTGCAACGCACTGGCGTTCTTCTAGTACAAATTGTTACAAAGAAAAACACAAAATCCGGATGTGGACCTACGAGTATCTGGACAACCAGCCTAGTCTGCATCAGAGTAAGCTATCAAGGAGGTGGGAGAGGATTTGTTAATATGAAGACCTAAGTCTAGTGTGCCTTTGAGATACCGAAGAATACGTTTGACATGATTGTGGTGTGGAATACGAGGATCATGCATGTATAAATAAGCTTGTTGGACAGCAAAAGAAATTTCAGGACGAGTGAGGGTAAGATACTAAAGTGCACCGGTAAGACTACGATAAAGAGAAGCATCAGAGAAAGGATCACCGTCGGCAGAGAGTTTGGAACCTGTATCAACAGGGGTACGGGAAGTTTGACAATCAAGCATACCAGCACGAGAAAGAAGATCCAGAGTGTACAGACATTGAGACAATAAAAGACCACAAGAGTCACGGATAACAGCAATACATAAGAATGGTGAAGAAGACCCAAATCTGTCATAGAAAATTCGTGGCGAAGAAGAGAGATAATATGATCTAAAAATTGTTGTGAGGAAGCTGTGAGGATAATATCATCAACATATAGAAGAAGGTAAGTAGTGTTGTTGTTGTGATGAAAGGTGAAGAGTGAAGGATAAAACCGATGGTTTGAGCATAAGTAGAAAAGTGTTGGAACCAGGCACGTGGTGCCTGTTTAAGACCATAAAGAGATTTTTGAAGAAGACATACATGATTAGGATAGGAGGAATGTTCGAAGACAAGAGGTTGTTGATAATAGACTGTTTCTTGAAGAGAGCCACGAAGAAAAGTATTTTTGACATCTAGTTGATGAATTGGCCAGGAAGAAGAGACGGCGATGCTAAGGACAGTGCGAATAGTGCTGGGCTTGACAACTGGAGAGAAATTCTCATCATAATCAATGCCGTGTTGCTGAGAGTAACCACGGCATACCCATCGAGCCTTATAACGTGCAAGACTCCCATCAGAATTAAATTTATGGTGAAAAACCCATTTGCCCGGAATGATATTTGCATTGGAAGGATGAGGAACTAACTGCCACGTGTTATTCTGCAGAAGGGCATCATATTCATCTTTCATAGTTGCGGCCCAATTAGGATCTAGGAGAGCTGATTTGTAAGATTTGGGTAGAGAGGAAGGAGATAAAGACACATGAAGACTGAGACGCTCTTTTGCAAGTAAACGAAACCCGGAGTTGGCACGTGTGCGCATGGTATGATCATTAGTAGGAGTTGGAACGGGAATATCATGAGCAGGAGGGGTGGGGAAAGATGTGATGGACACGTCCGGCACAGCGGAGGAAGCGCACGCGGGAGATGGTGGTGAAGACTGCGGCTGCAGGAGGTCTGCCGCGTTAGAGTGTAATGTGTTTTCTTCTGTTGTGGCAGAGGTGATGACAGAAGTGGTGGCGGAAGGATCTGCTACTGTGGCTGGTTTCGCTGGATTGGTCGGCGGGTGAAAGAAGGGAAGATGATTGCGACGAGAGGGACTAGTGGAAGGCGAGGGTGAGTTGGAATCTAATTGTTGACGCTCGGAAAAGAGAAAACATTTTCAGCAAATGTTACATGACGAGACACATGAACACGACCACTAACAAGATCTAGACAACGATAACCTTTATGCTCGTCAGAAAATCTAGATGGACACAGGGGATAGAGCGTGGGGAAAGTTTGTTAGGAGAAGTGGAGTAGGAGTTTGGAAAACAAAGACAACTGAAGACGCGAACGTTGGAGTAATTTGGATGAGAGAGAAATAAAGAGAAGTGAGGAGTAGTTTGTGGGTTAACTTTAGATGGATGAATATTGAGTAAATATGTAGCCGTGTGGAGTGCCTCTGCCCAGAACATCGATGGGATGGAAGATTGAATAAGCAGAGTGTGAATGATGTCATTAAGAGTGTGAAGAACGCTCAGCTTTGCCGTTTTTAGGGAAGGCATAAGGACAGAAGAAACGTAAGAGAATTCCATATTGTGGAAAGAAATTTGATTTTTAAAGTTGTCAAATTCACAACCATTATCACGTTGGATGAATCTTATAGGGAGGAAAAAGTGGACCGAGACATAGCGCTGAAGTTAATGAATATATTATGAACGTCGGATTTGTTGCGTAAAGGAAAAGTCCAAACATAATGAGTAAAATCATCAAGAATCACAAGATAATACTTCAAACCAGATACACTTTCTATTGATGATGTCCAGAGATCACAATGAAGTAATTCAAAAGGAAAGGTACTAAAGGATTGAGAGGAACTAAAGGGAAGGCGAACATGCTTGCCCGAGTGACATGACTGACACATAGAAACATTATGAGAATCTCTATTACAAGGTATTGAAAATTCACTAAGAAGTGTGGATAACACATTTTTATTGGGATGACCGAGACGTTGGTACCACAGATTAACAGAGGCCACCATAGGTGTTGGAGGAGCAGCGACCGGAGCACCATGGAGAGAATATAAATCACTGGAGCTATTGAATCGAGCGCTCTCGGCCTTGGTCGAGTAGTCCTTCACAGACAAACCAAAGGGGTCAAACTCCACAGAAACATGATTATCAGTGGTGATTTGGCGAACAAAAATCAGATTTTTTATTTTAATAAGAGCAGGAGCTACAAGAACATCACGAAGAAGCAAAGGCTTAGTCGGGGATTGGATTTGAGCCTAACCGACACAGTAAATAGGAATAGAAGATCTATCATCGAGAGTAATAGAGGGAAAAGACGAAGGTGTGCAAGAGGAAAGCAAATTACTCGATGCAGACATATGGCGAGAAGCACCAGAATCGAAAATCCAATCCGTACCTGAGTTCCCTTGTGCAGCAAATTGTTTATGGCTTGTAGAAAAGCAGCTTGGTCCCAGCTCGAAGTCGAAGTAGAGGCCGGTGTAGTCATGGGAGCTTGCGGGTGTGGTGGCGTCGGCAGTAGGGCAGGCATCGGCGTAAAGAGAGAGGCGCCATCATTGTATTGCTGAATGTAGGGGAACTATGGAGTGCCATAGGATGCATAAGGACCGGTGTTGTAGATCGGTGGCGCGTAGGAGGGAGCAGCGTGGTACGCGGTCGTCGGCTATCGGGGCGCGAGGACGGGCGCGCCGGTGTAAGGGCGAGGACCGGGCTGCCAGCCACCGCTATAGATAGGCGGGGCACCATATGGCATAGGGGCGGACCAGGGCATAGGACACGCCTGGACTAGCCCTAGTTACGGATCAAGAGATGGGCGCCATCTGGGCGGCGGTGGTGGTGCGATTGATGAAGCCGGGGCGGCGGTGGGGCACTTGGTGGAGCCGGGGGTGGAGCAGGAGCGGGCGTCGTGCGGAACTGCGGTGGCCTAGGGTTTTTGCCCCGGTAGTTGGGACTTGTACGCCAGTCGGATGGTTGAGGAGGTGTTGTTGGTGGAGGTGGCGGTGGCGGCGTCGACGCAGGCGGGCGAGGAGAAGCGGTGAAGACCTGAGGACGGGAGTCATTTGTAGTTAGGGCACGATCGGCCCATTGGAGCATCGAGCGAACTTCGGCGAAGGAGGGACACGGACGCATCATAGGGATGAAAGAGGCCTGCTTCTCGAACTGCTCACTGAGGCCGACGAGGAGGACGTTGATGAGCTGGCGATCGTCGATCGGATCACCAAGTTCGCGGAGTTCATCCGCGATCGCCTTGAGGCGTTGGCAGTAGACGTCGACCGGTGAATCATCTTGCACCGTATTACGAAGCTCGGTGTGGAGATTGTTGGTGTGAGCGTCGACGTTGTCCTGGAAGAGCTGGCGAAGGGCTGCCCATAGATCGGCGGCGGAGGCACCGTCACAGTGGACGAGATTGAAGATCTCTGTGGAGACTCGCATGCAGATCCATTGAATAATGGCAAGATCATCCTTGACCCATTGCGGATCATGACGTTGAGGAAGAGAGTCGTCGGCAACGTGAGAGCGGAGATTGCATCGCCTAAGATGGACGTTGAAGAGGTGACGCCAATGGTAGTAGTTGTGAGCAGCGAGGTCTAGGGTTACGGAGATGTAGGGGCTAATATCAGAGATGGTGTTGGTGAAGAAGATGGAAGGGGGTATTGGTGGGGGTAGAGCTAGAGTAGAGGTAGAGGCAGAGAAGGCCATGGCCGCGTCGACCTTGGCGGCGACGATGGTGGCACGCCGCTCGAAGTAGCCGGGCGGCAGCAACGGTGGCAGGGTTGGTGGGTTAGCCATACCCTAGGATCGAAAGTCTGATACCATGTAGAATTCCATTGAATAAGTATTGAATAATTGTTTATGCAATATTGTGCCAGTACAAGAGGTATATATAATAGCCAAGTCACACCTGACCTAGCCCTATTACAAACCGAGTAGGAGTCCTAATCCTATTACAGGTTGTATTCTAACACAACTAAATGATCTGATCTTTCTAATTAGCCTTTTTCTATTTTCTGTATTGTGCTTTTGGTAAATAGTAGATGTCATTCTACATGGACAACGTTGCGTGGGAGCGAAACTCGCCCACACGTCCTATAGCACACAGACTAGGACACGTCACCGCATGCATGCATGTGGAAATCTCTTTGGATTTTTAGTTTTTTAAATATTTTATCTCTTAAATGAAAAAACCATTTGAAGATCCGTTTTCACCATTAAATCCATCGCGGCCAGATTTTCGAAACTAGATCTCATATTAATATGTTTTGATGATTTTTTTCCTGGTTAAAAGTTGCCATGTCTATTGCACATGAATTGCTATGGTGTTTACACTAAAGTTGCCACGATAGGTTTCAGATATTTTCTTTCACATGTAAAAGTAAATTTTGACATATTATTAAATGAGGAATTAAGAAAGTAGACTTGCCATAACCATAAACTAAAATTGACATGATCCAGGCACTTAAAATTGCCATGATTCATACAAAAAATAATTTTCATGATCAAAGTACTGGAATTGCCATCATCAAAATACTAAAATTGACATGTTATACAAACTAAAATTTCCACATGGCACCTTTAGTTTAAGCATTATGGCAACTATAATGTAAACATCATTGTAACTTTTGGGCAAAAAAATCGTCAAAACATATCAACATGAGGTCTAGTTTTGAAGATCTCGTCGAGACGGATTTAATGGTGAAAACAGATTTTTAATTGAATTTTTTAATAGGAGATAAAATATTTTTAAGCCGAAAACCAAAAAGATTTCAACTAATGTCATATGTTCACATGTGGCAAAATGAGTGGTACTGGAGGCGTGTGGATGATGTGCAAGATGCCACGCGTGTGGGCATTAGTTTTTTCCTTCTACATAGCTACAAGCCTACAACACCATAATAACGCAAACCTCCTGCCTTATTAACGCACGAACTTGAACTTATATGGGATTCCATCTAGCCATTGACCATACATATTGGCACCACTGCGAGGGGCTATAAGTTCGACGTACTGTAAGTTAGATGATTGACTATGTAGCACGCGTAAAAGGGCAATGAAAAGAAAAATATATTTAATTGTCTCAACACAATGACAACAATAACATTTCTTACCCCCTTTTCAATTTCGCCGAGCGAAATTGTCATTTGTCGGGACTACACCTCGATATATGCAACTTATTAAAAATACAATTAGTGTTATCCTCAACTTCTATATTTTCTATTACCGTGCATAATAAACTCAGAGTGCATGGGTGCTTGGTACATATAATCAAACACAAAAGATGACATTATGTGTGAGGTTTCCAACGTAATTCATCACGGCCTTGCGTTCAATGGATGTGTTTCAAGCATCCCACCTAGTGGTGCCATGAAATAAGGCGGGGATCGACCAGGTCTTGCCTAAAAGATAAATCAGGCGGGGACAAGATCAGCACTTGCGCAAATGTATCATTCATTTTGTGGACAATGCGATATAATGGAGGATGGTGATCCCAGTGGTGGCGCTTCCAAGCCATTTACCCTTCAGAAATTGAATCTCGAAGCCATTATTGATCTCGGAGGACCTGCATTGGAAGAGGTGCTTCTTTGCCATCATCACAACAATCTAAAAGTGTGAGTCTCATGCATGGGCTACAAGTTTTGGGCGTAGATACTTGTTACACAAGAGAGTTTGCGAGACCCTTCGAGAGTGAGAAGCTTATAAAGCCACATGGTAAGACATCATTTTTACCTTGGGGATCTTGTAATCCAAGACCAAACTCTCTAGGCCGGAAACCACACTTCATTTGGCCACCCTATATTTTTCTTATTGTTATCACTTTGCTAGAAAAAACTCTTATGTTTAAAAAAAGCAATGTTCGGAAAATGATTGAAATGTACATTATATGGTCAAAATGAAGATTCGAGAAACATAATAATAATATTATATTTAAAATTAGACAACGGAGATGTCTCTCGAGTGCTACTCTTGCTCCGCCCAACTTAAGACATGATTGCCCCACCTCGAGACCCTTTCCCCACCTCCAACATGCATAGATTGTCCAGCTCATCCATAAATCCTAACTCTAACATTATCATTATGCTTTATTCGCTTTCAACCCTTCTATTTTTAGTGATGTAGTGAACCTTATGGAAGGACTATGAGAAGTTGGTATGGGCACTCAGAAGGAGTATTGTTCGCACATCTACAAATATCACGCAAGTCTGCATGAGGACTAATTCCCTTCCCTGCCACGCATGCAATCTTTGCATGTGTGTGATCAAAATTAGCAAACTGGCCGAGAATCAGGGCATTTAACTTCTTGTCTTTCCTCTAGCACCATTACCCCTTTGATGCGGAGCATCCCAAGGTCATCCCCATGGACCTACCATCGTCTCACCAAGTGCCAGGTGGACCCATGACACGCGCTCGAGCACGAGCTCTTGAGACCGAGGTGACTTCACTCCTCTCTCTACGTCGTTTCGATCCACACGATACATGGCTGCTACCCTCATCAGAAACTCTATGCATACTCAGGTACCTCGAGAGCAACCATGGAGAAACCACGGAATAAGAGGGATCGAAGAAGGAAGATGGAGGAGAAATATGCCAAGTCACAGACTGGCCGGATGATCCGGACGAAGACCCGGATGATCCGGGCAGAGCCCGGACGATCCGGACCCCCGCCCGCACAATCCGAATAATGTGTGCCCCGACACCCGAAGCTACCTCACCGAAGCCGGATCATCCGGACCCCGACCCGGATCATCCAGCCACACCCGAACGTTCGGACCAGGACGCGGACATCCGGCCCTCCCGCTGCGGAGACAACACGGCCGGATCATCCGGACGCCGCCCCGGATCATCTGGACCCCCGAAGCCCGGATCATCCGGACCAACATCCATATCATCCGAACCGTGCCTGCGTGCATGACCTTGGGCCGAGGCCCATGTACCCCTTCGCCCCTCCTAGCTTATATAAAGGACTCCACCCATACTTTCTAGGGTTAGCTTTGTGTTAGCTCATCCAAAAACCTTAGTGGTTCCTCTCCTACGAGACCGCGGCCTCCTCGGAGAAGATCCACCCGGATTCAAGACCTCCTTCACGGAGAAGAACATCAAGACCTCCTCACGGAGATGACTACCGCCACTTGTATCGTCCTTAGTTGATCATGTATCGTGTATCACACTTTTGTGTTCCCGGATCTAGCATTTGTGTGACCTAAACTTGTTGGTTTGAGTGTTTTATTCTTGTCTCTCTCGTTTTTTTCCTCGTGCCCCTCGTGTTCATCCACGGGATCCCTCCTTTTCGTGAAAGATCGGCCACGTAGGGTTCCACCCTACATCATCTATGGTATCACGAGCCTAGGTTGATCACGAATTTGGAGCCCCACACCTTGTTTTCTAGCTTGCTTTTGTTGTCTTTCGTCCAATTTCGAAAATCCCCACAAAAATAGCCCTACATTTTTTTTTTGTGATTTGTGTGTTTTGATGAGATTTTGTTGATTGTGATCCGTGGTTGAGTTGTGTGACAAGTGGTTTCACCTTACTCCCACCTCACCCACCCTAAAATCTGCCCAAAACCCCAGAAAAATTCTTTCTCCACCGAATTTTCACCTCTTCCCCGAGTTCATCCCGACCAGATTGACCCACCCGGATCATCAGGATTTCCACCCGGATCATCCGGCTACCACCTGGATCATCCGGCCAGACATCCGGATCATCCGGAATTACCTGACGAAACTGCATTTTGCAGTTTTTCGCAGCCACCGTTTCCGCCACCGCAACAACCCTAGATACCCCTTCCACTACACCCTCGACATATAACCCACCACCACCATCATTGCCTACTCAAAACCACTCCGGTCTTACCTCTTTGTGTCTTGGATCATTTGAGTTGTGGTTTTCTCCGTTTCCGTGTGTGTTTCGGCTATCTCGGAGCGGAACGACTTCGGCAAGACCACCTCTCAACCACGACAAGGACGGTAACATCGTCGACACTTTGTTTACTAACTTGCAATTGCATTGATAAACCCTCATCGACCATTTTGCGTAGCTTTCCCATCGAGACTAGCCATTTGAGTATTGCCGGGCCACGACACTCGTCAAGAAGAGGATTTCCATCGCGATGAGATGCAAGAGAGGCGCCACCAAGCACGGATGCAAGAAGAAGTTCCTCCTCAAGCGCGAAAAGAGCATCAACCTCAACAAGAACCACAAGCTCAGCAAGTACACCATGACAAAGAACATCTACTCCACCAAGAGCAACATGAGATTGACTATCGTACAAATCAAGAACGCCCTCACAATAGGCAAGCCAACAATGAAGAGCATCGCTATGGCAAGCTTAAGTTCACCATCCCAAAGTTTTTCGGAAGCATTGATCCCGAAGACTACCTATCATGGGCATTGAAGGTCGACAAGATCTTTCGCCTACACAACTTTGATGAAGAAAAGAAAATAGCAATGGCCTCCCTTGAGTTCCAAGACTATGTTCTCATTTGGTGGGAGCAAATCATAGAGGGAAGAGAAGCAAAAGGCGAACCTCCTATCACTACTTGGGCTCAAATGAAGGAAGTCATGAGAGCACGCTTCGTGCCAACACACTACAAGCGTGACTTGTTCAAGAAGCTACAACTCCTCAAGCAAGGTACCAAGTCCGTTGAAGAGTACTACAAGGAGATGGAGATTGCCATAATACGAGCAAACATCACGGAAGATGAAGAACAAACGATGGCGATATTCTTGAATGGACTCAACTATCCTATCAAGAAGATTGTGGACTTTCAACCTTACGCAAATCTCCTCGAGCTAGTACACCAAGCCACCAAAGCGGTGCGACAAGTTCAAGAGGACTACAAGTACTCCAAGTTCAACTCCAAGAACTATGGCCCCTACAACCAAGTCTCAACGACTCCGGTTCCTCCTACCTCTACCAAGCCATCTACAAACTTCGATGACAAGTCAAGCTACAAGAATGCGACTACATCCAGTCGGCCACCTTCTACGAACAACTTCAAGCCAAGAGCTTCATCATCTACAACTCCAACCGAGGACAACTCAAAGACGAGTTATATCAAATATTTCAAGTGCCAAGGGCGAGGCCACAAGTCATTTGAGTGCAAGACCGTTCGTACCATGATCATCAATGATGACGGTTCTTATGACTCAATGAGCGACGATGAGATGGAAGCCCTTGAACATGTAGCTATGCATCGACAAATGAATGAAGATGAAGACCATCAAGTGTTTTGCGACAATGATTCGAGTCCCAATCTCGTTGTCTCCAAGGTCTTGACACTCCAACATCAACAAGATGATGATCAAAGATGCCAAATCTTTCATACCAAGGCCGACATTAATGGACGCTCCGTCAAGGTTATCATCGATGGAGGAAGTTGTCACAACTTGGCAAGCGAAGAGCTATGCGACAAGCTAAAATTGGTGAAGTCGAAGCACTCTCGTCCCTACAAGGTCCAATGGCTTAACGACGCCGGAAATCTTTGAGTCGAGCACACCGTGCAAGTTTCCTTCAAGATAGGCATCTACGAGGACACACTTGAGTGTGATGTGGTCCCTATGTTCGTGTGCCACCTTCTTCTTGGACGACCTTGGCAATATGATCGTGGAGTCACACACAATGGATAGACCAACCACTGTAGCTTCAAGATGAAGGGTAAAGAGTTCGTGCTACGCCCAATGCCACCAAGTCAAGTAGCCGCCGACAAACACTTACCTACCACCCATCATGGAGAGAGTGGTGAGAGAGTGAGCCACCAAAAGGAGAGTGAGAGCCACAAGCCAAATATGAGCGACTCCACGATGAGTGACAAGAAACAACTAGTGCTATTCGCCACCAAAAGTGAGATGAGAGAAGTGTGTGAGAACCCCTCGAGTGTTTTTCACCTTGTGCTTTTATGCAAAGTTGAAGCCAAACCTACTAACGCTTCACCACCTCCACCTTTAGTGTTGTCTCAATTGTTACAGGAATTCTCGGACGTCTTTCCCGATGAGCTACCACTAGGTCTACCTCCACTTCGCGGAATCGAACACCGCATCGGCCTCATACCCGGCGCACCACTTCCGAACAAGGCTCCTTACCGCGTCAACCCCGAGGAAACCAAGGAGATACAACGGCAAGTACAACAACTCATCGACAAAGGTCATGCACGTGAAAGCTTGAGCCCTTGTGTCGTTCCGGTTATTCTCGTGCCTAAGAAAGATGGAAGTTTTCGCATGTGCTCCGATTGTTGTCCGATAAATGCTATCACCGTTAGATACCGTCACCCAATCCCACGCTTAGACGACATGCTTGATGAATTATGTGGTGCCACCATCTTTTCAAAAATTGATCTCAAAAGTGGCTACTACCAAATTCGAATTCAAGAGGGTGATGAGTGGAAAATGGCTTTCAAAACCAAGTTTGGGTTATACGAGTGGCTAGTCATGCCCATGGGTTTATCGGAAGCACCCGGTTCATTTATGCGTCTCATGCATTTTGTTCTACGACCCTACATAGACGTCTTTGTAGTGGTTTATTTTGATGTCATCCTCGTTTTTAGCAAGTCACTTGAGGACCATGTGACACACATCCGTATAGTTTTACAAACCCTTCGGAAAGAGCGCTTATATGCTAACATGAAAAAATGCACTTTTGGCGTTGACAAGGTCGTTTTCTTAGGATTTGTCATTTCTTCCCAAGGTGTTCACGTTGATGAAACTAAAACTGAAGCAATTAAAACTTGGCCTCAACCAATGAACCTCCAACAAGTGTGTAGCTTTCCTGGTTTAGCCGGTTTCTATCGACGTTTTGTGAAGGACTTTAGCACAATTGCTATGCCTCTACACGCCTTGAGCAAGAAGAACGCACCCTTTGTTTGGGGTCCTTCGCAAGACACCGCGTTCATTAAGCTCAAAGAATTGCTCACCCACGCACCACTTCTTGCCCTACCAAACTTTGATAAACCTTTTGAGATTCATTGTGACGCTAGTGGTATCAGCATAGGTGGCGTGCTCATGCAAGAAAAGCGCCCAATTGCGTACTTTAGTGAGAAGCTATCCGGAGCACAACTTAACTACCCCATCTATGATAAAGAGCTCTATGCCTTGGTGCGAGTTTTGCGTGTTTGGGAACATCACCTTAGACCTCATGAATTCATTCTTCATACAGACCATGAGACGCTCAAGTATCTCAAGGGTCAAACTAAGTTGAACAAGCGTCATGCTAAGTGGAGTGAGTTCATAGAGTCTTTTCCCTATGTCATCAAGTACATCAAAGGCAAAGAGAATGTTGTGGCGGATGCGCTTTCCCGCAAATGCATGCTTGTCACAAAACTTGAGTTGAATGTTATTGGCTTCGAGCACATAAAAGACTTATATGAGCATGGTCCTTTCTTTGCAAATCCTTATGCTAAGTGTTTGACTCACACTTCTTGGGAACATTACTACATCAAGGATGCATATCCTATGAGACCTAACAAACTTTGCATTCCCGAGTCTTCGCTTCGTTTGCTCCTTTTGCAGGAACCTCATGGAGGAGGACTCATGGGACACTTTGGACGTGACAAGACATTTGCTACGCTCTCCAAGAACTACTTTTGGCCCAAGATGCTCCGTGACGTCTCACGCCTCACCAACTGATGCTCTACATGTCGCAAAGCTAAGTCAAAAGCTCAATCTCATGGTCTTTACATGACACTTCCTACTCCATACCATCCATGGGAAGACATAAGCATGGACTTTATACTTGGATTGCCTAGGACTCAAAATGGAAAGGATTCCGTGTTTGTTGTCGCGGATAGATTTTCTAAAATGGCTCATTTCATTCCTTGTAACAAGATCGACGATGCTTCACATGTGGCAAATCTCTTTTGTAGGGAAATCATTCGTCTACATGGAGTACCCAAGACTATCGTGTCGGATCGGGACATCAAGTTCTTGAGCTACTTTTGGAAGACTCTATGCGCCAAACTCGGCATCAAGATACTCTTCTCTTCGGCATATCATCCACAAACCGACGGCCAAACGGAGGTGACGAACCGCACACTTTCGACGCTTCTTCGCGTGTTGATCAAGAAGAACATCAAGGAATGGGAGCAATGCTTACCCATCGCCGAGTACGCCTACAACCGTGCAAGATATTCGACAACCGGCAAGTCCCCTTTCGAGGTCGTCTACGGTTTCAACCCGTTGTCCCCATTGGACATCCTACCTCTACCTCTACAAGAGCGCATCAACTTGGACGCAAGCGCTCGAGCAAACTACCTCAAGAAGGTGCATGAAGATACAAGGGCAACGATCGAGCGACAAGTACAATGACTAGCATCCAAGCTCAATGCCAACAAGAAGCCAATGGTGTTCCACCTGGGAGATCTCGTATGGCTGCAGCTTTGCAAAGACCATTTCCCTAACGAGCGCAAGTCCAAACTACTACCTCGAGCCGACGGACCCTTCAAGGTGCTAGCACGCTACAACAACAATGCCTACAAGATCGACATTCCATGCGACAAGTACAACGTTAGCGATGTCTTCAACGTCAAGGATCTGAGGGATCGAAGAAGGTGAGAGTGTCTAGAGGGGGGGGGTGATTAGACTACTCGACAAGATAAAAATTCTGTCTTTTATCAAGGACAGATTTTGGCAGATTTTGCATAACACACAAGTCAAGTAGCACACTACACATGCAATTCTAGAGTATGGGCAGCGGAAAGTAAATTGCACAAGTAGTAAAGAGAAGTGGAGAAGATCAAACGCAATTTGGAGACGCAATGATTTTTCCCGTGGTTCCGATAGGTAGTGCTATCGTACATCCACGTTGATGGGGACTTCAACCCACGGAGGGTAACGGCTGCGCGAGTCCACGGAGAGCTCCACCCACGAAGGGTCCACGAAGAAGCAACCTTGTCTATTCCATCATGGCCTACGCCCACGGAGGGCTAGCCTTACTCGGGGTAGATCTTCACGAAGTAGGCGATCTCCTTGCCCTTACAAACTTCTTGGTTCAACTCCACATCTCAATGACGGAGGCTCCCAAGCGACACCTAACCAATCTAGGAGGCACCACCCTCCAAAAGGTAATAGATGTTGTAGATGATGATGAACTCCTTGCTCTTGTGCTTCAAATGATAATCTCCCCAACACTCAACTCTCCTCACTGATATGGCTGTGGTGGAAGAAAGGATTGAGTGGAAAGCAACTTGGGAAGGTTAGAAATCAAGTTTCATATGGTAGGAATGGAGCAACTTGATCTCAACACAAGGGTAGGTAGTTCTCTTCTCAGAAAGTGTAAGGTAGGAGTGGTAGTTCTTTATAATGGCTCTCTCCACGAATGAAGAGGGGGTGGAGGGGTATATATAGCCTCCACACAAAATCCAACCGTTACACACATAATTGAGCAATCTCGGTGAGACCGAAGTTGACAACTCGGTCAGACCGAAAGTTCAAATATAGTGAACGTTGGGGTTTTCGGTGGGACCGAAAATACCATCTCGGTTTGTCCGATTTGAGTCAAGACAGGAGCTTGCCAATTTCGGTGAGACCGAAAATGCAATCTCGGTTATTCCGATTTGAGGACAGAAGGTTACAGAAGCTTGGCAGTCCATGTTTCGGTGAAACCGATCTCAAACTCGGAATGACCGATTTTTCTAGGGTTTGGCTTGTGGCTGAGGTGGTTCATCTCGGTGTGACTGAGTTTGGAAAATTGGTTGGTCCGAGATTACTTATGGGTGTGTTTGTAGTGAAAGTTGCTGATAGTTGAAGGAGATATATCACTAAGCACTTGAGCAACCAGATCATCAACACAACCTCATCCCCTTTTAATAGTATTGGCTTTTCCTATGGACTCAATGTGATCTTGGATCACTAAACCAAAAATGGAGTCTTGAGCTTTTGCCAATGCTTGCCTTAGCATTATGAGGGGTCCACTTCTTCAGTCCTTTTGCCATACCAATGTGATTGAATTTCCTGAAACATACTTGATAAAAGCATTAGTCCAACCACAAAGTATGTTGTCATTAATTACCAAAACCACCCAGGGAGCAAATGTGCTTTCAGGATCTCTCCCGTTTCCATGGTGATGAAGATTTCGATCCGAGGACGGATCTTTCCCAAGTGAGGGGAGATGATGCAGAGCATCCCAAGGTCATCCCCATGGACCTACCATCGTCTCACCAAGTGCCAAGTGGACCCATGACACGCGCTCGAGCACGAGCTCTTGAGACCGAGGTGACTTCACTCCTCTCTCTACGTCGTTTCGATCCACACGAGACATGGATGCTACCCTCATCAGAAACTCTGTGCATACTCAGGTACCTCGAGAGCAACCATGGAGAAACCACGGAACAAGAGGGATCGAAGAAGGAAGACGGAGGAGAAATCCGCCAAGTCACATACTGGCCGGATGATCCGGACGAAGACCCGGATGATCCGGGCAGAGCCCGGACGATCCGGATAATGTGCGCCCCGACACCCGAAGCTACCTCGCCAAAGCCGGATCATCTGGACCCCGACCCGGATCATCCGGCCACACCCGGACGTCCGGACCAGAACCCGGACGTCCGGACCAGAACCCGGACATCCGCCCCTCCCGCTGCGGAGACGACACGGCCGGATCATCCGGACGCCGCCCCGGATCATCCAGACCACCGAAGCCCGCATCATCCGGACTAACATCCGGATCATCCGGACCGTGCCTGCGTGCATGACCTTGGGCCAAGGCCCGTGTACCCCTTCGCCCCTCCTAGCTTATATAAAGGACTCCACCCATACTTTCTAGGGTTAGCTTTGTGTTAGCTCATCCAAAAACCTTAGTGGTTCCTCTCCTACGAGACCGCGGCCTCCTCGGAGAAGATCCACCCGGATTCAGGACCTCCTTCACGGAGAAGAACATCAAGTCCTCCTCACGAAGATGACTACCGCCACTTGTATCGTCCTTAGTTGACCGTGTATCGTGTATCACACTTTTGTGTTCCCGGATCTAGCATTTGTGTGACCTAAACTTGTTGGTTTGAGTGTTTTCTTCTTGTCCCTCTTGTGTTTTTCCTCGTGCCCCTCGTGTTCATCCCCGGGATCCCTCCTTTTCGTGAAAGATCGGCCACGTAGGGTTCCACCCTACATCACCCTTTAGCTTCCCCCATCCTTCTAATGTATCTCCCAGGCTACCTTATGGCACATGTTTTGCTCTTTTGGACAAGGTGGGATATTATTCAGCTCTTCCACCCTCACCCCTTCCTTCATTGGTGCACCACCTTGCCATATGTATTTGTTCTTCTAGTACCGTCCATGCTAACAATAGGGCCCACCTTCATGTCTCACACCTTCTAATCTATCCTTGGTGGCTACCATCAGTGGCGGATCCAGGATTTCAATTTTGGGTGTTCAATTTTTTTAACATAACATTGATTTTTTTTTCGTTCCAACCTAGTGTTAGCCTTCAAAATTTTATTTTTTACTATGGAAATTATAAATCCCCAACATTCGGGATTTAACCATGACAGATCATACATTTTCGATGGCAATATTAGTGACCCGAAGATGGCAAGTTTAATGACACGCACGACAAATTTCTGTTGGGGATCGTAGCAGAAATCAAAAAAAATTCTACGCATCACCAAGATCAATCTATGGAGTAATCTAGCAACGAGCGAGAGGGGAGTGCATCTACATACCCTTGTAGATCACGATGCGGAAGCGTTGCAAGAACGCGGATGAAGGAGTCGTACTCGCTGCGATTCAGATCGCGGTTGGTTCCGATCTAAGCGTCGAACAAGGGCGCCTCCGCGTTCAACACACGTGCAGCCCGGTGATGTCTCCCACGCCTTGATCCAGCAAGGAGAGAGGGAGAGGTTGGGGAAGACTCCATCCAACAGCAACACGACGGCGTGGTGGTGGTGGAGGAGCGCGGGACTCCAGCAGGGCTTCGCCAAGCACTGCGAGAGACGAGGAGGGAGAGAGGTAGGGCTGCGCCAAGCGAGAGAGGTCAAACCGTGTTATGGGCAGCCCCAAACCTCACATATATATAGGGGGAAGGGAGGGGCTGCGCCCCCTTTAGAGTTTCCCACCCCTAGGGGTGCGGCCACCCCAGATCCCATCCAAGGGTGGCGGCCAGAGGGGGAGAGGGAGAGGGGGGCGCACCAGATTGGGCCCTAGGGCCCATCTGCCCTAGGGTTTGCCCCCTTCCCCTCTATGATGCGCCTTGGTCCCTTGTGGGGGGGGGGCGCACCAGCCCACATGGGGCTGGTCCCCTGCCACACTTGGCCCACGCAGCCCTCTGGGGCCGGTGGCCCCACCCGGTGGACCCCCGGGACCCTCGCGGTGGTCCCGGTACGCTACGGATAGCGCCCGAAACTTTTCCGGTGACCAAAACGGGACTTCCCATATATGAATCTTTACCTCCGGACCATTCCGGAACTCCTCGTGACGTCCGGGATCTCATCCGGGACTCCGAACAACATTCGGTAACCGCGTACATACTTTCCATATAACCCTAGCGTCATCGAACCTTAAGTGTGTAGACCCTACGGGCTCGGGAGTCATGCAGACATGGCCGAGACAACTCTCCGGTCAATAACCAACAGCGGGATCTGGATACCCATGTTGGCTCCCACATTCTCCACGATGATCTCATCGGATGAACCACGATGTCAAGGATTCAATCAATCCCGTATACAATTCCCTTTGTCTACCGGTATAGTACTTGCCCGAGATTTGATCGTCGGTATCCCGATACCTTGTTCAATCTCATCACCGGCAAGTCTGTTTACTCGTTCCGTAACACATCATCCCGTGATCAACTCCTTGATCACATTATGCACATTATGATGATGTCCTACCGAGTGGGCCCAGAGATACCTCTCCGTCACACGGAGTGACAAATCCCAGTCTTGATTCGTGCCAACCCAACAGACACTTTCGGAGATACCTGTAGTGCACCTTTATAGCCACCCAGTTACGTTGTGATGTTTGGTACACCCAAAGCATTCCTACGGTATCCGGGAGGTTCACAATCTCATGGTCTAAGGAAAGGATACTTGACATTTAGAAAAGCTTTAGCATACGAACTACACGATCTGTGCTAGGCTTAGGATTGGGTCTGGTCCATCACATCATTCTACTAATGATGTGATCTCGTTATCAACGACATCGAATGTCCATGGTCAGGAAACCGTGACCATCTGTTGATCAACGAGCTAGTCAACTAGAGGCTTACTAGGGACATGGTGTTTGTCTATGTATCCACACATGCATCTGAGTTTCCTATCAATACAATTCTAGCATGGATAATAAACAATTATCATGAACAAGGAAATATAATAATAACCAATTTATTATTGCCTCTAGGGCATATTTCAACAGTCTCCCACTTGCACTAGAGTCAATAATCTAGTTCACATCGCCATGTGATTAACACTCACATGTCACATCGCCATGTGACCAACATCAAAGAGTTTACTAGAGTAAATAATCTAGTTCACATCAATATGTGATTAACACTCAGTGAGTTCTGGGTTTGATCATGTTATGCTTGTGAGAGAGATTGTAGTCAACGGGTCTGCAACATTCAGATCCCTATGTACTTCGCAAAACTTTATATCATATCGTAGATGCTGCTACCACGTTCCACTTGGAGCTATTCCAAACTGTTGCTCCATTATACGTATCTGGTATCTCTACTCAGAGTTATCCGGATAGGTGTTAAGCTTGCATCGACGTCACTTTTTACGTCAAACTCTTTATCACCTCCATAACCGAGAAACATTTCCTTATTCCTCTAAGGATAATTTTGACCGCTATGTGGTGATCTACTCCTGGATCACCTTTGTACCCTCTTGCCAGACATGTGGCAAGGCACACATCAGGTGCGGTACTCAGCATGGCATACCATATAGAGCCCATGACAAACGCATAGGGGACGACCTTCGTCCTTCCTCTTTCTTCTGCCGCGGTCAAGCTTTGAGTCTTACTCAACTTCACACCTTACAACTCAGGTAAGAACTCCTTCTTTGACTGATCTATTTTGAACTCCTTCAAAATCATGTCAAAGGTGTGTGTTCTTTTGAAAGTATTATCAGGCATCTTGATCTATCTGTATAGATCTTGGTGCCCAATATGTAAGCAGCTTTGTCTAGGTCTTCCTTTGAAAAAAAATCCTTTCAAACAACCCTTTATGCTTTCCAGAAATTCCACATCATTTCGGATCAACAATATGCCATTCACATATATTTATCAGAAATGTTGTAGTGCTCCCACTCACTTTATTGTAAATACAAGTTTCTAACAAACTTTGTATAAACCCAAAAACTTTGATCACTCCATCAAAGCGTATATTCCGACTCCGAGATGCTTGCTCTAGTCCATGGAAGGATTGCTGGAGCTAGCATACCTTTTAGCATCCTTAGGATTGACAAAACCTTTCTGATTGTATCACATACAACCTTTCCTTACGAAAAACTAGTGAGGAAACTTGTTTTTACATCCATCTGCCAGATTTCATAAATGCAGCTAATGCTAACTTGATTCCGACGGACTTAAGCATCGCTACGGGTGAGAAAATCTCATCGTAGTCAACTCCTTGAACTTGTGAAAAACCCTTTGCCACAAGTCGAGCTTCATAGACGGTGACATTACCGTCCACGTCCGTCTTCTTCTTAAAGATCCATTTATCTCAATGGCTTGCCGATCATTGGGCAAGTCCACCAAAGTCCACACTTTGTTTTGATACATGGATCATATCTCGGATTTCTCGGCTTCTAACCATTTGTCAGAATACGGGCCTACCATCGCTTCTCCATTAGTTCGTAGGTTCATTGTTGTCTAACAACATGACGTCTGAGACAGGATCACCGTACCACTCAAGAGTAGTATATATCCTTGTCGACCTACGAGGTTCGATAGTAACTTGATCCGAAGCTTCATGATCACTATCATTAGTTTCCTCTTCAACAGTCGTAGGTTCCACAGAAACATCTTTCTGTGTTGCACTACTCTCCGGTTGAAGTGAGGGTTCGACAACCTCATCAAGTTCTATCTTCCTCCCACTCAAATGTTTCGAGAGAAACTCCTTCTCGAGAAAGGACCCATTTTTAGCGACAAACATTTTTGCCCTTGGATCTGAGATAGAAGGTATACCCAAATGTTACCTTTGGGTATTCTATGAAGATGTATTTGTCCTCTTTGGGTTTGAGCTTTTTTCGGCTGAAGCCATAAGCATCGCAGCCCCAAACATCAAGAAAACGACAACTTTGGTTTCTTGCCAAACCATACGGCATCGTCTCAACGGACTTAGATGGTGCCCTATCTAAAGTGAATGCAGCTGTCTCTAATGCATAACCTCAAAATAATAGCGGTAGATCGGTAAGAGACATCATAAATCGCACCATATCTCATAAGGTTCGATTACGACGTCCGGACACACCATTGCGCTCTAGTGTTCCAGGTGGCTTCAACTGCGAAACAATTCCACAATGTCTTAAGTGATTGCCAAACTCATAATTCAGAAAATCTCCCCTTGATCAGATCGTAGGAACATGATCTTCTTGTTATGATGATTCTTAATCTTCACTCTGAAATTGCTTGAACTTTTCAAACATTTCAGACTTTTTGCTTCATTAAGTAAATATACTCATATCTACTCAAATTTTCAGTGAAGATGAGAAAATAACGATATCCACCACACGCCTTAATTCTCATTGGATCACACACATCAGCATGTATGAGTTCCAACAAGTTACTTTCCCGTTTCATTGTACCTGAACACGGGATCTTAGTCATCCTGCCCATGAGGCATGGCTCGCATATGTCAAGCGATTCAAAATCAAGTGACTCCAAACATCCATCAGCATGGAGTTTATTCGTGCATTTTATGCCAAAATGACCTAAGCGGCAGTGCCACAAGAAAGTGGTACTATCATTATTAACTCTACATCTTTTGGCGTTAATATTATTATCATGTGTATTACTATGATCGAGATTCAATAAACCATTGGGTGCATGACCATAAAGGTATTATTCATGTAAACAGAATAACCATTATTCTCTAACTTAAATGAATAACCGTATTGCAATGAACATGATCTAATCATATTCATGCTCAACGTAGACACCTGATAACATTTATCTAGGTTCAACACTAATCCCGAAGGTAGAGGGAGCATGCGATGGTGATCTTATCAACCTTGGAAACACTTCCAACACACATCGTCACCTCGCCCTTAGCTAGTCTCCGTTCACTCCGTAGCTTTTGCTTCAAGTCACTAATAATAGCAACTGAACCGGTGTCCAATACCCAGGTGCTACAAGGAGTACCGGTAAGGTACACATCAATAACACGTATATCAAACATACTTTGTTGAAGTTGCCAGCTTTCTTATCTACCATGTATTTGGGGTAGTTCCGCTACCATGTGACGTTCCCCTTACAATAGAAGCACTTAGTCTCAAGGTTTGGGTACAAACTTGGGTTCCTTCATTAGTGCGATAACTGGTTTGCCATTCATGAAGTTTCCCTTCTTGCCCTTGCCCCTTTGAAACCAGTGGTCTTGTTAAACCATCAACACTTGATGCTCCTTCTTGATTTCTACTTTTGCGGTCTTAAGAACCGCTAATAGCTCCGGGATCATCTCCATCCTTTGCATGTCATAGTTCATCACGAAGTCCTAGTAGCTTGGTGATAGTGTCTAGAGAATTCCGTCAACCACTATCTCATATGGAAGATTAACTCCCACTTGGTTCAAGTGATTTTAGCACCCAGACATTCTGAGCACATGCTCACTAGTTGAGCTATTCTCCTCCATCTTTTTGGCAAAAGAACTTGTCAAAGGTCTCATACCTCTCAACACGGGCATGAGCCTGAAAAATTCCAATTTCAGCTCTTAGAACATCTCATATGTTCTATGACGTTCAAAACATCATTGGAATCCCGATTCTAAGCCGTAAAGTATGGTGCACTAAACTATCAAGTAGTCATGAGGACATGTTTGTCAGGTGTTCACAACATCCACAGACAACGTTGTAGGGGTTTGCACATCGAGCGGTGCATCAAAGACGTAAGCTTTCTGTGTAGCAGTGAGGACACTCCTTGGACTACGGACCCAGTCTGCATCATTGCTTACAATATCTTTCAACTTAGTCTTTCTCTAGGATCGTATTAAACAGGGAGCTACAACGCAGTTATTGGTCTACAACATAATTTGCGAAGACAACTTAGACTATTGTTCATGACAATTAAGTTCATCTAATGAACTCCCACTCAGATAGACATCTCTCTAGTCATCTAAGTGATACATGATCCGAATCGACTAGGCCGTGTCCGATCGTCACGTGAGACGGACTAGTCATCAACGATGAACATCTTCATGTTGATCGTATCTTCTATACGACTCATGTTCGACCTTTCGGTCTTCCGTGTTCCGAGGCCATGTCTGTACATGATAGGCTCGTCAAGTCAACCCTAAGTGTATCGCGTGTGTAAATCTGGCTTACACACGTTGTATGCGAACGTTAGAACCTATCACACCCGATCATCACGTGGTGCTTCGGAACAACGAACCTTATCAACGGTGCACAGTTAGGGGGTACACAATTCTTGAAATTTTAGTGAGAGATCATCTTATTCACTACCGTCGTTCTAAGCAAATAAGATGTAAAACATGATAAACATCACACGCAATCAAATAGTGACATGATATGGCCAATATCATCTTGCTCCTTTGATCTTCATCTTCGGGGCTCCATGATCATCATCGTCACCGGCATGACACCATGATCTCCATCATCATGTCTTCATGAAGTCGTCTCGCCAAATATTACTTCTACTACTATGGCTAACATTTAGCAATAAAGTAAAGTAATTACATGGCGTTATTCAGTGACATGCAGGTCATACAATAAATAAGACAACTCCTATGGCTCCTGCCGGTTGTCATTCTCATCGACATGCAAGTCATGATTCCTATTACAAGAACATGATCAATCTCATACATCACATATATATCATTCATCACATCCTTTTGGCCATATCACATCACACGGCACATGCTGCAAGAAAAAGTTAGACGTCCTCTAATTGTTGTTGCAAGTTTTTACGTGGCTGCTATAGGTTTCTAGCAAGAACGTTTCTTACCTACGCCAAAACCACAACGTGATATGCCAATTTCTATTTACCCTTCATAAGGACCCTTTTCATCGAATCCGATCCGACTAAAGTGGGAGAGACAGACACCCGCTAGCCACCTTATGCAACTAGTGCATGTCAGTCGGTGGAACCTGTCTCACGTAAGAGTACGTGTAAGGTCGTTCCGGGCTGCTTCATCCCACGATGCCGCCGAATCAAGATAAGACTAGTAACGACAAGTAAATTGACAAATCCACGCCCACAACTACTTTGTGTTCTACTCGTGCAAGATACTACGCATAGACCTAGCTCATGATGCCACTGTTGGGGATTGTAGCAGAAATCAAAAAAATTCTACGCATCACCAAGATCAATCTATGGAGTAATCTAGCAACGAGCGAGAGGGGAGTGCATCTACATACCCTTGTAGATCGCGATGCGGAAGCGTTGCAATAACGTGGATGAAGGAGTCATACTCACTGCGATTCAGATCGCGGTTGATTCCGATCTAAGCGCCGAACAACGGCGCCTCCGCGTTCAACACACGTGCAGCCCGGTGACGTCTCCCACGCCTTGATCCAGCAAGGAGAGAGGGAGAGGTTGGGGAAGACTCCATCCAGCAGCAACACGACGGCGTGGTGGTGGTGGAGGAGCGCGGGACTCCAGCAGGGCTTCGCCAAGCACTGCGAGAGACGAGGAGGGAGAGAGGTAGGGCTACGCCAAGCGAGAGAGGTCAAACCGTGTTATGGGCAGCCCCAAACCTCACATATATATAGGGGGAAGGGAGGGGCTGCGCCCCCTTTAGGGTTTCCCACCCCTAGGGGTGCGGCCACCCCAGATCCCATCTAAGGGTGGCGGCCAGAGGGGGAGAGGGAGAGGGGGCGCACCAGATTGGGCCCTAGGGCCCATCTGTCCTAGGGCTTGCCCCCTTCCCCTCTATGATGCGCCTTGGGCCCTTGTGGGGGGGGGGGCGCACCAGCCCACCTGGGGCTGGTCCCCTGCCACACTTGGCCCACGCAGCCCTCTAGGGCCGGTGGCCCCACCCGGTGGACCCCCGGGACCCTCGCGGTGGTCCCGGTACGCTACTGATAACGCCCAAAACTTTTCCGGTGACCAAAACGGGACTTCACATATATGAATATTTACCTCCGGACCATTTCGGAACTCCTCGTGACGTCCGGGATCTCATCCGGGACTCCGAACAACATTCGGTAACCGCGTACATACTTTCCCTATAACCCTAGCGTCATCGAACCTTAAGTGTGTAGACCCTACGGGCTCGGGAGTCATGCAGACATGGCCGAGACAACTCTCCGGTCAATAACCAACAACGGGATCTGGATACCCATGTTGGCTCCCACATTCTCCACGATGATCTCATCGGATGAACCACGATGTCAAGGATTCAATCAATCCCGTATACAATTCTCTTTGTCTATCGGTATAGTATTTGCCCGAGATTTGATCGTCGGTATCCCAATACCTTGTTCAATCTCATCACCGGCAAGTCTCTTTACTCGTTCCGTAACACATCATCCCGTGATCAACTCCTTGATCACACTGTGCACATTATGATGATGTCCTACCGAGTGGGCCCAGAGATACCTCTCCGTCACACGGAGTGACAAATCCCAGTCTTGATTCGTGCCAACCCAACAAACACTTTCGGAGATACCTGTAGTGCACCTTTATAGCCACCTAGTTACGTTGTGACGTTTGGTACACCCAAAGCATTCCTACGGTATCCGGGAGTTGCACAATCTCATGGTCTAAGGAAAAGATACTTGACATTTAGAAAAGCTTTAGCATACGAACTACACGATCTGTGCTAGGCTTAGGATTGGGTCTGGTCCATCACATCATTCTACTAATGATGTGATCCCGTTATCAACGACATCCAATGTCCATGGTCAGGAAACCGTGACCATCTGTTGATCAACGAGCTAGTCAACTAGAGGCTTACTAGGGACATGGTGTTTGTCTATGTATCCACACATGCATCTGAGTTTCCTAACAATACAATTCTAGCATGGATAATAAACAATTATCATGAACAAGGAAATATAATAATAACCAATTTATTATTGCCTCTAGGGCATATTTCCAACAATTTCCCCCGCAAAAAATACACTGAACAAAGAGTTGTCATGCTTACCAATTAAACTTGTCATCTTCGCGTCACTAAACTTGCCATTGAAAACGTTCGATTTGACATGGCCGAATCCCGAATGTTTAGACGTTATCGGATTCCCTTTACTAATGAAAAAAAGAAACTGAAACAGAAGCTACACCTGTACATGTCAACAAATGCAAATTCAAATTGAAACTTCACAGGGAATTACCTTAGGTTTGCAGATTGAGATTTGTCTCGTGCGTGAGGGCATTGGGATCTGGACATAAGTGCCTTGTTTGCTGCTCCTAGGCTGCTGCGTAGTATGGGCTATTGGCCGGTTGGCCATAGGTGGCTTGCTGCTTAGGCTCTTAGGCCCTGTTTGTTTGAGCTTTTGCTTCTGCTTTTGCAGCTTTTCCACTTTGGCCAAAAAGCTATAAAGGCTCCTAAATAGGTGCTTTTGGGGCTTTTATGGCTTCTGGACCCAACTATTGTTATATTGATTCATCAAAAGCGATAAAAGCTCCAAACGCACCTATTTAGGAGTTTTTATGATTTTTGGTCAAAGTGGAAAAAATACAAAAGCAAAAGCAAAAGCACAAACAAACAGGGCCTTAAGCATGTATGTCAGTACTTTTTTTGTCATATTCCATATATACGAATTTGTTTGCAGATTTTTTGGTGTACATTTGTACACCCATGAACTGTGCTGGATCCGCCCTGGCTACCATTAATTTATCTTCATGCATACAACACCACATTTTACTTAGAATGCAACATGGGCCATTCACCTTACATGTTGTAACCGACGACTTTTGCGCCTCTTCTCATTGCATTGCCTTACCTCAACCACTTGCATTGCTGGTTTATCACTCTACTATTGTTGATCGCTACACTAGGTAACCAACATATATGAACCCCGACCTCTACCATAAAACCTTATGATGACAATACCTCCCCTTGTTGCCGCGTCTTTTCCCTAACCAGTAATTGGTACGTGTATGTCATTTTGACATCGTCACCGATCACCATTATGATCCTGATGTGCACATGTGAATCTTGACCATGATCAAACCCTAACAATGACAAAAGCAACACATATAGCATCAAACAACCACAATTATTTGTCTTTTATTTGTTCGAGTTATTTAAGCTTTGTGTGATCAAGATAATTTTTATTTTATTTTCAAGTTTCACCATGAGGAGAAAGAGAGTTTAGTTAAGAGAGTTGGACCTGGCAGAAAATAGGTAGCACACACGGGATTGCCACTAAATTTTGTTAGTGAGAAAGAAAGACCCTAACTGACGCACCAAGCGTCAAACACATGTGCTTTTGCGTAGGGAGCAATTCAAATGGGCCAGCCCATTCGGTGGCGCCATAGCGAGCCATGTTGTGCGACTACTAAGATCCTCCAAAACCTGCGCGATTCAAATGGGCCGGTCCATTCAGTGGCGCCATAGCGAGCCATGTTGTGTGAATACTAAAATCCTCCCAAAAATATACCTTGTCGAGGAATCAAACTAGATATCCCACCTGGAGAGCGGATGTCCCTTACCAGTTGAGTTGCTTAGTGTTAGTACTTAATAAGCAGCGTGAACATTTAAGAACTAAATGCAGTGGTATAATTTTTCCGACGATTTCTTGAAAAAGTGTGAACAATTTCTCTAAAGCGACTAATGTTTGAAATCTTGACAAAATTTCAAAATTCAAACAAAATTGAATACATGAACATTTTCTTAAAAAGTGAACATAATTTAAAAAATGCTATTTTTTTAAAACATCATGAACAAATTTCGAGTTCTGAACAATTTATTTGAGCTGTGATTTTTTTCCAAGAAAGTGAATTCAAAATACACACCGGACATTTTCTTAGTATACAGTGAACATTATTTGGATACACACTTCAAATTCTTTAATCATACGGTGAACCTTATTCTAATGCACACTAACATTTTTTTTTGCACGATGAACATTTTTGTGCATAGTGAACATTTTTAATGCACGGTGAATATTCTTTTCCATTGTGTTGACTTTTTTTGGAAAACATAAACATAATTTGAATAACTTGAATAATTTCTGAAAACGTGAACAAATTTGGAATTTCAAACATTTTCTAAAAGTTTTAAAAAAATATTATGATAGTTTTTTGAGTTTATGAAAAAGGAAAAATAAAAGATAAATTATACACACAAAAAAAGCATGAAGAAAACCAGTAAAAAAGCAAAACAGGTTCACAAAACTTCTAGAAGGTTCAAAAACGGGTTGCTCGCTTGAAGGGAGCCCGCCCGTGTCACACTGTTCACTGAAGCAAAGCTGCGACTATTGGACGCACACGGACATCAAATATACCCCGACCTCTACCATAAACCCTTATGATGACAAGACCTCCCCTTGTTGCCCCGTCTTTTCCCTAACCAGTCATTGGTATGTTATGTTATTTTGCCATTTTCACTGATCACCATTATGATTCTGATGCGCACATGTGATTCTTGACCATGGTCAAACGCTAACAATGACAAAAGCAACAAACATAGCATCAACCAACTGCATTCATTTGTGTTTATTTGTTTGAATTATTTGAGCTTTGTGTGGTCAAGATAATTTTTATTTTATTTTCAAGTTTCACCATGAGGGGAGAGAGAGTTTTTTTAGGGGCAGCACGAGAGAGTTGGACCTGGCAGAAAATAGGTAGCACACACTGGATTGCCACTAAATTTTGTTAGTGAGAAAAGAGAGCCCCTAAAAAATGATTACTACCGCCCTCTCATAAAGGTCGACGTGTGACGGTTCATTAGGGCATGTACAATGATTCTAGCTTAAGAGTGCCACGTAGGATAAATGGTGAGATGAAGGAGAGAGAAATCGTAAGAGAATGCTTGTCTTCTGTTATTTAAGAGAAGGCAAGAGATGATCTTTTAGCACAATTTGTCTCACCATGTTTTTAGGAACAACTACTCCCTCCGTTCCTAAATATTTGTCTTTCTAGACACTTCAAATGGTTACAACGTACGGATGTATGTAGACATATTTTAGAGTGTAGATTCACTTATTTTGCTTCGTATGTAGTCATTTGTTGAAATTTCTAGAAAGACAAATATTTTGGAACGGAGGGAGTAATTATTAAAGATAAGGCTAAGAGATGACCCATTATAGACTTATTTTTTTATCATCTTTAATTTACATGCAAAACTTAAGATAAGACTATCTTATCAACCATTGTACATGCCCTTAGGCCGGGCCGGAAATTTATAACTAACAATTACCTCTCCATCCAGCCCAGCACGAATATTGGAGCCGCCGTCCCTTCCTTTCTTCTCCCCCAATCCAGCAACCCCGACTACAGAAGCGCAAAAAGAAACTCGAAGCACAGGAACACGAAGCAAGTTCACCGCCTCCGACTCACTCACGATCCGAGATCAGGTACGCCCCCGGCCCCGATTCCGCCGCCACTCGATCTCCCAGTAAGTGCGCTTCTGCGAGCTCAGTTCGCCCTTGCGCCGCCGCAAATACATCGCCGCGAGAAGGGTTTCTAGGGTTTCCGCGGTCGCGATTTCTCCTCCCGATTAGTCTCGTTTCGTGCCCGTCGCTCGCTAGATCGGGGACGACCGTGGCGGTAGTTTGAAACCTAGGTCAGGGGAGTGGGGATACGGCGCGGGTCGCGGTTGATTCGGTGGGACTGGTTCGGCGCGATCTTGATTCGTTTTCTGTTTGGTGGCGTGCGTGGGCGCAGGATGGCCGGATCGATGGAACTCCCTACCAAGGGCGGCTTCAGCTTCGACCTGTGCCGCAGGAACGCCATGCTGGAGAAGACGGGCCACAAGATGCCCGGGTTCAGGAAGACCGGGACTACCATCGTCGGCCTCGTGTTTGCGGTGAGGCACTGCTCTTCTCCACTTACTCGCTTTTGGTGCTTTGTGCCCCATGATTCACGGTTGAGATATGAAAACTATATGTACGGGCGGAAAGCTGGATACCGAAGGGCAGTTTAGTATGTCATCTTACCAGCTACCGCTTAAGATTTTCTTGGCGACAACACTCTTTGCAAATTAGTGGAGAAATTACTTCGGATTATCTGTTTACCTTATGTTGCAGCGCTTACCCATGTTCTGTCAGACGGTAAATAATTCGTTTTAGAGTAAGTGAGTATGTTTTGACGAAAATTAATGGAAGCTTGCATGCCAATCTCCGACCTCACAGTAGTTCTTTGTAACTGACAATGGATGGAGAATCGAGCCTTATGGCTTCAGTCTCGCATCGTATTGTGGTATCTCCATGAATAAATTACTGAAAATAAAGGGTTGATGAACCATGTTTTGTATCTAGGATGGAGTTGTTCTTGGGGCAGACACAAGGGCAACCGAGGGTCCTATAGTTGCTGATAAGAACTGCGAGAAAATTCATTTTATGGCACCAAACATTTATTGCTGTGGTGCTGGAACTGCTGCTGACACAGAGGCTGTGACAGGTAAGAAAGAAGTTACTTACAGAAAGAAACCAAATTAATCTTCATTTGTTTCCTTGTATTTTTCTCTGAATCTATCACACTAACATCATGATATGGGCTTTTACTCCAGATATGGTCAGCTCCCAGCTACAACTTCACCGTTATGCTACTAGTCGTGAGTCAAGAGTTGTAACCGCTCTTACACTACTGAAGACGCATCTTTTTAACTACCAAGGTCATGTTAGTGCTGCTCTTGTTCTTGGTGGAGTAGATGTCACTGGACCACATCTGCACACTGTGAGTATAATTGTTTGAAGGTCTTCTGATAAGAATAATCCAGTCTGGTTTTGATAACTTTTGAATCCCCAGGTTTATCCGCATGGCTCCACCGATACTCTTCCTTTTGCCACGATGGGTTCTGGATCCCTTGCTGCAATGTCAGTGTTTGAGTCGAAGTACAGAGAAGGCCTCACAGTAAGTGAACAAACGCAACAGTTCCTGCACTTGACTATGTGGATATCTTAGTATTGCACGGGTGGTGACTTTGCTTTAGCAGATCACAGTGCTTGTTCTTTGCGTATAATTTTTTGTAACGACATGTACTAACCGATTACTTTTATGCTGCAGAGGGAGGAGGGAATTGCACTTGTAGCCGAGGCAATCCGTGCTGGTATCTTCAATGACTTGGGAAGTGGCAGCAACGTGGATGTTTGTGTGATAACCAAGGTATGTAATTATGTAACTTTGCTCTGTTACCTGGGATGACAAATACTATTACAAGTGTTTGCAAACCTGGCCAAAATGTTCGATGTTTATATAATGTGCTTCCAACCTGTTCCCTCTTTTGGTCCTTCATTGCACATAGCTGGCATATATTTCTCATTGTAAATTCTAGTGAGTGAAATGCTCAACTTAATTATCTATGCCACCGCACTCTTTCTTCTACCATGTGCCAGAGTTTTTGTGAAAATTATAAGATGCCAGCGTATGTAACTAGCAGGGGATACACCTTCGCTTCGGCAATTAAGAGCAGCTGTTGCTTCCTATGATATTCAGAAATTACTTACTAGTTGAATGCATTAGCATTGGTTGAGGTGCCGGAAGATAGTTTGAAGTTATAGTGTGCATTTGTAAGCCTCGCTGCTTTGCTAATCTAGTTTCTTGTCAATAATACCAGGGGAGGACAGAGTACTTGAGAAACCATGAGTTACCAAACCCAAGGACTTTTGTCAGTTCGAAGGGATACAGCTTCAACAAGGGGCATACTGGTAAGTGACTGATTGATGTCACAGGCTACATACATAGTGATACTTGAGCGTTGTGAAGTTAGATAACCCTTCTTTTGTTTGCAGAGGTATTGTCTACAAAGATCACGCAGCTGAATCCCGTGGTGGCTGATAATGATGCAATGGAAGAGTGATCTTGTGTGCTTACATTCAGACAAGCAGACATGCTAAGAATTTCCACCATTTCTTCTTTTTTCTCAGCGCGGCTGCTAGAACAGAAAAATGGATGTATTTTGTTGTACTTGCTGAATTTAATGCAGACCTTTATGTTAAACTGTATGGGCTCTTGGTGTTATCGTCTATGAATCTGAAATTCATATTCCCGATTATCTATGGCAACCAAAAGATGTGATATGTTTGTTTGTTAACTTGATTTCAAATCGGCAAGTTGTCAAGTCAAATTGTGTGGGAGGTTTATAATGACAGTGTACTGTCACTTAGTTCCTGAAGATTAGCTAGTATGGTGGTTGTAAAATCGATTTGTTATATAAGAGCATGGTTAATAGTATAGCCAGCTGCTGGCTATAAGCCAGTGCCATGTCATCTACAGCTCATCTTATAGCTAACATGTACAATAGTAGATCTAGATAGTATACTATTTTTTTATTATGTGGCTCACATTTCATTCTCACAAAGTGCCTAAGAACATGTGCTAGAGTTGGCTCTTCACGAAGAGCCCGCTTACCTTTTCTTTGCTCTTTTCTTTCGTCTAATTAAGTAGAAATATACTAGTTTATTCCTAAACATAAATATACTAGTTTATTCTTAAGCAGAAATATACTAGTTTATTCCTTATAGCCCGTTGACTCAGCTCTATTATACTTGCTCTAACACCCGAAAAACATGTGGCAGTAACCCCAGGACTTGGGTTGACGGGCGGGCTAAATGGGATGTTGAAATTGATTCCCTGGAGATGGGTTGTCTTAGCATCTGAGGTGATTACAGAACTGTGTGAATAACTAATACAAATAATTTTGTAGCCTTGTAACAACGCTTGTATCGGCGACCTTACTTCATTTCCCAAGAGTAGGTTACATTTGAAGATTGTTTTTCCCCTTGTCCTGGCGGCTAGAACCCTAGCCGCCGCCAGGGGCCAAACTTCTAGCGCCTTCCTCCGGCGGCTCCCCTCCGTCGGCGACCTCGGTCGTCGATAGTGAGAGGGGTCGCCGGGTCGACGCGCGTGGATCGTTTTTACTCACTCGTAGTGTAGGTTTTTAGGTTATTCATTGTCTTGGCTTCGGCGACGACGATGATGGTGCTGAATAAAGATTCTTCGGATCCTTCCTTGACGAGGGCATCGGTTCTATGGTTGTGGATGGATTTGGAAATTAGTCTGTTCAAACAAGAATGGCGTGGCGACGACGGCATCCTCGTGGTAGACATGTGTCATCGAGCTCCGTCGTTGCAACGGCGTTTGCTCTAGCGTCGACACGGAGCTTGGGAGGTAGTCTAGGAGCGGATGCAGATTGTGGTCTGCATCGACGACATCTGGAAGACGGAACTTGCTGCTGGGTTCGTGGTTCGTGGATGGCAGGTATGGTTTCTTCCTTCGGCGTCTTAGTCGTGGTGGGGTGCCAGATCTGGAGTTCGATGGCGTGTCCGGGGTGTTGCCCCGGTTTGATTCGTTCAACGGCAACGACTTCATTTTTGGTGAGCCACCTTGGAGGTCCGCAAAGCTGCATATCAGCGATGGAGCCGCGTCGACTCGGGTGAGGAGGTAATCCGTCATTATTTTCTTCGGTGGCTGCCGTGGTGGTGCCGGAGGCAGGTGACGGCCGTTGGTGTCAAGCTCAGACATGTTCTGCTATATTTTCAGTTTTGTCATGTCGGCCCTTACGTGACTTATACTTTGATCTTTATGATATGAATGAGACACATATTACCATGTAAAAATAGTAGGTTACATCTAACCCAAGTTGTTAAGAAATGCAAGGAGATGAGGGAAATGTTGGAGAGTTTAAATGTTATTAATGCAATAAGGAAATGAGGAGATGTTTCCATCGACTACGGCGTGCCTGTGATGACTTCATCAATCTCAAGATGTGCTTATCTAGGAGGGGTTCATGTGAATAAAGTGTGGGTGCGTTCACGGTGTTTTTACTTCTATATGAACATTTTGTAATTGTACCGTGTTAAAAAAAAAATTCAGAAATGTGGGAAAGCCATGAGAGTTTTTCCAAAGACGTATCATGAGCATAGAAGCAAAGCTGTTTTACACTAAATAGAGATGCGGTACTCAAGTTCATACCCTCATCATCAATGCACCGCAACACCACACTTGTAGAGAGGGGATCCTATTCCTATTGAACTAGAGGCTGGGGCGCCACCTGGTGGCGCCTCCTGAGACGGGCCTGTGCGCATATGTTGACTCTGCATATTCGGTTGCCATATTTGAGTCTCGGTCTCACCTCATGTACATCAATTTGAGTGTATGCTATAAAATTTGACATCTTGCTCTCTTGGATATAGAGATATATATTAAAATATTCATTACAGCAATTCCTTGATGGATAAATAAGAAAAGACATAGAAAAGAGAGAGCTGCAATTAGATGGAAACCAATAAGCATCAGTAGAATGGCTACTCGCTTCTTTACAAACAAAGCCGAAGTTGTACCTGGACATCACCCTAGTGTACCTGGACATCACCCTAAGACGCTAGCAGACATTTATCTATTTTACACAAACCAACTATGTTACTAAAATTGCAAATACATGGCTTAGCTCCACAAAGAAATGAATCCAATATTAACTTATTCACATGCACCACCTAGTAATAGATTAAAGATTATTCAAAGCATTATCTGAAAAAAAAATCAAAATATGCCTTACAAAAGAAACGCAGCGAATAGGAAATAGATAGCAGTAGAACACTTTGAAACTTCATAATATCTAAGAAACCAGTGTTGTAAGGTCACACAACACAAACGCGATCATCAAGTCTCGTATTTGTAGCTTCAGTTTGGTAAACATCATTCATCTTGGTTCAGTACATAAGCAAGCCAAACTGGTAACATTGTAAAAGAAATGTATCTCCCTCAATTATTATGAGAAAAGGCTGATTGGGACAACCAGATTAAGTAGCAAAACATTGTTTTTGTTTGTCAATAAAATCCATGCAGGTCAAATACCAATTTATAGTTATTTGAAATTAGAGATGTCAAATATGAAAATATAGATGTAAAAAATGGAATATAGAGAACAAGCATTCCAGCAGCTGCTGCTTCCATCAGACACCCACTATCATGTCGACATGGGAAAGATTAGTCACTTATGTTTATTTGAAATATAAGAAACTTGTCATCTGAAGATGCTCTCCCAGCCCTTGTAGATCTTCAAAAGGCAAAATATATATATATATTAGCCTTTTAGCAAAAGAGCTTTATACCTTTAAGACACTGAAAGAGTTGAACTATATAAGATCAAATCAGTAAATGGACAAGAACCAATGCATACCTGATAAGCTGGTCAGTTGTACACAATGGACATCATTTCACCACGATCCTCTCCACTAAAATACATTCCCCGAGGCCGTCTAAACCAGCCACCGTAATTTTGGCAAACAGTGCCAACAGTCGGTGTGTAGACAATAGGTGCATACTCACTATTATCTATAAGACCTATCAAAGAATAAAAAGGTTAAATAAGGTGACCACTTTGAAAAGGCGCCTACATCTGAGACTACAATACAATAGAGTTAACAAAGTGGTTGCACAACCATATAATGAGATAGACAACATCAACAGAAATATGTTTGTGCCTAAAAGAATGTGAGAGCTGTGGAGTTGCACACCTTGTAGTACATCGTTTCGTTTCTGTCATATAGTCTGTTGAAAATACGCCCTTTCGCCAGTTGGTAAGTATCAGACAGCCCATCTCTCGCATTTTGCCCCAGTCGTTTAAGGTCAAGCACCATAATCAAAATAAATATAAATAAATGAAAAGGTTAATCCACCACTAAAATCAGCATAGAACAGTTTATCACACACATTTTCTTCAAATCATTCTTGACAAGGAGTTGGTTCCCCATCTTTACATGGTCGTACAAGGTGAGACATCACTTGGCAAATCATCAACCTGCTTGTACAAACTGTTGGTACAAAATTAATCAAATGCCAAGGAACAGAAGATGTAGAATTATCTTTGTAAATGAACAATAAAACAAACTTATTAGAGAAGGAAGGAAGGGGAATGAGCGACTACCTCCAGCAGTGGTGGCGACAGTGGGAAGTGGTATGGAAGAGAACACTGAAGGTGAGAAGGAGACCAATGCCGACGCCATGGATGGATGGTGAGCAGCAGCTGCGGATGCTGCATTTGTTAATGTGTATATGCAGTCCAACTGAGTGCCTGTTGTTAACAAATGAGAAGACCGAATAGAACTACAGCAGGAGTGTATTCACTCATAAAGCAGAGCAGCAAGACAGAAAAATAAAATAAGAGGCCAACATTAAATGAATCATCATTTTCCATGACAGTCAGAACAAAAGGAAAAAAATTAAACAAAATTTACATAATACTTGATTGGATTGTAAAATGAAGCACTCCCTGATACTAGATAGTGCCTTCTCTGGGATTTAGCTGGCACCCAACTACTTGTAGTACACAAAAATATGAAAAGATGCATCGGCTCCTGGACATCCTTTCAGCACCAGCTACTTCATCCATCAATGAACTGTTCTCCATATGAAATTTGACTATTCACCCATCCAAAGGTGATGAGTACACAATATATAAAAATGTTCACTCTGACTGATTACTCTGTTTAAACGCAGAACTCTGCAGCTGCTATGAAAGCAATACCAACAAGGTGGAAGAAAAGAATAAATCAAAGGCCTGAAATGACAAGAGGAAGTTTTAGATTTTTGTTCAAGAAGGCCTGAAATGTCAACATATGCTTCTTTGCGTAAAAATAACACATGAAATAAATCGATGCTCTTTGGGTCTACCTATTAGCACATCAAAAAAGGAAATTTCAGTTGCAGCATTTTCGTTTCGACATCTGCGTCCACAAAAAAATGAATAAACCAAGTGTATAGTTTCAACTTTCAACAACGCTAAAGGCTTAAGCTCGGGAATTATTTTTCTCAAACACACACCTTAATGTGTATTTCCTGTATTTAGCTCTGGAATTTACAAATACTATAAAAAAGTACTGCAAAAGATCAAGAAACAGGGCTCCGAAAGAAAGTACTCCCTCCGTCCGAAAATACTTGTCGCACAAATGGATAAAAGTGGATGTATCTAGAACTAAAATATGTCTAGATACATTCATTTATCTAACAAGTACTTTTGGACGGAAGGAGTATGTTTAACGATGATATAACCAAGTACGGAAAATCCTCAACTGATGGCTAAAACGGCAGGCAGAGTGGAAGCAATAGCAGTACATGGAAAATTGGGTCAGTAAATTTTGAACATGCAGAGAAGCCTCATGCATACTTGAAAAATCTATATTTTTCTGTGGTAATCTTTCTCTTTTCTGGTTGTTCTGGTCTTTTATCATTCTGTGTTTTATATCTGCAACTTGGCTTATGACAAAATGGGTATGAAAAAACCATATAATGATCTGTCTTAATAATATACAGAAATGATGGAGGTTTGGGATAATGGTAATGATTAGAATCAGGATTTAGCAAACAGTACCTTGATGAACCTTCGAATATCATCTCTGTACTTTCCATTCCATTCAGCCCACCTACAAGAGCACTTGATTGTATCTTAGAAATATTGACAATAATGTCAAACATCACTGAACATATTCATCTCTTCATATATCTGAAATCCAAGGGCAGGTACGAAGGATTGAAACAGGAAGGCTGGCCGGATTCGACCTCACCTTCTCCTCCAGCTTGGCGTCGGTGCTGCGTGAGTCGGAGTGGAGGTCGTCGTAGATGAGGAGCTCGTGCGTCTACCGCACGCTATCGAGACATTGAAGTGTTGATATAGACCTCCTTGTCACTCTTGAGCTCCCAGTTGCCATTCTTTAGGTCAAAGAAAGCCAACAGAGATTAACCACCACAAGCATGCCAAACCTTGACAAACACAAATGAAAGAGCATAACAGAAAAAGTAGCATGCTCAAGAAAGAAAGGAAAGAGATGCAGGTAATTCCTACGCTTGATATATCAAAAATAAGGCGAGGATTGTTATACCTACCAGCACTGAATCTACCAGTAGTCGCCGCATGGACATACACCATCCTTCATGTGATGGAAGGAGGAGTTGGAGAACGCGGCCCTGCCACATATTGTGCCCTGCTCAGTACTTCCCTGGCATTAAAACCAAACAAAGCAACCAAAATCAACCCTTTACCTAGGTTCTTTGCAGAAACTCGTCTTTAAAAAACTTCAGCGGGAGATCCAAAGAAAACGCCCATATAGTCCCCGTCCTCCACGGGCTTCAGTACTAAACTACTATAAAGATGTCAACCGGCAATTCTATTTAGATAGAGGTAATTATGTGTAAACATAAATGAATTTCTAAACGAGATGGATGTATTTTTTGATAGCAACAAGAAGACAAACCAGATAATTAGTATACAAGTCGAAAAAAATATCTGAGAAACAAAGGTGCATTGTTATAAGGTCGCAGACGTGTTTGTGGTTAGACGGTGATCATGACCTTTTGCTCAGTTTCGTAGTTGGATAGAATATAGCTGGTCATATCGGTTAATGGAATAGAATGTACTCCATCTAAAAAACACATATTTGTACCCTAGTACAGGAGCATTGCTCACTGATCTTTCATATTTCTGATATACATGTTAATATTTTGATTATTACATAACCTTCTCAAAGTCTCTCTGGCTCTACAAAATCAAGCAAGAACCAGAAGATGCTAGCAGAGAATTTAATCCAACATTATGCTCTACTTAGCCTGACATACACTGCTGAAACTTGGAACAATGATTCAAACACAAGTCTGCAGCATGAAGAGTTCATCGTGTACTCAAGCGAGAAGGTTAATTGTACCACATACCAAACGTTCACTGCAGCAGCCCCACGAGTAACAAAACCAGCCAATCACACAGAAACTTGGTAGGGTTATGTAGCAATCTCCTAAGAAATTCTGTTCACCAAATACCGAGAAGATAACTTGGCCCAGGAGAATCTAGCGACTAATTCAGTACACACATAGCGATAAAAGAAAAAACAGGACACCGATCATAACAAAAAATAAAAACCAAAAAAAGAAACAGGACACTGATAAAGGTTGATGACCCCCGCGCCCGAGCCGCCAGCCTCGACGTTGTTGGCGGCCAACACCAACCCGCGGAGCACGACAATATAACTACAGCAGGAAGAGTGTGCATTCATAAAGCGGAGCAAGCCTAATAGTTCCATACATACTAATAGGTTTATATACTAACATAGAAGGGCCAGTATTACAAGGTGGATCAATAGATTCTGGTAATGGAAGTCTTACAAGGTGGATCATTTTTCTCAAATCAGCTGAGAGGAAAGAAGAATATGCTAGGCATGAGCAAATTATGAATAAAACCAGTCAAATTGAAGCATGATAGCTGTAGATTCTGATAAAAGATGATCCCCATAGAGTAAGAAACTTTAGAGCATGCGTTTCGGGGTGGATCAATAGGATTTGAATCAAATCGATGAAGATTTTGACAATCTATCAGAAGGATAGAACTTGTGGTGCAGGAAAGGCATTTATCTGACATGATCAATTTCAGCTAGAAGAACAGATAGATGGAATGGATATTCATGGAAGATGATAACTAACAAAGAAGAAAGGGTTTATTTCATGGGAACATAAAATTGTTGCCACACAAGTTTACCCACCACATTTTATCCAGCAAGCTAACTAAAAGAGTACTTTGACAATGACCATAGGCAAAAAAATGGAAGTATGTGACTTTAGGAACTCAGAGAGTGATCCTAAAGTTAAGACAGTGTTGCCCGTACTCCATCCAAACCTCAAGTGACATGTATCTTCAGAAGAAAAAAATGGCTAGGAGCCTCATGGGCCGCCAATATATTCAGTGAAGTGGCTCTGTTCAGCTGATACATCTGATAGAATTAGACATGAGGTTGACCAAGTGTCTGAAAAACATGAACAAAAGCCAAATGAGTTCACAATGCTTGATAGTTCACGATAAAGCTTCTTCCAGCATGTATTGAATAATCATCTAGAAGGCAACTTTATGCTAATTAAACAACTTTTCTTGCCAAGTTAAATAAAATGAATGGTTGTACCTTTTTTTTGCGAAATAGGGTTGTACTAAACTTCTAGTAGCAAATATCTCACATGATCACAACGGGGCATAATATCTGCCAACAGGAAAAATATGTATTTGTTGCGAACACAAACAATTCCAGGTTCACTTGTTGAAATTATATCAACAGAAAAAATATGTATTCGTTGCAAACACAAACAATTCTAGGTTCACTTGTTGAAATTATATCCACAGAAAAAGAATTGAGCTAAGTGCATCACAAAATAATTAAAGTATCTGTCGATGTTTGCAGTACTGGTGATCACTCTGAAAATAAAGTAGCACAAAAGCTCACCGCATATGTTCATGATCTAGCCTTTCTCACAGAAAAGCTACAATGGTATCTAGAGGGAGGGAGCTAGAGGAGGAGAATGGAGAGAAACATGACCTGCGCTGGTCGTCGCGGCGCCCTACAGGTACATCTGGCGCTCAGAGTACACTCAACTCATAAATTAATTTCTTAGAGTATTCCATACTCCTAAAAGAGGTTCTCAAAATAATCCAAACTCCTACAAAACAATACATAAATCATTTGCTTCAGCATATTATGCGTTTAGTTTGAGAAGAATTCATAATTGTCATACAAAGTCTTGCAATTCTTCCTACTCTACTGAGCATATAAAACCAGTGATATTATTAGAAGTATTTTATTCTCTTTCTTTAGCTAGAAATTCCAATCAAAATCATCAAATTCCACTTTCTATAAATATGTTGTGCTGTTTCCTTAAAGCAAACAGAATGATTTAAATAACATTCTATTAGGTGAAATTGTAGTTCTTGCCTTGCTATTATTTGCCTTACACTTGTGAACCAAGCAAGGAAGGAAGCTAGCTCATGGTGTTGGTGTCTTGCAACCCAAATTAATGTGCTTGACGAAGGCTCACCATGTCCTGACCAGCGCAGCACATGCAGAAAAGATCACCCTCATGACCCATGACAATGTCCACCAAAAATGATGTCCAAGAGTAAGAAACAGAAAGGGGGCAACTAATCGATTATGTGTGCAGGTACAGTTTCATGAGGCACGCAATATATGACGGAATCATAGTACATTTTCTAAATGATCTCAACTGCAAGGTATACATTTCTTTTTTTCCTACACTTAAGTAGGAAAATATATGGCTGGCTACTGCTGCTTGAATTGCACCTCTACATATAAACAGTCTATCACAGTATCAGTGTGTTTGTGTATGAGACTATGAGATGAGTTTGTATGGACCTAGAAAGAAATTTCTCACCTCTAAACTCCTTTTGATATATGAACGCAAACTCATTTGTAACTCCTTCATACGCCTATGCTTGCAGCCTCCATAAAATCCTAGGTGCTTCTTTGATTTGAAGACCCTTGTGTCTGCTGGATCCGTCAACGGATGTACAGAAAGAACACACATAAAACCTCGAGAGGAAGGATTACACACTTTTATTAGGTGTTAAGTTCAGCAGCCTTGACCATGGCAGTAAGTAAATTCATAACTGGATTCTGCTGATCTATGAATAGGTAGCCTAACCAGTGATGGGTAGCCTCACCCTGTTGAATCTGATCGGGTACAAAAATAATGTGAGAACCAAAATGAATTTATTTTGCTCAATTTCTTACAGGCAATTGTTTTAAGTAGATGGCACAAGCAGATTAAACCTAGCAGAAGATCAAAGCAACAAATTTAAAAGAGGGGTTGGTTACTTGTATATTTTGAATCGTCGTGGAGAACTGAATTCTTATATGCTTTTACTGGATTATCTTCGTACTGCATCGGTAGCTGATGGATACTATCCCTTGATGGTCAGATCTGAAATTTTATGAAGAAAGCATGCATAGTTCTTTCAGCAAGCTCCCGAAACAACACATTGAAGAGGGCATGTTGTGCAGCACCATCTTACTATCCATGCCTAAAGGAGCAAGATCAGAAAAATATGGAAGTTTAAGCTACCGTACAGCTCACCTAGTACTCGGGGAGAGAGGAAGACGACACCGCTGGGAAGAGGGCCTGGATGGCTAGGGGACGGAGATAGCTCGACGCTCTTGAAGACGGAGGTAGCCGAACAAATCTCTCACCTCCTCTTCCTCCTCGTCCCCTACGGCGGGCTTGACGGGAACGACGTCGAATGAGTCGTACTCCCTGCCTTCCCCGTCCCTGCCGCCGGCGACAGGGCTGTTGCTGCGGCCGCTGGAGGCGGCGCTGGAGGAGGAGGAGGAGGCGGTGGCAGAGGACGGGGAGGAGGAGCCGGACGAGGCGCCACCTCCGCCCTCGGCCTCGGCTTCGGCGTCGTCGTATTCCTCGCCTAAGGCGTCGACGTCCTTCTCCGCGAAGTCCATGGTCGGCCGGGCCGGCGAGGGTTCGGGGTCGGGGGTCAGTGGGGACCGGCGAGATGTCAAGGGGCATCGGGGG
>LR738709.1:161290555-161376306 GCA_902687465.1 Secale cereale
GGGGGGGGGGAGGCGGCGGCGGCGGCGAGAGAAGGGGGTCGTGCAGAGACCCCTCGGGCTAGGTCTTGCCCAAGTGCTTTCGATCTCTCCTATTCCTCCGGTTTTTTTTCTAGCGCTAGCACAACACAGTAAAAGACACGTGGACATCACGGTAACTCGCCCTTGTAGCGACTCTTATAGTGTTTAATACCACACCGTTTCATTGCGTCCAAAGTGTCCTCGTGACTAGTACGAAATCTTGGAAGACCATCATTACAACAAATTATCGTCAGAAGGGGCAAGCCTGGGGAGGGGGCGGTTGATGAGTGCGGCGTTTCGGTGCCTAGGTGCATTCTGTCATAAAAAAATCTTAATAAATTAAAAAAAATTCAAAAAATTCCAATTTTTTGGGTGGTAGATAATTTGATGCGTGAGGTCCGCTTCAAATTTCATAACATTTGGACATCTAAGCAGCTCTCGGCAAAAAAGACAAAATCGGACCAGAACAGTATATGAACAGTACACATTTTTACAGACATTCGATTTGTCTTTTTTCTGAGAGCTGCACAGAAGTCCAAATGTTTTGAAAATTGGAGCGTACCTCACGCATCAAATTGCCTACCATCCAATTTTTTTTTGGAATTTTTTGAAATTTTCTAGTATTTATTTTGAATTTTTTCGTCAGCGCGGGTGCAGATGAGCTCGGGTGCAGAAATGGATTTTCGGCGATTCATCACCTATCTTTTTTTTCCGGGGAAGTGAGTTCATCACATATACTCTAGGGTTAACCAAGCGAACATCTTGCATGTCATGGGTGCACGCGAGCATGAAATTTTATCTGCTCCTGCTGCCGCCACACATCCACCAAAAAGAGCCCAGTAGGCTGTCCGAGGCTCCGAGCCGAGAAGCAACGGTCACCTTCCCACAATACAGGAACATAGATGCGCTTAATAACAGAAAAACTGTTTTGTGCGTCTCCCACATAATTATGTTTCCCCTTGTATGGTGGAAGGAACGCAAGATGCACGCCGGCGCAGGTCTTGCTGGCTAAGATTTTGTATTCGGTTCAACATCTCATTTAAAGCAGAGAGATTAGCATCGCCCTTCTCTTGACGATAGGGGGAGCCGACCTATAGTCAAGCTGAAGCACGGATTGACGCCGCCTCAAGAAAATTTTGCCGGAGGGGCTCGACGCCCGAACCGATGGGTGATGGTCAGGTCCGGGCTTGAAGCCAGGTCCGGAAAATGGATCTCATCATGGGCCCGCTCTAAGATCGAATCTGGCCTGTGGACGATGACGTCCATAGAGTCCTCGAGTCGATTTGATACCCAGCCCGCGAAGACGAGTTCGCCGTGAGAGTCCACGACATATTCCAGATTGCCAAGCCGGAGGGCTTGGCCCGGGGGAAGGTTTTCCAATTGGACGAGATGGCTAGCGGATCGGCGTGCAACACAATGCTGCCGAAGGCGAAAAGCTGACCGGGGGCGAAGATGTCCCAGCAGCTGATGCTATCATCGATTCGAAGACCCACCATCGAGCTCTCGTGATCACCTAGCGGGACCTACATGGGCGACCAATGTCGGTGCTAAAACCGGCATATCTCGGGTAGGGGTCCCAAGATTGGTGATCTGAGCTAGATGGTAACGGGAGAAGTAGAGACATAATGTTTTACCCAGGTTCGAGCCATCTTGATGAGGTAAAATCCTACATCCTGCTTCTTATATATTGATTGTGATGGGGTACAAGGTACAAAATGATCTACCTCGAGATCGTATGAAGATGTTTTAAGCTCTAGAACTACGTATGCGTCCCTCTATAGACTAAACTTCACGGCTTATATAGGCACCGGGGGTATCTAGGGTTCACACATGGTCGGTTACTAGGGATAAACATGTTGATCTTTCAAATATGCTTGAAGTGTACGCCAAGCCTCCAGGAGATCTTCATCTTGATTACACCAAGGCCCAGGGCTTGCATGACCCATTCATCAATCTTCGGTGGGTCCTCGGCCCGGCCCATGACCAGCGGGCTGATGTGGCTAGACCCTCCTAATCCAAAACACCAATTGTTAATGTCGTAGAAAAAAAATCACGCATATGATCACCCAAGATCAATATGAATATGCATAACAGGTTCGGATCACCGTCGTTACCGTCAGCGAGTTGGAGCGGAAGACTAACATGTCGGTGTAGATCGTACTTGGACTCCCTGGAACCGTCGATGAATGATCCCTTGTATCGCCCATGAACAGTCCCTCAAACCTAAGACCGAAAGCACGGCCTCTCCTCTTGGTTGCAAGCGTACAACCTTCACTGTCTGGCAACGCTTCACCATCCAGAGATAATCATCGCCGGAGAATTAGAGGAGGATAATAGAACCACACATGACTTCTAATTATGAGGACAAGAGGATTATCTTAGCTCTAATTAGTCAACTAGGACCAACTAGAACTAGAACTAGAAGAACTATAGGAGGCTCCGATACTTGTATGAAACAATAGAGCAATCGCAACAGTTTTCGAGGGTAGAGTATTCAACCGAAATTTATTGATTCGACACAATGGGAGCGAAAGAATAGTCTCAACTATTAGCAGCTGAGTTGTCAATTCAACCACACCTGAAAAACTTAATATCTGCAACAAAGTATTTAGTAGCAAAGTAGTATGGAAGTAACAGTAATAGTGGCAAAAGTAAGAGTAGTAGTTTTGTAGTGATGGTGACAGCAGCAATAACGAAAGTAACAAAGCAAGTATCAATATGGAACAGACTCGTAGGCAATGGATCGAAAATGGTAGGCGTATGATAATATTCATCATGCAGCAGTTATAACCTAGGGTGACACATAACTAGCTCCAATTCATCAATGTAATGTAGGCATGTATTCCGAATATAGACATACATGCTTATGGAAAAGAACTTGCATGGCATCTTTTGTCCTACCCTCCCATGGCAGCGGGGTCCTAATGGAAACTAAGGGATATTAAGGCCTCCTTTTAATAGAGTACCAGACAAAAGCATTAACACTTAGTGAATACATGAACTTCTCAAACTATGGTCATCATCGGGAAATGCCCCGGTTATTGTCACTCTGAGTTTGACTGATCATAACACATAGTAGGCGACTATAGACTTGCAAGATAGGATCAAGAACACACCTATATTCATGAAAACATAATATGTTCAGATCTGAAATCATGGCACTCAGGCCCTAGTGACAAGCATTAAGCATAGCAAAGTCATAGCAACATCAATCTCAGAACATAATGGATACTAGGGATCAAACCCTAACAAACTAACTCGATTACATGATAAATCTCATTCAACCCATCACCGTCCAGCAAGCCTATTATGGAATTACTCACGCACGGCGCTGAGCATCATGAAATTGGTGATGGAGGATGGTTGGTGATGACGACGGCGACGATCTCCACTCTCCGAAGGCCCAAACGAACTCCAGATCAGGTATCCCGATGAAGAACAGGAGGTGGCTGCTACTTCACGAGCTTGCGTTGTATTCCCTCGAAGAAGAAAGGGAGATGTAGCACAGTAGCGTAAGTATTTCCCTCGGTTTTTGAGAACCAAGGTATCAATCCAGAAGGAGACCACACGCGAGTCCCTCGCACCTGCACAAACAAATAAGAACTTCGCAGCCAACTTGTCAATCCGTTTACGGTCACTTACGAAAGTGAGATCTGATAGAGATGATAGTTTATATTTTTGGTATTTTTGTTTATAAGAACAGAAAGTAAAAGCAGAAAAAAGTAAAGTAAGTGTAGATTGATATGTTGATAATAGACCCGGGGGCCATAGTGTTCTCTAGTGGCTTCTCTCATGATAGAGATATTCTACGGCAGGTAGACAAATTACCGTCGAGCAATTGATAGAAAAGCGAATAATTATGAGACTATCTAGGCATGATCATTGTATATAGACATCACGTCCGAGACAAGTAGACCGACTCCTGCCTGCATCTACTACTATTACTCCACACATCGATCGCTATCTAGCATGCATCTAGTGTATTGAGTTCATAAGAACAGAGTAACGCCTTAAGCAAGATGACATGATGTAGAGGGATAAACTCAAGCAATATGATATAAACCCCATCTTTTTATCCTCGATGGCAACAATACAATACGTGCCTTGCTGCCCCTACTGTCACTGGGAAAGGGCACCGCAAGATTGAACCCAAAGCCAAGCACTTCTCCCATTGCAAGAACTATAGATCTAGTAGGCCAAACCAAACCAATAATTCGAAGAGACTTGCAAGGATATTATGAGCACACATAAAGAGTTCAGAAAATAACCAAATATTTCTCATAGATAATCTTGATCATAAACTCACAATTCATCTGATCTCGACAAACACACCGCAAAAAGAGATTACATCGAATAGATCTCCTCGAAGACCGAGGAGAACTTTGTATTGAGATCGAGAGAGAGAGAGAGAGAGAGAGAGAGAGAGAGAGAGAGAGAGAGAGAGAGAGAGAGAGGAAGCCATCTAGATACTAGCTATGGACCCGAAGGTCTGTAGTAAACTACTCACAACTCATGGTGACGCGATGTTGATGATGTAGAAGGACTCTGTGATGGATCCCCCCTCCCGCGGAGCTTCGGAACAGGCCCCAAGATGGGACCTCACGGGAGCGGAAGGTTACGGCGGTGGAACTAGGGTTTTCTCTGTTGTTCTGATGGTTTCGGGGTACGTATGCTTATATAGGAGGAAGGAGGGCACCAGGGGCCTTACGAGGGACCCACGAGGTAGGGGGCGCGCCCCCACCCTCGTGGGCACCTCGTGGCCCCTACTCCGTGGTTCTCAAGTCTCCCGTGCGTGATTTTCTCCAAAAATATCTCTCCCGAAGGTTTCATTCCATTTGGACTCCGTTTGATATCCCTTTTTCTGTAAAACCCTACAACAGGCAAAAAACAGCAATCTGGACTGTGTCTTTGGGTTAGTAGGTTAGTCCCAAAAATAATATAAAAGTGTATGACAAAGCCCATTAAACATCCAAAACATCATAAATAATAGCATGGAACAATCAACAATTATAGATACGTTGGACACGTATAAAGCATCCCCAAGCTTAATTCCTGCTCATCCTCGAGTAGGTAAATGATAAAAACAGAATTTTTGATGTGGAATGCTAACCAACATAGCTTTTCAATGTAATTCTCTTAATTGTGGCTTGAAGGTTCAGATCTGAAAGATTCAAGACAAAAGTCTATATTGACATAAGAAATAATAATACTTCAAGCATACTAACAAAGCAATCATGTCTTCTCAAAATACTATGGCTAAAGAAAGTTATCCCTACAAAATCATATAGTCTGGCTATGCTCCCTCTTCATCACACAAAATATTCATATCATGCACAACCCCGATTTCAGCCAAGCACTTGTTTTCATACTCTATTCTTTCCAACCTTTCAACTTTCACGCAATACATGAGCGTGAGCCATGCACATAGCACTATGGGTGGAATAGAGAGGTGGTTGTGAAGAAGACAAAAAGGAGGGAGATAGTCTCACATCGACTAGGCGTATCAACGGGCTATGGAGATGCCCATCAATAGATATCAATGTGAGTGAGTAGGGATTGCCATGCAACGGATGCACTAGAGCTAAATATGTATGAAAGCTCAACAAAAGAAACTAGTGGGTGTGCATCCAACTTGCTTGCTCACGAAGACCTAGGGCATTAGAGGAAGCCCATTGTTGAATATACAAGCCAAGTTCTATAATGAAAATTCCCACTAGTATATGAAAGTGACTAAGCATGAGACTCTCTATCATGAAGAACATGGTGCTACTTTGAAGCACAAGTGTGGAAAAAGATAGTAACAATTGTCCGTTTTTTTCGGCCTTTTTTTTTCTTTGGCCTCTTTTTTCTTTTCTTTTCTTTTTTTGTGTGGAGGGGCTTTATTGATTTAGCCTTTCCTCTCATGGGACAATGCTCTAATAATGATGATCATCACACTTTCATTACAACTCGATATTACAACAAAGTATGACTCTACATGAATGCCTCCGGCGGTGTACCGGGATGTGCAATGAAACAAGAGTGACATGTATGAAAAATTATGCATGGTGGCCTTGCCACAAATACGACGGCAACTACATTATCATGCATGGCAATATGACAATATGAAGCGTGTCATATGAACGGAACGGTGGAAAGTTGCATGGAAATATATCTCGGAATGGCTATGGAAATGCCATGATAGGTAGGTATGGTTCAAGCTGGCAATGGTTAACCGTTACCCGTGTCCCCATGGGTAATTACTCTATCAGGGGACGGGGATGTGACAACTTTATTACCCACGAGGAAGCTTGTGGGTCAAATACCTTACCCAGCGTGTATGATGGGGATGGGGATGGGATAGCATTACCCATGTCCGTTACCCGCCTTACCCGTGTAGGCCTTACACGCGGGCTCGAAAATTAGTAGACCCCATGTAATTCACGCCCTTACCGACTGGATTTTTCACCCATCCCACCCCTTTGGCCAAAAACCCAAGGAAAACCCTAACATATACGCAACATACTATTTATTGTGCTGAAATGCTATTTTTCCTACTAAAATGCTATATGAGGTTGTTGCTGATAGCGTCTATGGGTTCCCCACGGGTATAAAAAAACCCGACGGGGATGGGGATGGGAATATTTTTATCCCCGCAGATGGGTATGGGGACGGGGACGGGCATGGTAAGGCTGTCGCGGGGACGAGGATGGGAGTCCAATACCCGCGTGGGTAATCCACATTGCCAGCCTGAGGTATGGTGGATGTTTTGAGGAACAATATGGTGGTTGTTTTGAGGAAGGATATATAGTGGGTGTATGGTACCGGCGAAAGTTGCGCGATACAAGAGAGGCTAGCAACGGTGGAAGGGTGAGAGTGCGTGTAATCCATGGACTCAACATTAGTCATAAGAACTCATATACTTATTGAAAAAATCTACGAGTCATCAAAACAAAGCAATCAACGCATGCTCCTAGGGGGGAGGTTGGTAGGAGTTAACCATCGCGCACCCCCAACCTCCACACAAAGGTTGACACTTTACAAATACCTCATGCTCTAACTTCGTCACATAGCGGTTCACCATACGTGCATGCTACGGGAATCACTAACCTTAACACAAGCATTTCTCAATTTCATAATAACTCCACTAGCATGACTCTAATATCACTATCCTCATATCTCAAAACAATTATCAAGCATCCAACTTCTCATCATATTCAATGCACTTTGTGTGATTTTTTTACTACATTGATATTGGATGTCTATCATGGGAAGACTAGTTTTATAGCCTAAACACATTACCATGCTGTTTTAATAGACTCTCAAAAGGATATAAGTGAAGCATGAGAGTTCAACAATTTCTTCAAAATATTATCACCACCGTGCTCTAAAAGATATAAGTGAAGCACTAGAGCAAAAACTATTCAACTCAAAAGATATAAGTGAAGCACATAGAGTGTTCTATCAATTCCTAGGCCATATTTAACTCTCTCAAATAGGTGTGTCCAGCAAGGATAATTGTGGCAAACTAACAAGCAAAGACTTTAATTATACAAGACGCTCCAAGCAAAACACATATCATGTGTTGAATAAAAATATAGCTCCAAGTATAGTTACCGATGGATGAAGACAAAAGAGGGGATGCCTTCCCGGTGCATCTCCAAGCTTAGGCTTTTGGTTGTCCTTGAATTTAACTTGGGGTGCCTTGGTCATCCCCAAGCTTAGGCCCTTGCTACTCTTTGTTCCATAGTCCATCAAAGCAATACTCGAAACTTGAAAACTTCACAACACAAAACTTAGACAAAAATCTCGTGAGCTCCGTTAGTATAAGAAAGCAAACCACTACTCAAAGTTACTGCAATGAATTCATTCTTTGTTTATATTGGTGTTAAACCTACTGTATTCCAACTTCTGTACGGTTCATACTTCCCAATACTACTCATAGATGCATTGAAATAAGCAAACAACACACGAAAAACAAAATCTGTCAAAAAACAGAACTGTCTGTAGTAATCTGCAGGTTTCGCATACTTCTGTAACTCCAAAAAATTCAAACTAAATTGGTAAACGTGAGGAATTTGTCTATTAATCATCTGCAAAATAAATCAACTAAATAGCACGCTCCAGTAAAATCTGATGATCATTCTAGCGAGCGCTAATGTAATGCCCAGGATGGGACTATATCTCCTACGTGTCGAGGCACGACTTAAAGATATAAGCCCATTCTGGAATGATCGCAAGTTTGATACCTTTGCACAGCTCATGTAAAAATAGGGATGGAAAACTGAAAAGATAGTTGGCTTATGATGTCTACTACACGCTTCTATTCCTGTAGACAGTGTTGGGCCTCCAAGAGCAGAGGTTTGTAGGACAGCAGCAAATTTCCCTTAAGTGGGTAACCCAAGGTTTATCGAACTCAGGGAAGTGGAGGTTGAACGTACCCCTTTCAAGCAACCCTGCAATCAAGATACAAGAAGTCTCTTGTGTCCCCAACACACCTAATACACTTGTCAGATGTATAGGTGCACTAGTTCGGCGAAGAGATGTTAAATGACAAGTGATATGGATGGCAAAAGATGTATTTGTAAATCTGAAATAAAAATGGCAACAAGCAAACATGTAACAAAATTGAAAGTAAACGGTGTTCAATTGATGAAAACAAGGCCTAGGGATCATACTTTCACTAGTGGACTCTCTCAACAACATTGACATAGTCTAATCACATGATATTTCCCATAAAACATGCAATGGAGACGCACTCGGAGGTCATTCCTTTGTGGTCAAGAGAGGACGAGAATTATGTAGGGATACAAAAGCACACCTCAAAGTTCGTAGTTCTCAATCTATGGATTTCCCAATGTCACCGCGACCATCCAAAGAGAGTACCACAATGTAATGCCCAGGATGGGACTATATCTCCTACGTGTCGAGGCACGACTTAAAGATATATGCCCATCCTAGAATGATCTCAAGTTTGGTATCTTTGCATGACTCATGTAAAAGAGGGATTAAATTGCAAAAGGAGATAGTTGGCTTACACTCGCCACTTCACACAATACATTTCATAAGCAATACATCATTTAAAACATCACAGCCCATCTAAGGGTAAGATCCAAAAGCAAGATACCAAAACAACATAAAGCCCCAGGTCAGGATCGAATCCTAGTAGAAACCACTACTGATCGTCGAAACGTCACAAGCAAACGGCCAAACTCTTCATCGAGCTCCCAGTGAAGAACTTGAACCAGCTCCTGCATCAAACTCGGCTGAACCTGCATCTGGTGTTGTAGTAACTGTGAGCCACAGAGGACTCAGCAATCCCGTTCCCGGGTAACAAGACTATTTAAGCCTTGGGAGAGGATAAGGCTGAAGAAAAGAGTAGTGTCTGCAGCAGCAACTAGCAACTAGCTTACGTGATAGAGAGCGAGAAGAGAAAGCCTCGGTCGAGAGATGATCACGAAGTGATCCTAACTAAAGCCGGTCAAACATAACCCCACCGTGTTCAACTCCCGAATCCCTATTCGGAAATTGACAGTCACGGTACACACGCTGGTAGTGTATTGGAACATTGTGTCAAGTTATCTACAACCGGATATTAACAAGCTCCCATCTGCCACATAACCACGGGCACGGCTTTCGAAAGTTCATAACCCTGCAGGGGTGTTCCAACTTGACCCATTACAAGCCCACGATCCGCGGAGTCGCAACTCCAAGGTGGGAAGACCCGAGTATTCTCGGAATCCCGTGCTCAAGTTAAACCGAACTAAGGTAAGGCTAATCCAGCAAATCCTCCCGGCGTGTCGACACCCTGATAGTAGCCGCGCGTATCTAAATCTCAGGACACGACCGGATGGGCGATTCTACAGGTTTATATCAATCCTCGAGTTTCCTCGCGGTGACCCCGCAGAACCCCCGTTTGGGACCAACACCATCAGCACTGGCCCCCCCTGCTATGTAGAATTAAGAATCCTCGGGGACGCGACCCCCTATGCAAATTTAATTATTTAATTATGTTGTTATTATGAGGCAAATAGTACCAAATGTTGGGACTTGCTGGAAAAGACTTAGCACTTAGCGGTTTATCAAGGGGGTCCCATACACCCCAACCGTGTTAGGAACGCATAATCAAGGAACATAACACCGGTTTATACGGTTCCTAACGGCATGAGTGGAACAAAACACCAAGCAAAAGGCTTAGCCTTCCACCCTTGCCAATATATAGATGATTTCATTTAAGCATTTATATAGTGTGATATAACCCAACCAAACTTCAACATGAAGCAAGCATCTTCAATCTTCACCTGCAACTAACAATGCTATAAGAGGGGCTGAGCGAAGCGTACTTAGCCAAGCAACGGTTTGCATAGGTAGGGTGGTTAAACAGGTTCATGGTTACAAGTAGGAGGCTGACAAGAAAGACATGGGCATCGAGGCAACACTATAGAGCGGAACTACTAGCAATAGGCAAAGATAGTAAAGGTATCCGGGTTCGGTCATCTTGCCTGGGATTCCACAAGGGAGAAGAACAGATCCATGAAGTAGACGGAGCAACAGTCGAGCGAATCCTCACAACTCCGGAACGAAACCGAAGCTAACAAGAGAAGCAACCGGAAAGAAGCAAAACAACACGGTAAACACACAAGCATAAACATGGCATACGATGCACATCCAAATATGATGCATGTCCGGTTTAAATATGCATGGCATGTCAAAGTGCACAAACAAGTACTACAAGTTAAGTGGAGCTCAATATGCAACGAGTTGCATATTGACGAAACTCCACATTTAATTATTTAGTTGACTCTCATTATTTACAAGACAAGATTAAATGTTGGTTAACATGGCAAGAGGTGAAGCATAAGTAAACTACCTATTAAGACATTTTAAATGAGGCCGGAAAATAACAACAACATACCCGGAAAATCCCCATGAGCATGTTTAATAATTATAAAGCAAACAACAATTAAACATTTTAGTGTTGTTAAATGATGCGGATGACATGATCAAGTTTATGCAATTTTATTAAAAGGTGACAAGAAGAAGATATGAAGCAATGTCCCCGTGGTGGAAGGAAAAAGGTGCCACGACAACAATTCCGAAAATGATGCCACGACAACATATCGGTTCCGGTAACTCGTTGCGAGACCGGTGCAAAAGGTAAGATGGCGTGAGCGAGTCAAACGAGATGAAAGGTGGGGCGATCCCGTCACCGGGTTCCCACGGGTCGGCGACGAAGGCAACCGAGGAACACGGCAAACGGACGAAACGGCACGGAGCACACACGGGAAACATTTCATATAACCACAACAGGCAACACACGGGTCATCGTCTCGGCGGTTATACCTTCGGAACAAACGTTCATGGGGCGGTTCGAGATCGTAGTGGAAGTAGTGGTACTCGCGGTCGTAGAGGAAGTAGTTGTTCACGTTTCCGAAGAGGAAGTAGTTGTTCCGATATCGGGTCGTGGTACTTGCGGTGTCGGACATCTTCAGGGCGACGGTAGTGGTACACGTTCCGTAGGGGTACTTGTCGCAACGCCATGTAGTTGTTCACGTTCATCGGAGAGGTACTCGCCATCGTAGCCGTTCGGTCGTCGTGGTACTTGGTCGTGGTACTTGGCATCGGTAGATGTACTCGTTCCGTTCGGTCTTGCCGGTCTCGTCTCGAGTCGTAGTTGTACATGTCGTCGAGGTACTTGGTCGTAGTACTCGTCGGGTCATTGTGTAGTCGTGTAGGCGTTCCCGTTCGTAGATGTACTTGTCATCGGAGGGGTACTTGTCGCGTAGTCGAACTTGACATATCCGAAGAGGTACTTGGCGGGTCGGTCGTCTTGCACGGTTCGTAGACGTAGTGGAACTTGGTCGGGTTCTCGTTGTAGATGAACTTGACGGGCTGTCGGCGAGTCTTGACTGGAACCACAGTACCGAAGACGACCATACGTAACTTGGCGTTCTGCAACTGATGGAACGTCCCCTGCAGCAAAAACTAGACGGCGCCGGTGCTGTTGCTGGTCACCGGCAGGACTTGCCGGAGAGGACGGGGCGCGGTCTGGGTCGCCGAGGTCGGAGAGGAGGCACTGCTCGGGGCGGACGGGCTGGAGACGCTGGAGATGGGGTGGTGGAGCTGCTCGAGGCCGCGGCTCCAAGGCGGGGCGCTTGGTAGGCAGAACAAGTGCCTGCGGCGGCGCTGGAGAAGGGAGCCGCATCGGGCCTGGGCTCCTGGCCGGCTGGCTCGGGCCAGGCGAGGAAGGGGCCGGCTGCGGTGGCCCACTGGACGGCGGAGGGAGCTCCAGCGCGAGGACGGGCGCGCTCGCGGGGCAGGGGCCGGAGCGGTGAGGCGCTTGGGCTTGAGGCAGCAGAGGGCGGAGCACGGCCAAGGGAATCGAGCGCTGGGGAAACGGGCAGGGCGCTGCGGTGGCCGAGGCGGGCGCGTCAGGAGAGACCGGGCGCGGCGACTCCCACGGCAAAGGAAAGGGCGCAGAGGCGCTCGAGATCGGGAGCGAGGAAGGGCTCGCGAGGGATGGGGCGCTCGAAGAAAGAACGAGGGGTGCGGCGGCACGAGGGAAGGAGAGGGAGGAGCGACCTGTCGGGGTTAGGGTTTCGGGACTGGGAAGCTGGGCCGAAGGCCTGGGCCTTGAGGCCTGGGCCTGGGAGGTTCGGCTGGACGCTGGGAAGAAGGGCTGGTTGGAGGATAGGAGGCGGCCTAGAGGCCTGGCTGGAGGAAACAAAGGGCTGGGCTGGCTGCCTGGGTTCTCTTCTTCTGCTGTTTTACCAAAATAAAACAGAAAAAAAACAAGAAGAAGAAAGAAAAGAAGGGAGGTGCCAGAAATAGAGTTAGGGCATAGGGTAAAATCCCTGGACTCACAAAAATGTCAGGAATTTAAATAAAATAGAAGGAGGGTTTTTGGAAGATGAAAATTCAAACAAGTTCGAATAAAAGTCAAACTATTTGAATTTAGAAATCCCTTTAGATGAAATCCAAAAGGCTAGAATTTCAAGAGATGGCCCTACACATTAGATGTGATTTATGGGGAGATTTGGAACATTTATAGATAAAGTAAAATTGCAACACAATTTTTACTAAAGGCTCAAAGGAAGAAAAGGAAGTAGAGTTGGACGAAAGAAAATTGAAGAAAGGTGCAATTGTGTTATAGGTGATTCCAGGGAATGGAATATTTTTAAATATAGCTCCCTAAATATTGAGAGGCTTTTATATGTTATAAAGAGAAGACATTCTTCCCTCGATTTAAATGGACCGAAGGTCCACACGATTTATTTAGGTTGAGATGCAAAATAAATATGACATGATGCAATGCAAAAAAATAAATAACACAAGCACAAAAAAAACACACGGGAGAACCCGGAACATCTGGAATCTTCTGGAATCTTCTGGGACGTCGGTCTCGGGCGTCACACACAATCACCACAACATATCTCCAGGATAGTCAAAGACAAGCACCAAGAGACTCTCAATCTTCAATCAACACACAAAAGAGGAAATCACTCATGAAAATATTCTTCTAATCCATGTCCAATAGACCGCTGTCACCTTGGTCTCGGGGATTATACTAGATAAAGACAAGTGATTACATCAATTCAATACAGAGAGGAAGGGGAAATATCATGGGATCACCCTAGATTAACATAGCCTATGATCACAACGAAGATCACATCATGGGAGAGAGAGATAACCACATAGCTACACGTACAAGCCCTCAGCCCCGAAGAAGACTACTCACACATGGCCATGGTGAGCAAGAGATTGATGGTGGTGTTGATGGAGAGGTGCAGCCCGGAGAGGAGGAGGCGGCCGGCGGCGGCCCTCGGGGCGGCGACGGCCCTAGGGGGCAGCGGCTCCTTGGCCCCCCTTCTTCCTTGTGAATGGTGCTGCAATGGTGCTGCTCTTCCCCTCCAAGACGGCGGCTTGGGAGGAGGAAAATTCGTGGCCCTTGGTGACCTAGGTTTCCTCTCTTTATATAGACTCTCGGATTCCCGTCATCAGATTTTGGGCTTCAGTAAAACAGGCGTTTCTCGGCCGTCCGGACTCCGATTTGGACGAATTTTATATCCAGAAGCATCCTCTCGAAATTCCCCACAACTTTAGCAACTAGGTTTTTTCCGTTTGACGTCGTCTTCGGGCCGGAACGTGACCATATTCTAAAAACGTTCTCAGACAGATTTCAGGAAAGTCAGAGTCCTACTCCAATACGACTCCTTTTGCGTTTTTGTCAATTTCCAAGTAATTCCTACACAATAAAGTGTAAAACAAGAACATTGTGCACTTTTGCAACCATTAGTAAGTTAGTCCAATAAATGCTTAAAAAGATAGAAAACTTTGATAGAAACATGAGACAATGATGCAAAACAAGCATGGCACAAGCAAAAATTATGGATACGTTTGGAACGTATCAACATCCCCAAGCTTAATTCCTACTCGTCCTCGAGTAGGTAGAATGATAACATAGATAATTTTTGAGGTGACATGCTACTAACACAATCTTTATCAAGTAATATAGTAAAGCACATGAACTGAAATAAAGTGAACCAAAACAATTGTCTATAGTTGAAAGCAAGTAAACAATGAATAACCAAGTGATCATCTAAGTAAATTCTTTTCATGAATAGTACAATTGAAGACATGAAACTATAAAGTTAAGCACAACTGTTAGCCCCAAAGGAGTTCTCTCATCAAAAGCATTCTAGCCAACACAAAGGAAGATAAAGTTTCAGCAATGCTTTCCACTTTTCAACATATTTATCTCATGGATAAGTTCAATGCACAAGGATTATATATAACTAAGCAGAAATTTTGAACATAATCAACTTGAACCCAGGGTTAACACTAGATGCTTGCTTATGGTGGAGGAAGAAGATTAGAACATAGGAAAACTGACTCAACATTTAAAAGTAAAAGATAGGCCCTTCACAGAGGGAAGCAGGGATTACTCATGTGCTAGAGCTTTTTATTTTTGGAAACATAGAGATATAAAAACAATTTTGAGAGATGTATGCTTATGTCAATGAATGGTAATAAACAATGCACTACTACTCATGCCAAACAGAACTTAAGAGCGGCTCCCATAGAGGAATGATAACACTCCCCTTTCTCCTTTGTTTATCACTAGCCAAAGTTTGTCTGATTTCTCAGGTACGATGTGTGAAGGAGGTTTTTGATATTGATATTGATGACATGTAAAGTGGGCTGGGCATACCCTTTTGCCAGCTCTTTTTGCAAAATTAAGGACATGCACATTATTCATGCACGTCAGGGGTCGTTCTGTCCAACACAAGTAATAATGAACTATCTACCACTTCCTCATGAGCTAAAACAGAGACACAAATAAGGATAAATTTTGAAGGTTTTAAAGGTAGCACATGAGCAATTTACTTGGAATGGCTATTAAATACCATGCATAGGTAGGTATGGTGGACACATATGGCAGAATTTTGGCTATGGAATTTGGATGCACGAGCAGAATTCCCGCTCAGTACAGATTTTTTGGTTTCGCAAGTTTTTAGCAAGCACATGTTAACCGGTACAAGAGAATTATAACATCCTTTCAGCATAATTATAAGACTTCTACACTGTCTTCCTTGTCAACCATCTTACTTCTAAAAAGAGAACAAGAACTTTAAAACTACCAATGGTGAAAAACTAAACAATTGCAAACTTCGAAGGTATTTCTTCACTAATAAGACTTTATTAAATGATCTACATGTTTAGGCATAACTACTTAATTTCTCAAAACAATTGATAAGGATCAAGTTACTCAATGATCTTCAAAACTATGCAAGCTTTTTATTCTTTGCACCACGGCCACACTTGGCATTTTTCAGATCCAACATATTATTTAGCAATTCAAACCAATCAACTCTCCAAATAGATATAAGTGAAGCAAGAGAGTACTTTCTATAAAAGAACTAATAGCTCTGAACATGATATGAAAGAAAAACAAGAGCTAGAAGCATATAACAAGGTAGATAAAACACTCAAAAAGATATAAGTGAAGAACATGAGTGTTTCATGAAAAAGCGGAGCGTGTCTCTCTCCCAAACAAGATTGATCAGATGCAACTTATTTATGACCAGCAAGCAAAGCTAAAGAAAACTAAAAAGGAAACTAAGAGCAAGACGCTCCAAGCATAGCACATAACACATGAAGTGATAAATATAGTGGAACGAAGGACGGACTGATAATTGTTGATGGAGAAGGGGATGCACGGGGGCATCCCCAAACTTAGATGCTTGAGTCTCCTTGGATATTTCTTGGGGGTGCATGGGGGCATCCCCAAGCTTGAGCGTTTGACACTCCTGAATCTTCTTTTATCATCTTCCCTCGCACACTTGAAAACTCCCTTCATACATAACTCATCATAATCTAATTAGCGAGGTTAGTACCCACAATAAAATAATTTTTCCCTACTGGAAATAAGGATAATCTTGAAGAGCTACTGTTTCTCAAGATTGCCAAAAGGTTTTTGCAAAGAAAAATCAAGCTCAAGGTTTGCAAAACGAAGAAAAGGCAAAACAGGACAGAATCTGTGAAAAACAGACCAGCAGGTAGTAAATAATTTTTTCGGGGCACTTCTGCAACTCAAATCAAAAAACTCAGAACAGACGCTCGAAAGCCAATTGTATAGAGCACTCTGTAAAAAAAATTCAGATCAAAAAGATCATTTGGTGATTTTATTCGAATTTTTCTTTCCAAGGATAGATTCTGTTTTCTGGACAGCATGTCACAACTTTTGAACTTTCTTGCAATCAGAGGCTAAAATTGGCACAAAGCTGAAAAATAAAGATACAATGATGTTGCTACAATAGTAACAAACATCAAGACCACTAAAAACTGAAAGAACAAACTGAAAGCAAAGATAACAAGGGTTGTCTCCCTAGAGCTCTTTCTTTATAGCCATAAAGATAGGCTTAAGACTTTAATGATGCTTTCGTAGGAATAAGAGTTGAAGAACAAAAGAGAGCATCAAGAAGCAAATACCAAACACATTTAAGCCTAACATGCTTCCTATGCATAGGAATATTGCAATAGAATAATTCATTGAAGCACAAAGCAATAAGCATAGGAAGACAAAACAAGTGCAGCTTCAAAACCTTCAACATAAAGAGAGGGAACTTGATATTATTGAAATATCTATAAACATATGTTCCCTTCTCATAATAATTTTCAGTGGGATCACGAATAAACTCAACAATATAAGCATCACATAAAGCATTGTTACCATGATCCACATGCAAAAAAGTGTCATTACTCTTCATATAAGCAAAATCTTTTGTTGGTGTACTAAGATAGGGGTATCTTAGTACCCCAACTTGTGCACGGGCAGTAGCAGCTTCCCGCGGCAGGGTTTACCACGTGCTCGCCGGAAACCTTTTCGGTCCCTATGAAGCCATTCAAGAACAAAGTATACAAGTCAGAAGATCAAGGCCCCGGCAAGAGGAGCTTGCCGGGAAGGCCACACCAGGCTCAAGATTATCACGTTAGCACAAGACCCTGGCAAGAGGAGCTTGCCAGGGAGGCCAAGGAATGCACACATCAAGAAATGCCTCAGTGCATCACGCGCCCCGGCAGGGCCCGGAGAGCGACAAGCTTCCGGGCCCGGCAAGATCAAGACCCCGGCAAGGTGCTTGCCGGGGAAAACTATGCTGTGTGCCCACGCTCCAGCTCATCGGTCCACGCGTCGTCCTGTGGCCCCTCCAGGGACGCGTGGCGGATGGCTGTGCAGCCTGGGGGACACGATGGCAAGCCACGGTGACGAGGCTACCGCCGTGGCGAACGGAGAAGCATGGACGGACACTTTTGGGGTCGACGGTGACGGGCATTTAATGCCCTTGTCCCCCACTGTCAAGGTTAGGTGAAGACCACTGTTCATGCACTGTTCCCGCACTGTTACAACTACCACCAAAGTTACATTTTTGCCCTCGTCTACGTTGACACCTGTTGGTGACCCCTTTGAGCTATAAAAGGAGGCCCATGCACAACGTAGGAAAGGTTCGAAACCTAAGCAACTCTCTCGCTCGGTGTAGCTAGTACTGTAGCTCTTCAAGCTCCCGAGCTCAATACAACCAAGGCAGGAGTAGGGTTTTACGCGTCCGCGCGGCCCGAACCTGGGTAAACTGCCCGCGTGTGCCCCTCGATCTGCTCTTCGTGCTCCCTCCGCTCCCTTACCGCAACGTAGAAGGGGCTCCGGTCCCATAGGTGCTCGTGGGAGGACAGTTTCCCCCGACATCTTTGGCGCGCCAGGTAGGGGGCGTCGAGGTTGTGTGAACCTGATCCGGCCCTCACGCGGGCGCATTCTTCATCAACCTCTCCAACTTCATCAATTTCACCAACTGCAACAACATGGCCCCGAAGAAGAAGGCTTCGGAGGTCGCAGGCCCGTATGCATCGATCCCACCACCACCAGAACCAACGGTTGGTGGAGGAGATGCCGGCGGAAGGGTGGTCGCCGGCGAGGAAACTCACGGCGCCACCAAGTCCAAGGACAAGACGGACGATCGGGCAAATTCCAAAGCCTCGGTGTCCGTGGACGCACCGCGTCTCTCTCAGCAGACGCCAGGCCAGCAGCGCCGTGGTACAGGAGGTACCATTCGCTTGCTGGGGCAAGGACAAACCGGAGGATCACGGGATGCTCAAGGCCACCGCCCTGGTACGAGCAAGGCGCGGTCGCCGGGGCGAGAAACTGCTCCTTCTAACCCTGTTAGAAGTCCGAGCATATCTCGCTCCTCGCACCGCTCGCCGCCGCTCTCCTCCTCTCCAGCAGAAGCTCTAGCAAGAGCGCAACTGCTCCTCGATTTCCCTCCAGCGGCAGATAAAGCCGAGGACTGGAGGGCGACGATACAAAGCCTCATCGCCTTCGCCAACAACGACACGCCGCAGCAGCCGGCGACATCGCGGCCACGACAAGTCGTCCAGACGAAGGCCGATGGCGACAAGACCGCCGGGGGTGCAACCACCGTGCACTCCCCGCCGCGGAAGCAGAAGACGCCACCCCGCCGGATTAACGACGACGACGACTCCACGGTGTCGTCGGATCCGCGGGCTCGTCGGGACCAGCGCCAAGTCCTCGATGATCGGCGGCAAGAAGACGCTCGGACGCGCATCGAGCGCCGACGAGAAGCCCGGCGACAATCGGATCAGCGCGCTGGGACCGCTGTCGACACGCACGCACCCGGTGAACCAGGCGACTTGCCGTACGCGGCAGGTTGCCCTGCGTTCACCCGTGAGCTGCGGCGCGTCCAGTGGCCCATCATGAAAAACATCAAGCCCGACGTACCCGAGAAGTACGACGGCAAGACGCACCCCTCGGAGTTCCTCAGCATCTACACCATCGCGGTGCAGGCTGCCGGGGGACGCGACGAGAAGATACTGGCTAACTACTTCCCGCTTGTGCTTAAGCCAAACGTTCGCTCCTGGCTTATGCACTTACCGGAAGGCTCCATTTCTTCGTGGGCAGATCTGTGCCACCAATTTGTTGGCGCCTTCACGGGCGGCCACAAACCCCACGGCCAGGAGAGCGATCTCCACATCTTGGCCCAGAAGGAAGGAGAATCCCTGCGCAAGTACATCCAGAGATTCAGCCGCGTGCAACACAGCATTCCCGACGTCCACCCCGCCGCGGTTATCAGCGCGTTCCACCAGAACGTGCGTAACCGCCGCATGAGGGAAGAGATGGCCATGACCAAGATTCGGGATGTCAGCGAGCTCTACGCTCTAGCTGACAAGTGCGCGCGCGCCGAAGAGGGGAGGAGACTCCCCGGAGAGGATACTGGCGCAGGAGGAAGCGACAGTGAGGACGCCGCCCTGGCAAAGAAGAGCCGGCGGCGGAACAACAGAAGAAAGAAGAGCAAGGAGGTGCTAGTCGTCGAGCAGTCCGGCAAGGAGGCTCCCGCCAAGAAGGCACAGGCTGGCGGCTCCGGCAAGGAGCCTGCCCCTGTGGCGGCAGCCGACAAGCAGGACGGCTCCGACAAGCAATACTGTAAGATCCACCGCACCAAGGGCCACGATCTGCAGAATTGCAAGCGAGTCGAGTACCTCGTAGAGCAGCAGAAGGCTGAATACGAGCGTCGCGACAAGGAGAAGGCCCAAGGTGGCGGAGGAGAACCCAAAAAGAAGCGGCCATTCAATGGCCGGGGAGGACGCCGCGGCAAGGCCAAGCAGCGGCAAGGTGATCGACCTCCTCGGGGCCGCGACAAGGGTGAGGAAGAAGACGACGACGACGACATGGAGGAAGGAGATAACAGCGAGCAGGAGTTCCAAAAGGCCACAGAAGTTTTGTGTGTCGACGGAGGCGCCTCTTTGCACACTTCCCACCGCCAACTCAAGCAGTGGGTGCGGGAAGTGAATGCAGCTGAGCCGCCCGTCGAGTCACGCAGGCTGCTGAAGTGGTCCAGCACGCCCATCGTTTTTGACCTTGAGGATCACCCTGACCGTACAACGGCGGTCAGGTGCTTGCCGATGTTGGTCTCACCAACCATACGCAACCTCAAGGTCACCAAAATGTTGGTTGACGGAGGGGCCGGCCTGAACTTGATCTCCTCGGCTGTGATCAAGAAACTCCAGATCCCAGACGGCGAGCTCGAAGAAACCGGGTCGTTCCAAGGAATAAACCCGGGGAGGAGCAAGCCGAAGGGGAAGATTACTCTGCCAGTGACCTTTGGCGGGGAGCTCAACTTTAGGACGGAGAGGATCACGTTTGATGTTGCCGATATCCCATTGCCATACAATGGGATACTTGGACGTCCTGCCCTCGCCAAGTTCATGGAAGCTTCCCACTATGCCTACAACGTACTCAAGATGCCGGGGCCGATAAGCGTCATCTCTGTCCCTGGCGACAAGAAGGACGCGCTTATCTGCGCCGACAAGATCTACCGGGACGCAGCAGCCGCAGCAGAAAGCAACACACTTGCCGCTGAAGCTCCCGGAGGGAAGACCAAGACCAAGTCCGGCAAGAGCTCTGGGGCCCACTCCGGCAAACGCACCTCTTCGGAGTGCTGCGCTGCCGTCGAGGACGCACCATCGAGCTCCACCGGTAAGTGCAAGAAGGGGATGGCCGCTCCACCGGCAACCAAGAAGGTGTCCGCCAAGGAGGACGGCACTGGTGGTACCTTCACCATCAGTGCTACACTCGACAACAAATAGGAAAGCGCGCTCGTTGCCTTCCTGTGGGCGAATGTCGATGTGTTTGCGTGGCAACCATCTGACATCCCCGGCGTTCCCAGGAAGGTAATTGAGCACAAGCTTGTTGTTTGTCCTCATGCGCGGCCCGTCAAGCAGAAGGTCAGGAAGCAAGCCGTGGAGCGCCAAGAATTCATCGCCGAAGAGATAAAGAAGCTAGAAGCAGCAGGCCTGGTTAGAGGCGTGATCCATCCCACGTGGTTGGCCAATCCAGTTGTCGTACGCAAGGCCAATGGGAAGTGGAGACTCTGTATAGACTTCACTGATGTCAATAAAGCATGTCCCAAGGATCCATTTCCCTTGCCGCGTATTGACCAGATTGTTGACTCCACCGCTGGATGTGAGCTGCTTTCCTTCCTTGATACATACTCAGGTTACCACCAGATATTCATGGCCAAGGAAGATGAAGAGAAGACTGCGTTCATTACTCCATGCGGCACATATTGCTTCATACGCATGCCCTTTGGATTGAAGAATGCAGGCTCAACATTTGCAAGGGTGGTGCACACTGCTTTTGAGCCACAGATCCACAGAAATGTAGAAGCTTACATGGATGACATAGTGGTCAAGAGCAAGAGCAAAGATACCCTGATCCAAGACTTGGAAGAAACATTTGCAAATCTGCACAAGATCTAGCTCAAGTTGAACCCCGAGAAGTGCGTCTTCGGAGTCCCCTCCGGCAAGCTTCTCGGGTTCTTTGTGTCCCAGAGGGGGATTGAAGCCAATCCCGACAAGATAAAAGCCATCGAGCAGATTGAAGCCCCGAAGCACGTCAAGGACGTAAGGAGACTTGCTGGTTGTGTGGCTGCCCTCAGCAGGTTCATTTCAAAATCTGCAGAACGCGCCTTGCCTTTCTTTAAAATTTTGAAGAAGGCAGGTCCTATGAAATGGACTCCGGAAGCGGAGGCAGCGCTGCAGGATTTGAAAGGATACCTGTCCTCCACTCCAATACTTGTCGCACCTAGACCACAAGAGAAGTTGCTGCTGTACTTAGCGGCAACCAATCAAGTGGTTAGTGCTGCGTTGGTAGCGGAAAGGGAGGCAGAGGAAGAACCCACACCTCCGGCAAGCGAATCCAGCGACAAGCAGGGGGCTCCGCCGGCAAGCTCTGGCCCCGACAAGGACAACTCTGCGCAGGAGCAAGGAGAAGTGCGAAGGAAGATGGTGCAGCGCCCAGTGTATTTTGTAAGTTCCCTCTTGCAGGGGGCTAGATCAAGATACTCTGGGGTGCAGAAGTTGCTTTTCGGCCTCCTCATGGCCTCAAGGAAGCTGCGCCATTACTTCCAAGTACATGAGATAACAGTGGTCACTCGCTTTCCGTTGAAGAGGATATTGCAGAATCCAGAGGCAACAGGTAGGATCGTCGAGTGGGCGCTAGAGCTGTCAAGCTTTGGCCTCATGTTTGAGAGTACTTCAACTATACAGAGCAGAGCTTTGGCAGAATTTATAGCGGAATGGACCCCGACGCCAGATGAAGAAGTCCAAGAGACAAGTGTCCCCGTACAAGAAGCGACCAGCGAATGGGTAATGTACTTTGATGGTGCTTTTTCGCTGCAAGGCGCCGGTGCCGGCGTGGTACTCATAGCGCCCACCGGAGAGCACCTCAAGTATGTTGTCCAGATGCACTTTCCCAAGGAACAAGCGACAAACAATACTGCTGAGTATGAAGGCTTGCTTGCCGGCCTCAGGATTGCAGCCGAGCTTGGGATCAAGAAGTTGATTGTGCGGGGAGATTCTCAGTTGGTGGTCCGACAAGTGAACAAGAGTTACCAGAGCCCTTTGATGGAAGCCTATGTTGATGAAGTGAGGAAGCTTGAAGAGCACTTTGAAGGTCTGCAAATGGAGCACGTCCCGAGAGCTCAGAATGATATCGCGGATGGCCTTTCAAAGTGTGCTGCAATGAAGTTACCTGTGGAACCAGGGACCTTCCTGCTCAAGTTAACTCAACCATCCGTTACACCATCAGTTGGGCAGAACAAGAAGAGAGAGTTGGTCTCTGGCGACTACTTGCCGGCGGATCTTCCCGAAGCCGCCGCCAAGGTCCCCAGGATCAACAACCAAAATGCTGAGGGACAGTTTGCTCCTGCAGATCCAAGGGTCTGTACAGTTGAAGCAAGCGTTCCCGACAAGCCCTGCCCCGGCAGGCTTGCCGGGGGACCATCAGCTCCGGCAGATCCGGAGGTTCTTGCCGTAGAAGCTGGGGTTCCCGCAGCAGCCCTCATGCCCTTAGTCCTTGCCGTTGAGCCACGGGCTCCGGCATGGGCACAACAGATCGTCCGTTTTCTGCAAACTGGAGAACTTCCCGATGAGCCAGAAGAGATCAAGAAAATAACCAGACAGTCAAGTATGTACCAGTTCGTTGACAATGAACTGTACAGAAGAAGACTCAATGGTGTCAGGTTGAAGTGCATCTCCAGAGAAGATGGACAGAAGCTGTTGGCAGAGATACATGGAGGCATATGTGGCCACCACATTGGCGCAAGGGCGCTTGCCGGGAAGGCGTTCCGGCAAGGGTTCTTTTGGCAAGAAGCCCTCCAAGATGCAACTGCACAAGTAACCAAGTGTGAAGCGTGCCAGTTCCATGCCAAGCAAATTCACCAGCCAGCTCAAGCTCTCCAGACGATCCCTTTATCCCGGCCCTTCTCGGTCTGGGGGCTCGATATCCTCGGCCCCTTTCCCCGCGCTGCCGGGGGCTTTGAGTACTTGTACGTAGCTATCGACAAGTTCACAAAGTGGCCAGAAGTGGAACCAGTGAGAAAGGTGACAACACAGTCAGCAGTCAGGTTCTTCAGAGCGATTGTTTGCCGTTTCGGAATCCCTAACAGGATCATCACCGACAACGGCACACAGTTCACAAGCCGCACCTTCATGCAGTACGTCCAAGACCTTGGCGTCAAGGTCTGCTTCGCTTCTGTTGCTCACCCGAGGAGCAATGGTCAAGCGGAAAGGGCCAATGCTGAAGTGCTGCGCGGACTCAAGACAAGAACCTTCGACAAGCTGCGCAAGTGCGGAAGAAACTGGATAGAGGAGTTGCCGGCGGCTCTTTGGTCAATCAGGACGACACCAAGTCGAGCCACCGGACAGACACCCTTTGCTCTTGTCTATGGAGGAGAGGCAGTTCTCCCCACGGAACTCGTATACGGATCTCCTCGAGTGCTCGCTTATGATGAGCTCGAGCAAGAGCAACTGCGACAAGATGATGCATTGCTCCTTGAGGAGGAACGTCTCCAGGCTGCTGTACGAGCTGCTCGACACCAGCAAGCCTTGCGCCGCTATCATAGCCGCAAGGTCAAGGCCAGGAGTCTCGAGGAAGGCGACCTGTTCTTCGGCGTGTTCAGTCCGCCAAGAATTCCAACAAGTTGACGCCGAAGTGGGAAGGCCCTTATCGGGTGAGACAAGTCACAAGGTCCGGAGCTGTCCGCCTTGAGACCGAAGAAGGCTTACCGGTGAGCAATTCCTGGAACATAGAGCATCTTCGCAAGTTTCACCCATAAGGCGCGGTTGCCGTGATCCGCTCCGGCAACCACCTTTTGTACAAGTCTTGCCGCTGTCGCATGTAAACCTATGTACAAAGCCGGGCGCAGATCCCGTGCATCAGTAAAGCTTTTGTGTTTCGCACTATTTGCCATTTCCATGCTTCTTTGTTATTTGCATGCATTGTTTGGCATCTTGTGCAACACACATCCCCGGTAAGCATTAGCAGGCCAAGAGGCCCTATACTTGTTTTCCCTCCTCTTTTTTTCCCTCTTAAGCAGAAGGAGCGTTCCTCGCGCACAAGTTTGCCGGGGAGGAAGGAGGTGGAGGATGAGGATGAACCAAGTGCTGTTCAAGAAAGAGAAGCTTTGCTGGGGAACGAACGAACTATGAAAGCTAAGTTACCAGAATTTGAGCAGTTCAAATTTTTAAATTTTAGTGGTCTTCCTTGAACAACCACACTTTGTATGGAAAACCTGTGCGCGGAGGAACCTACCCGTGGCTAGCCGCACCCTTACTTTGTTTTCGAGCACGCTCAACGACTTAAGAGAGCTGCGACAAGTGTCGCGCCCTTACTTCGTTTTTGAGTTCGCTCAGCAAGCTAAGCGTGTTGCGACTAGCTGCGGCAAGGTTGCTTGCTGACAAGGTCTTTTGCCAGCAGACTGCTCAGAGTCCAGCACTCAGCGCTCGCGGCGAGAGGCCCTTGCCGGCAAGTTCCCTCAAAGCGTAGGGTAGAAAGCATACAAAGTGGAGGACCAAAAGCAAGGGAGATAACACTGCATTGACTGATCAAAATAAGATTGTATATTACAAGGATAACTTGCCGCAATAACTAATCGATTCATGTCCATAACATAATTTGCAGCGGCAGAGGAAACAGAAAGGAAGAAACCTAATCTACGCGGCCGCCTTCACGCCTCGTGACTTTGTTCACCTTGGCGACGATGTGGGCGACCTGCGCCTTCAACGCCTCCTGGTCAGCGTCGTCCGGCAAGGAGCGGAGGACGTTGACAAGGTTGATGCCGGGGTTGCGGTAGACGATCTTCGTCAAGACGCGCTCCAGAGTGCCCGCACAGAGCCGACGCGACTCGTCGGCCAGCTGCACGGGGAGCTTCTCCCGCAGCCGTGCAAGCGCCGGCGTGATTCCCCTGAAGAAGAGACTTAACTTGGCGCTGTGGGGGAGGGCCTCGTCGGGAGAATACACGAGGTGCTCCGCCCTCAGCGCCATCATCTCCTTATCGATGCTGGTAGCGGAGGTGACCAGCTCGTCGGTCCATTGCTCCACCGCCCGGCTGAAGTTGTTCGCTGAGACGGCGGCGCTCTCCACCAAGTTCCGCTCCTTGCGGAGCTCGTCCTTCAGCTTCGTCTCGCGGTCCCGGGCGGCGTCGAGCGAGTCAGTCAAAGTGGAGACCTTCAACTCCAAGTCAACAATTGAATCCTTGGCGGCAGTGAGCTCGTCGCCTTTCTGTTGGAGATATGCCCTAGAGGCAATAATAAAAGCATTATTATTATATCTCCTTGTTCATGATAATTGTCTGTTATTCATGCTTGAATTGTATTGTACGGAAACAGCGATACATGTGTGAATACATAGACCAAAATGAGTCCCTGGTAGGCCTCTAGTAACCAGCTCGTTGATCAACAGATGGTCACGGTTTCCTGACCATGGACATGAGATGTCAGTGATAACGGGATCATATCATTAGGAGAATGATGTGATGGACAAGACCCAAACTTGAGCATAACACGAGATCGTATAGTTCGTAATGCATAAGCTTTTCGGTGTCAAGTATTTATTCCTTAGACCATGAGGTTGTACAACTCCCGGATACCGTAGGAGTACTTTGGGTGTGCCAACCGTCACAACGTAACTGGGTGGCTATAAATGTACGCATCGGGTATCTCCGAAAGTGTTTGTTGAGTTGGTACGAACCGAGACTGGGATGTTGTCACTCCGTATGACGGAGAGGTACCTCTGGGCCCACTCGGTAAGTCATCATCATAATGAGCTCAATGTGACTAAGTAGTTAGTCACGGGATGATGAATTACGGATCGAGTAAAGAGACTTGCCATAACGAGATTGAACAAGGTATTGGGAATACCGACGATCGAATCTCGGGCAAGTACCGTACCGATGGACAAAGGGAATAACATACGGGATTGAGTGAATCCTTGACACAGTGGTTCATCCGATGAAGATCATAGAGGAACACGTGGGAACCAACATGGGTATCCAGATCCCGCTGTTGGTTATTGACCGGAGAGTGGTCTCGGTCATGTCTACGTGTCTCCCGAACCCGTAGGGTCTACACACTTAAGGTTCGGTAACGCTAGGGTCGTAGAGATAAATGCACGTGGAAAACCGAAAGCTGTTCGGAGTCCCGGATGAGATCCCGGACGTCACGAGGAGTTCCGGAATGGTCCGGAGGTAAAGATTGATATATGGGAAGTCCAGTTTCGGCCAACGGGTGATCTCCGGGGGTCACCGGGAGCGTCCCGGGACCACCGGAGGGGCCCCGGGGGTCCACCGGGTGGGGCCACCCATCCCGGTGGGGCCCCTAGGCCGCGAGGGGATGTGACCAGCCCTCTGGGCTGGCGCACCACAAGGGGGCCCCACCTCCCCATGCGCCTAGGGATAAAACCCTAAGGGGAGGGGGGCCACCACTTGCCTTGGGGGAGGTGGACTCCTCCCTGGCCGCCGCCCCCCCTTGCAGATTGGATCTGCAAGGGGCTGGCGCCCCCCTGGCCCCCTATATATATGTGGGGGGGGGGGAGAGGGCAGCCGCAGCTCAGCCCTGGCGCCTCTCCCCCTCCCGTCACATCTCCCAACTCCCACGCAGGGCGCCCGGCGAAGCCCTGCTGCGATCTCCACTGCATCCGTCATCACGCCGTCGTGCTGCCGGATCTCTGACGACTTCTCCTCCCCCCTTGCTGGATCAAGAAGGAGGTGACGTTGCTGCACCGTACGTGTGTTGAACGCGGAGGTGCCGTCCGTTCGGCGCTAGATCATCGGTGACGAAGAACGTGAAGAGTACGACTACTTCATCCTTGCTTCGTTGAAAGCTTCCGCACGCAATCTTCATAACGGTATGTAGATGCACTCTTACTTGCTCGTTGCTAGATGTATCCATAGTTGGATCTTGGTGAAGACGTAGAATTTTTTTGATTTATGCTACGTTACCCAACAGTGGCATCTGAGCCTAGGTTTTATGCGTAGCATCTTGCACGAGTAGAACACAAAGCAGTTGTGGGCGTATGATCTTGTTCAACTTTCTTACCATTACTAGTCAATCTTGATTCGACGGTATTGTGGGATGAAGCGGCCCGGACCGACCTTACACGTACGCTTACGTGAGACTGGTTCCACCGACAGACATGCACTAGATGCATAAGGTGGCTGGCGGGTGTCTGTCTCTCCTACTTTAGTCGGATCGGATTCGATGAAAAGGGTCCTTATGAAGGGTAAATAGAATTTGACAAATCACGTTGTGGTTTTGGCGTAGGTAAGAAACGTTCTTGCTAGAAATCCTATAGAAGCCACGTAAAACTTGCAACAACAATTAGAGGACGTCTAACTTGTTTTTGCAGCATGTGTTTTGTGACGTGGTATGGCCAAGAACGAAGATGTGATGAATGATATATGTGATGTATGAGATTGATCATGTTTTTGTAATAGGAAATCACGACTTGCATGTCGATGAACTTGACAACCGGCAGGAGCCATAGGAGTTGTCTTTATTATTGTATGACCTGCGTGTCACTGAATAACGCCATGTAATTACTTTGCTTCGTTGCTAAACGTTAGCTATAGTAGTAGAAGTAATAGTTGGCGTGACGACTTCTTCAAGACACGATGATGGAGATCATGATGATGAAGATCATGGTGTCGAGCCGGTGACAAGATGATCATGGTGCCCCGAAGATGGAGATCCAAGGAGCAAGATGATATTGGCCATATCATGTCACTATAATTGATTGCATGTGATGTTTATCATGTTTTTGCATCTTGTTTACTTAGAACGACGGTAGTAAATAAGATGATCTCTCACTAAAATTTCAAGTAATGTGTTTCCCCTAACTGTGCACCGTTGCTAAAGCTCGTTGTTCCGAAGCACCACGTGATGATCGGGTGTGATAGGTTCTAACGTTCGCATACAACGGGTGTAAGACAGATTTACACACGCAATACACTTAGGGTTCACTTGACGAGCCTAGCATGTACAGACATGGCCTCGGAACACGGAAGACCGAAAGTTCGAACACGAGTCGTATAGAAGATACGATCAACATGAAGATGTTCACCGTTTTTGACTAGTCCGTCTCACGTGATGATCGGACACGGACTACTCAATTCAGATCGTGTATCACTTAGATGACTAGAGAGATGTCATTCTGAGTGGGAGTTCATTAAAATTTGATTAAGATGAACTTAATTATCCTGAACTTAGTCTAAGTTCTTTACAATATCTCTTGTAGATCAAATGGCCCACGCTCAGGTTTCCCTCAACTTCAACGCGTTCCTAGAGAAAACCAAGCTGAAAGACGATGGTAGCAACTATACGGATTGGGTCCGTAACCTGAGGATTATCCTCATAGCTGCCAAGAGATCATATGTCCTAGAAGCACCGCTAGGTGATGCACCTGCTCCCGATGCTGACCAAGACGTTTTGAACGTCTGGCAGTCGCGTAGTGATGATTACTCCCTGGTTCAGTGCGGCATGCTTTACAGTTTAGAATCGGGGCTCCAAAAGCGTTTTGAGCACCATGGAGCATATGAGATGTTCGAAGAGCTGAAAATGGTTTTCCAAGCTCATGCCCGAGTCGAGAGATATGATGTCTCCGACGCATTCTACAGCTGTAAGATGGAGGAGAACAGTTCTGTCAGTGAGCACATCCTCAAGATTTCAGGATTGCACAACCGCTTGTCTCAGCTGGGAATGAATCTCCCAGATGAAGCGGTCGTTGACAGAATCCTCCAGTCGCTTCCACCAAGCTTCAAGAGCTTCGTGCTGAACTTCAATATGCAGGGGTTGGAGAAGTCCATTCCTGAGGTGTATTCGATGCTGAAATCAGCGGAGGTTGACATCAAGAAAGAACATCAAGTGTTGACGGTCAATAAAACCACTAAGTTCAAGAAAGGCAAGGGTAAGAAGAACTTCAAGAAGGACGGCAAGGGAGTTGCCGCGCCTGGCAAGCCTGTTGCCCGGAAGAAGCCAAAGTATGGACCCAAGCCTGAGACTGAGTGCTTTTATTGCAAGGGAACGGGTCACTGGAAGCGGAACTGCCCCAAATACTTAGTAGACAAGAAGGCCGGCAACGTCAAAGGTATATATGATATACATGTTATTGATGTGTACCTTACCAGCACTCGTAGTAGCTCCTGGGTATTCGATACCGGTGCAGTTGCTCTCATTTTTAACTCAAAACAGGAGCTGCGGAATAAACGGAGACTGGCGAAGGATGAGGTGACGATGCGCGTCGGGAATGGTTCCAAGGTCGATGTGATCGCCGTCGGCACGCTGCCTCTACATCTACCCTCGGGATTAGTTTTGAACCTGAATAATTGTTATTTAGTACCAACTTTGAGCATGAACATTGTTTCTGGATCTCGTCTTATGCGAGATGGATATTCTTTCAAATCAGAGAATAATGGTTGTTCTATTTATTTGAGAGATATGTTTTATGGTCATGCCCCGCTGGTCAATGGTTTATTTTTGATGAATCTCGAACGTAGTGATACACATATTCATAGTGTAGATGCCAAAAGATGTAAAGTTGATAATGATAGTCCCACATACTTGTGGCATTGCCGCCTTGGTCATATTGGTGTCAAACGTATGAAGAAGCTCCATTCAGATGGACTTCTAGAGTCTCTTGATTATGAATCATTTGACACGTGCGAACCATGCCTCTTGGGCAAGATGACAAAGACTCCGTTCTCCGGAACAATGGAGCGAGCAACCAACTTGTTGGAAATCATACATACCGATGTGTGCGGTCCAATGAGTGTTGAGGCTCGCGGAGGCTACCGTTATGTTCTCACCCTCACGGATGACTTGAGTAGATACGGGTATATCTATTTGATGAAACACAAGTCTGAGACCTTTGAAAAGTTCAAGGAATTTCAGAATGAGGTTGAGAATCAACGTGACAGAAAAATAAAGTTCTTGCGATCGGATCGTGGGGGTGAATATTTAAGTCATGAATTTGGCACACACCTAAGGAGCTGTGGAATTATGTCACAATTGACACCGCCCGGAACACCTCAACGTAACGGTGTGTCCGAACGTCGAAATCGTACTCTGTTGGACATGGTGCGATCTATGATGTCCCTCACCGATTTACCGCTATCTTTTTGGGGTTATGCTTTAGAGACTGCCGCATTCACTTTAAATAGGGCTCCGTCAAAATCCGTTGAGACGACTCCGTATGAACTTTGGTTTGGCAAGAAACCGAAGCTGTCGTTTCTGAAAGTTTGGGGTTGCGATGCTTATGTCAAGAAACTTCAACCTGAAAAGCTCGAACCCAAATCGGAAAAATGCGTCTTCATAGGATACCCAAAGGAAACAATTGGGTACACCTTCTACCACAGATCCGAAGGCAAAGTTTTTGTTGCCAAGAATGGATGCTTTCTGGAGAAAGAGTTTCTCTCGAAAGAAGTGAGTGGGAGGAAAGTAGAACTTGATGAGGTGACAGTCACCACTCCTGTACCGGAAAGTAGCGCAGCACAGGAAACTGTTCCTGAGGTGCCTGCACTAACAAGGGAGGAAGATAATGATAATGATCATGAAGAAACAGATCAAGTTACTACTGAACTTCGAAGGTCCACAAGGGCACGTTCCGCACCAGAGTGGTACGGCAACCCTGTACTGGAAATCATGTTGTTAGACAACGGTGAACCTTCGAACTATGAAGAAGCGATGGCGGGCCCAGATTCCAATAAATGGCTTGGAGCCATGAAATCCGAGATAGAATCCATGTATGAAAACAAAGTATGGACTTTGGTGGACTTGCCTGATGATAGGCACGCCATAGAAAACAAATGGATATTTAAGAAGAAGACAGACGCGGATGGTAATGGGACCATCTATAAGGCTCGGCTTGTCGCTAAGGGTTATCGACAAGTTCAAGGGATTGACTACGACGAGACTTTCTCTCCCGTAGCGATGCTGAAGTCAGTCAGAATCATGTTAGCTATTGCCGCATTCTATGATTATGAGATATGGCAAATGGATGTCAAAACAACATTCCTTAATGGCTTCCTCAAGGAAGAGTTGTATATGATGCAACCGGAAGGTTTTGTCGATCCAGAGAACGCTAACAAGGTATGCAAGCTCCAGCGCTCGATTTACGGGCTGGTGCAAGCATCTCGGAGTTGGAATATTCGCTTTGATGAGGTGATCAAAGCGTTTGGCTTTATACAGACTTATGGAGAAGCCTGTATTTACAAGAAAGTGAGTGGGAGCTCTGTGGCATTTCTCATATTATATGTGGATGACATATTGCTGATGGGAAATGATATAGAATTCTTGGAAAATGTAAAGGCCTACTTGAATAGAAGTTTTTCAATGAAGGACCTTGGAGAAGCTGCTTACATATTAGGCATCAAAATCTATAGAGATAGATCGAGACGCCTCATTGGTCTTTCACAAAGTACATACCTTGACAAAATATTGAAGAAGTTCAATATGGATCAGTCAAAGAAAGGATTCTTGCCTGTTTTACAAGGTATGAGATTGAGCAAAGCTCAGTCGCCGACCACGGCAGAAGATAGAGAAAAGATGAGTGTCATTCCCTATGCCTCGGCCATAGGTTCTATCATGTATGCCATGCTGTGTACCAGACCTGATGTGAACCTTGCCATAAGTTTGGTAGGGAGGTACCAAAGTGATCCCGGTACGGAACACTGGACAGCGGTCAAGAACATCCTGAAGTACCTGAAAAGGACTAAGGATATGTTTCTCGTTTATGGAGGTGACGAAGAGCTCGTCGTAAAGGGTTACGTCGATGCTAGCTTCGACACAGATCTGGATGACTCTAAGTCACAAACCGGATACGTGTATATTTTGAATGGAGGGGCAGTCAGCTGGTGCAGTTGCAAGCAAAGCGTGGTGGCAGCATCTACATGTGAAGCGGAGTACATAGCTGCTTCTGAAGCGGCGCAGGAAGGAGTCTGGATGAAGGAGTTCATCACCGACCTAGGAGTCATTCCAAGCGCGTCAAGCCCGATGACTCTCTTCTGTGACAACACTGGTGCTATTGCTATTACCAAGGAGCCCAGGTTTCACAAGAAGACCAAGCACATCAAGCGCCGTTTCAACTCCATCCGGAATTATGTTCAGGATGGAGACATAGATATTTGTAAAGTGCATACGGATCTGAATGTCGCAGACCCGTTGACTAAACCTCTTTCACGAGCAAAACATGATCAACACCAGAACTCTATGGCTGTTCGATTCATCACAATGTAACCAGATTATTGACTCTAGTGCAAGTGGGAGACTGTTGGAGATATGCCCTAGAGGCAATAATAAAAGCATTATTATTATATCTCCTTGTTCATGATAATTGTCTGTTATTCATGCTTGAATTGTATTGTACGGAAATAGCGATACATGTGTGAATACATAGACCAAAATGAGTCCCTGGTAGGCCTCTAGTAACCAGCTCGTTGATCAACAGATGGTCACGGTTTCCTGACCATGGACATGAGATGTCAGTGATAACGGGATCACATCATTAGGAGAATGATGTGATGGACAAGACCCAAACTTGAGCATAACACGAGATCGTATAGTTCGTAATGCATAAGCTTTTCGGTGTCAAGTATTTATTCCTTAGACCATGAGGTTGTACAACTCCCGGATACCGTAGGAGTACTTTGGGTGTGCCAACCGTCACAACGTAACTGGGTGGCTATAAAGGTACGCATCGGGTTTCTCCGAAAGTGTCTGTTGAGTTGGTACGAACCGAGACTGGGATGTTGTCACTCTGTATGACGGAGAGGTACCTCTGGGCCCACTCGGTAAGTCATCATCATAATGAGCTCAATGTGACTAAGTAGTTAGTCACGGGATGATGAATTACGGATCGAGTAAAGAGACTTGCCATAACGAGATTGAACAAGGTATTGGGAATACCGACGATCGAATCTCGGGCAAGTACCGTACCGATGGACAAAGGGAATAACATACGGGATTGAGTGAATCCTTGACACAGTGGTTCATCCGATGAAGATCATCGAGGAACATGTGGGAACCAACATGGGTATCCAGATCCCGCTGTTGGTTATTGACCGGAGAGTGGTCTCGGTCATGTCTACGTGTCTCCCGAACCCGTAGGGTCTACACACTTAAGGTTCGGTAACGCTAGGGTCGTAGAGATAAATGCACGTGGAAACCCGAAAGTTGTTCGGAGTCCCGGATGAGATCCCGGACGTCACGAGGAGTTCCGGAATGGTCCGGAGGTAAAGATTGATATATGGGAAGTCCAGTTTCGGCCAACGGGTGATCTCCGGGGGTCACCGGGAGCGTCCCGGGACCACCGGAGGGGCCCCGGGGGTCCACCGGGTGGGGCCACCCATCCCGGTGGGGCCCCTAGGCCGCGAGGGGATGTGACCAGCCCTCTGGGCTGGCGCACCACAAGGGGGCCCCACCTCCCCATGCGCCTAGGGATAAAACCCTAAGGGGAGGGGGGCCACCACTTGCCTTGGGGGAGGGGGACTCCTCCCTGGCCGCCGCCCCCCCTTGCAGATTGGATCTGCAAGGGGCTGGCGCCCCCCTGGCCCCCTATATATATGTGGGGGGGGGGGAGAGGGCAGCCGCACCTCAGCCCTGGCGCCTCTCCCCCTCCCGTCACACCTCCCAACTCCCACGCAGGGCGTCCGGCGAAGCCCTGCTGCGATCTCCACTGCATCCGTCATCACGCCGTCGTGCTGCCGGATCTCTGACGACTTCTCCTCCCCCCTTGCTGGATCAAGAAGGAGGTGACTTTGCTGCACCGTACGTGTGTTGAACGCGGAGGTGCCGTCCGTTCGGCGCTAGATCATCGGTGACGAAGAACGTGAAGAGTACGACTACTTCATCCTTGCTTCGTTGAAAGCTTCCGCACGCAATCTTCATAACGGTATGTAGATGCACTCTTACTTGCTCGTTGCTAGATGTATCCATAGTTGGATCTTGGTGAAGACGTAGAAATTTTTTGATTTATGCTACGTTAGCCAACACTTTCTTGGAGAGACGTACCTGCAAGTCAGAGTTGGTGTGGGCGTCTTTCTCCCGCTCCACATTGAGCGCGGTGACTCTGTCCTCGCTTGCCTTCAGGTACCGCTCCAGCTGCTCCACCTTAAGCTCCAGGTCCCTCTTGGCAGTCTCCGCGGCGGCGGTAGCATCCTTTGCCTCCTTCAAGGCCCCGCCGATGTCCTGCTCCCGGGCGGTGAGTTCGTCGTCATGGGCGTCGAGCTCGACCTTCCGCTGTTTGAGCACCCCTTCTCGCTGAGACAGCTCTTCGGCAGTCCGCCGCTGCTGCTCTTCTGCCTCAGCCTTCTCCAGGAGGAAGGCTTGCTGCTCCCCGGCAAGCTCTTCCCGCTCCTCCACCAAGTTGCGGAGGGATGCGTGGTTGGCGGCGCGGAGCTCCGCAGCGCGCTTATCCAGATCAACTCCGGCCTTGGCGGCAAGAGCTTCCCGGGACTCCAGCTTCGCTTGCCTGGCCCGGTACAGAGCCAGGAGCCGGCGAAGTAGCTTCTCCTCTTCGGGCTCGTCACCACCGCCAAGCGCTTCAACAACCTTCAACCCCGCGGAGGCGAGGACCTCTCCATCGTAGGTCTCTCCCTCCACGGGGGCTCGCGACGAGGACGCCCACGGGACTTGTATGAAGATCCCGTTGGGGGCCTCAAGATAAACGCCCGACCTCTCTGTGGAGGCGGAGGGGTCGGCGGCCGGTGCAGCGCTTGACGCTCCTGCTGCCTCTGGGCCAGCAGTGTGGTCGCCGATTCCTCCCTCAGCCGCGGCGTCTGCGGTCGGGGTGGTCTCTTCAGCGGCAGGCTCGTCGGCTCCGGCCATGCCCTCAGTGGCCGTGGCGTTGCCGCCGTCGCCGTGCGCGCCCTCCTCGCCGGCGGTCTCCGTCTCCATCCGCTCCGGTGCAGGAGGATCTAGCAGAAGAAAAAGAAAAGAAAAGATCAAGCAAATATCCAAAAAGACAAATTCAAGAAGGAAAAGCTGCAAGGACTTACCTTCGCGGACTTCTTCGACGACAGGCTCCCTCGCCGGGGAATCCACCCTTGGCGGCGGAGTGGTGGCCCCTGCTGGCGGAGGGCCGCCCGCGCCCTCCCTTGGCGGGGTGCTCACCCTTGTCGGGCTGCTCACCCTTGGCGCGGTGCCCGCCCTTGGCGGGGTGCCCGTCCTTGGCGGAGCGTTCTCCCTTGCCGGGGAGTTCACCCTTGGCGGGGAGGGTGGAGCAAGTAGCTCGTCGGGGGCAGTCTCTGGGCGCTCCTGCGGCTGCGGCTCCGCTTCTGCACAAAATAACCAAGACATCAGCACAGGCGACTACCCCAAGCGCACTCAACCAACAGAAAAGAATAACTACCAGACTTACGCTGGGGGCTGCGCTGGGGGCTGCTCCTCGGAGCAGCGGGTTGATCTGGCAAGTTCGCCGCTGGCGCGTCCCCAGTCGCCGCGACGGACGAGTCATCTTCAACCTCAACCACAGGGATCTTGGCCCTCTTCGCCATCCGCTGGGTCAGGGTCCTGAAAGCAAAGCAAAAACAAGATCAGACTCATCAAGGAAGATCAAGACAAACTCAAAGAAATTACAAGTTGCAAGTACTCACTCCTCTTCCTCGTCGTCGGAGCTGAGGGCGGAGAAGTCGAACTCCACCTGAGATGCTCCCGCGCGAGGAGCAGGAGGAGAAGGCTCCCTCGGGCGCTTGGCGGTCTCCGGGGCTATGGGCTGCGAAGACCCAGCCTCCGTTGTCGCCGAGGGCCGAGGAGCAGAAGTGGCAGCCGTTCCACTCCGGGAGGATCCTCCTCCGCTTGGCGCTGGTACGCGGGGCGCCTCCTTCGCGACTTGGCTCGCCTTGGTAGCGCGCGTCGCCCGACGCGCAGGCTGCTGTCGAGGCGCCTGTGGCCTCGTCGCCGTAGCCACCTTGCGGAGGCGTTTCCTTGGTTGCTGCATGGGACTTGCCGGAGGCGGGGAGTTCTCTGAGGACGAGGGGGCATCGTCGTCAAGTCCCAGAGATCCACCAGTATCTTCATCAGCCTCGACGTCCTCCTCCTCCTCCCCGGCAGGCCCACTGGATCCAGCACCTTGCCCGGCGGCCCCGCTCCCTCCGGCTACCTCGCTCCCTCCGGCGGCCTCGCTCACCCCGGCAACCCCGGCTATCCCGGAAAGCCTCAAGGAAGGAACCCCGGCAAACTCATCGGGCGGAAGCTTGAGCAGCCTGAGGATTTCCGCCTCCTCTGCTTGGCACGACGCGTCCGCAGCCTCTGCATCGTCCACAGAGTATCCAAAATCACCCGCCGCCGCAGCTGCGGCGGCCTCCTCCATCCTAGAAGCGATGTAGGCTATATCCCGAGCCGTAGTGGCCCGGGTGAGGCCCCTGTTCTCCTCGGTGTTCTTGGGCGTCTCGACCAAGTTGTCGAAAAAGCTCAGCACTGCATCCGGCGGAGGCTCTATCCATGTGGGGTCGACGCCGTGGGAGTCGCACGCAGGCATCATCGCGCGCAAGGAATCCCGGGCAGTGCTGTTGCACAGCGGCACCACTCCCCGGGGAGGTCTAAACCATTCCGGGTGGGCCGGGTCATGCTTGAAGAGCTCCCGGACCATCCCCTCAACTCCAAGGCAGTGAAATTGAAGTTCAACCCAGGGTGCAGCCTCATAATATCCACCGCGTTGCCAAATTCCCAGGCGGGCCTTTTCCTTTCTTGTAAAGGGGCAATGCGGCGGCGGAGGAAATCTGCCCCAACCTCTCCGATGGTTAGTTTGGCTACCCGGAGACGAATAATCCTAATGAGGGCAATGCTGAGCTTGTTGTCCTCCGGGGCCAATTCGCTCCAGTCTCTGCCGCGCACTATGGCAGTTGTGCGCGGCGCGGTGAAGGGCTCCGGCTTATCCTCCACTACCCAGCACCAATCTGCACGCCACTCCTCCCACTTGCCGCGAAGCTCTCCCTTCAGGTATGAATCCTTCTTGTTCAGCCGGAAGATCCAGGAGATGCCGCCGGAGAGGGGAGCGCCCGATTCTACTCTAGGCATGAAAAAGTGGCGGAAAAGGGCGACATTGGGATGAATCCCAACATAGTTTTCGCACAGATGTGCGAAAACGGCCATCGTAAGGATGGCGTTGGGAGTGAAATCTAGGAGGTGGAGGTTGTATGTGTTCATGATATCGCAAAAGAACTCCGAGTACGGAGGGCACAATCCACAGTGGAAAAAAGCAGCGAAGAAGAAGTACCCGCCGGGGAACAGATCTTTGGCGACGGCGGGGAAGGCTCTGGTGCGGGGATGGGCTTTGGTCTCCCCCGACCAGAACAGATAGTACTTGTTCCGCAGCTCCTTCGCGCCAAGCCTCGGCGCGAAGACCACGCTCCTCTTCCGCAGGGCGGCCAGCTTCGCCGCCTGCTCGGACTTCTCCTTCTTGGCTTTGTCCGCTTTCGCCTTGTCGCTCTTCGGAGCCATGGCGGAGGCGGCGAGGGAAGAGGCGAGGAGCTCGACGGCGCCGCGGATGCGGAAGACGGCGGAGGAGGGGTGGAGGTGAGAAGCATCGGAGGTTTCTGGAGAGTTAAGACGCAATGAAGACGAAGGAGGGAACTGCCCCTGCTTCCTCTGCTTTTAAGGGGGAAGTGGGGGACGTTCCGCATTTCCCATTAAAGAACAACCCACGATCTCTCCCACGACGCCGCAATCGACGCGTGCCGTTAGGGAGGGATGCGGAGGATGTGGAAGGGGATACGGCTTTCCGTGGGCCGCGCGTGCCCGTGCACTGTTTTGGGCCTGGCCCAACAGCGCTCGGCACCGTGTGTGGCCCAGGCCCCGGGGCTCCTGTCGGTGTACTAAGATAGGGGTATCTTAGTACCCCAACTTGTGCACGGGCAGTAGCAGCTTCCCGCGGCAGGGTTTACCACGTGCTCGCCGGAAACCTTTTCGGTCCCTATGAAGCCATTCAAGAACAAAGTATACAAGTCAGAAGATCAAGGCCCCGGCAAGAGAAGCTTGCCGGGAAGGCCGCACCAGGCTCAAGATTATCACGTTAGCTCAAGATTATCACGTTAGCACAAGACCCTGGCAAGAGGAGCTTGCCAGGGAGGCCAAGGAATGCACACATCAAGAAATGCCTCGGCGCATCACGCGCCCCGGCAGGGCCCGGAGAGCGACAAGCTTCCGGGCCCGGCAAGATCAAGACCCCGGCAAGGTGCTTGCCGGGGAAAACTATGCTGTGTGCCCATGCTCCAGCTCATCGGTCCACGCGTCGTCCTGGGGCCCCTCCAGGGACGCGTGGCGGATGGCTGTGCAGCCTGGGGGACACGGTGGCAAGCCACGGTGACGAGGCTACCGCCGTGGCGAACGGAGAAGCATGGACGGACACTTTTGGGGTCGACGGTGACGGGCATTTAATGCCCTTGTCCCCCACTGTCAAGGTTAGGTGAAGACCACTGTTCATCCACTGTTCATGCACTGTTCCCGCACTGTTACAACTACCACCAAAGTTACATTTTTGCCCTCGTCTATGTTGACACCTGTTGGTGACCCCTTTGAGCTATAAAAGGAGGCCCATGCACAACGTAGGAAAGGTTCGAAACCTAAGCAACTCTCTCGCTCGGTGTAGCTAGTACTGTAGCTCTTCAAGCTCCCGAGCTCAATACAACCAAGGCAGGAGTAGGGTTTTACGCGTCCGCACGGCCCGAACCTGGGTAAACTGCCCGCGTGTGCCCCTCGATCTGCTCTTCGTGCTCCCTCCGCTCCCTTACCGCAACGTAGAAGGGGCTCCGGTCCCATAGGTGCTCGTGGGAGGACATCTTTCTTATTAGGAATAGTGAGAGTAAGACTATCATAACCATCATGGTAATCATCGTATTTAGGAGGCATATCATAATCATAATAAATTTTATCCTCAATAGTAGGTGGACTGAAAATATCATATTCATCATTGTAATCATCATATATAGGAGGCATAGTATCATCAAAGTAAATTTTCTCCTCAAAAGTTGGGGGACTAAAAATATCATGTTCATCAAACGTGTCATCCCCAAGCTTAGAGCTTTCCATGTCATTAGCAATATTTATATTAAAAAAAACATACTAATAACATCACCACCATCATGATTATTATGCAAATAATAAAGTTCCAAAGGTTTTTTAATTTTCTCTTCAAACACATCATGTCCAAGTTCAAGGTAGAGCTTATAAAGCTCTCTCATATTTTTGTTGTTTTCCATTAAGCAAAACTAGTGAAATAAAAACAAGAAACAAAAAGATTTAATTGCAAGATCTAGAGAAGGTACCTTCACTTACCTCACTTCCCCGGCAACGGCGCCAGAAATAGCTTGATGTCTACTACACGCTTCTATTCCTGTAGACAGTGTTGGGCCTCCAAGAGCAGAGGTTTGTAGGACAGCAGCAAATTTCCCTTAAGTGAGTAACCCAAGGTTTATCGAACTTAGTGAAGTGGAGGTTGAACGTACCCCTTTCAAGCAACCCTGCAATCAAGATACAAGAAGTCTCTTGTGTCCCCAACACACCTAATACACTTGTCAGATGTATAGGTGCACTAGTTCGGCGAAGAGATGTTAAATGGCAAGTGATATGGATGGCAAAAGATGTATTTGTAAATCTGAAACAAAAATGGCAGCAAGCAAACATGTAACAAAACTAAAAGTAAACGGTGTTCAATTGATGAAAACAAGGCCTAGGGATCATACTTTCACTAGTGGACTCTCTCAACAACATTGACATAGTCTAATCACATGATATTTCCCATAAAACATGCAATGGAGACGCACTCGGAGGTCATTCCTTTGTGGTCAAGAGAGGACGAGAATTATGTAGGGCTCCAAAAGCATACCTCAAAGTTCGTAGTTTTCAATCTATGGATTTCCCAATGTCACCGCGGCCATCCAAAGAGAGTACCACAATCACCACAACATATCTCCAGGATAGTCAAAGACAAGCACCAAGAGACTCTCAATCTTCAATCAACACACAAAAGAGGAAATCACTCATGAAAATATTCTTCTAATCCATGTCCAATAGACCGCTGTCACCTTGGTCTCGGGGATTATACTAGATAAAGACAAGTGAGTACATCAATTCAATACAGAGAGGAAGGGGAAATATCATGGGATCACCCTAGATTAACATAGCCTATGATCACAACGAAGATCACATCATGGGAGAGAGAGATAACCACATAGCTACACGTACAAGCCCTCAGCCCCGGAGAAGACTACTCACACATGGCCATGGTGAGCAAGAGATTGATGGTGGTGTTGATGGAGAGGTGCAGCCCGGAGAGGAGGAGGCGGCCGGCGGCAGCCGTGGCGGCGGCGGCCCTCGGGGCGGCGGCTGTTGGGGAACGTAGTATTTTAAAATTTTCCTACGATCACGCAAGATCTATCTACCAGATGCATAGCAACGAGAGGGGAGAGTGAGTCTACGTACCCTCGTAGACCGATAGCGGAAGCGTTAGAACAACGCGGTTGATGTAGTCGTACGTCTTCACGGCCCGACCGATCAAGCACCGAAACTACGGCACCTCCGAGTTCTAGCACACGTTCAGCTCGATGACGTCCCTCGAACTCCGATCCAGCCGAGTGTCGAGGGAGAGTTCCGTCAGCACGACGGCGTGGTGACGATCTTGATGTTCTACCGTCGCAGGGCTTCGCCTAAGCACCGCTACAATATTTACCGAGGAGAACTATGATGGAGGGGGGCACCGCACACGGCTAAGAGATCAAGAGATCAATTGTTGTGTCTAGAGGTGCCCCCCTGCCCCCGTATATAAAGGAGGGAGGGAGAGGCCAGCCCTAGAGGGGGCGCACCAAGTGTGGGGAGTCCTACTAGGACTCCCAAGTCCTAGTAGGATTCCCCTTTCCTTTCCGGAGTAGGAGAGAAGGAAAGAGGGGGAGAGGGAGAAGGAAAAGGGGGCTGCACCCCTTGTCCAATTCGGACCAGAAGGGGGGGGTGCACGCCTCCTTCCTTTTGGCCTCTCTCCTCTATTCCCGTAACTCCCCGGTACTCCGAAAATACCCGAATCACTCGGAACCATTCCGATGTCCGAATATAGTCGTCCAATATATCGATTTTTACGTCTCGACCATTTTGAGACTCCTCGTCATGTCCCCGATCTCATCCGGGACTCCGAAGTCCTTCGGTACATCAAAACTCATAAACTCATAATAAAACTATCATCGAAACCTTAAGCGTGCGGACCCTACGGGTTCGAGAACTATGTAGACATGACCAAGACACGTCTCCGGTCAATAACCAATAGCGGAACCTGGATGCTCATATTGGCTCCCACATATTCTACGAAGATCTTTATCGGTCAAACCGCATAACAACATACATTGTTCCCTTTGTCATCGGTATGTTACATGCCTGAGATTCGATCGTCGGTATCTCAATACCTAGTTGAATCTCGTTACCAACAAGTCTCTTTACTCGTTCCGTAATACATCATCCCGCAACTAACTCATTAGCTGCAATGCTTGCAAGGCTTATAGTGATGTGCATTACCGAGTGGGCCCAGAGATACCACTCCGACAATCGGAGTGACAAATCCTAATCTCGAAATACGCCAACCCAACAAGTACCTTCGGAGACACCTGTAGAGTACCTTTATAATCACCCAGTTACGTTGTGACGTATGGTAGCACACAAAGTGTTCCTCCGGTATTCGGGAGTTGCATAATCTCATAGTCATAGGAACATGTATAAGTCATGAAGAAAGCAATAGCAGTAAAACTTAAACGATCGTAGTGCTAAGCTAACGAATGGGTCTTGTCCATCAGATCATTCTCCTAATGATGTGATCCCGTTGATCAAATGACAACTCACGTCTATGGCTAGGAAACATAACTATCTTTGATCAATGAGCTAGTCTAGTAGAGGCATACTAGGGACACTCTGTTTTGTCTATGTATTCACACATGTATTAAGTTTCCGGTTAATACAATTTTAGCATGAATAATAAACATTTATCATGATATAAGGAAATAAATAATAACTTTATTATTGCCTCTAGGGCATATTTCCTTCAGTCTCCCACTTGCACTAGAGTCAATAATCTAGTTCACATCGCCATGTGATTTAACACCGATAGTTCACATCGTCATGTGATTAACACCCAAAGGGTTTACTAGAGTCAATAATCTAGTTCACATCGCTATGTGATTAACACCCAAAGAGTACTAAGGTGTGATCATGTTTTGCTTCGTGAGAGAAGTTTAGTCAACGGGTCTGTCACATTCAGATCCGTATGTATTTCGCAAATGTCTATGTGTCTACAATGCTCTGCATGGAGCTACTCTAGCTAATTGCTCCCACTTTCAATACGCATCCAGATTGATACTTAGAGTCAGCTGGATTTAGTGTCAAAGCTTGCATCGGCGTAACCCTTTACGACGAACTCTTTATCACCTCCATAATCAAGAAACATTTCCTTAGTCATCCAGTTACTAAGGATAATTTTGACCGCTGTACAGTGAACTACTCCTGGATCACTATTGTACCCTCTTGACAAACTCATGGCAAGGTACACAACATGTTTGGTACATAGCATGGCATACTTTATAGAACCTATGGCTGAGGCATAGGGAATGACTTTCATTCTCTCTATATTTTTCTGCCGTGGTCTGGCTTTGAGTCTTACTCAACTTCACACCTTACAAGTCAGGTAAGAACTCCTTCTTTGACTGATCCATTTTGAACTACTTCAAAATCATATCAAGGTATGTACTTATCGAAAGTCTTATCAAGCGTCTTGATCTATCTCTATAGATCTTGATGCCCAATATGTAAGCAGCTTCACCAAGGTCTTTCTTTGAAAAACTCCTTTCAAACACTCCTTTATGCTTTCCAGAAAATTCTACATCATTTCCGATCGACAATATGTCATTCACATATACTTATCAGAAAGGTTGTAGTTCTCCCACTCACTTCTTGTAAATATAGGCTTCACCGCAAGTCTGTATAAATCTATATGCTTTGATCAACTTATCAAAGCGTATATTCCAACTCCGAGATGCTTGCACCAGTCCATAGATGGATCGCTGGAGCTTGCACATTTTGTTAGCACCTTTAGGATTGACAAAACCTTCTGGTTGCATCATATACAAGTCTTCTTTAATAAATCCATTAAAGAATGCAGTTTTGTTATCCATTTGCCAGATTTCATAAAATGCGGCAATTGCTAACATGATTCGGACAGACTTAAGCATCGCTACGGGTGAGAAAGTCTCATCGTAGTCAACTCCTTGAACTTGTTGAGAAACTTTCGCAACAAGTCGAGCTTTGTAAACAGTAACATTACTGTCAGCGTCAGTCTTCCACTTGAAGATTCATTTATTTTTGATGGCTTGCCGATCATCGGGCAAGTCAACCAAAGTCCACACTTTGTTCTCATACATGGATCCCATCTCAGATTTCATCGCCTCAAGCCATTTTGCGGAATCTGGGCTCATCATCGCTTCCTCATAGTTCGTAGGTTCATCATGGTCCAGTAACATGACTTCCTGAACCGGGTTGCCGTACCACTTTGATGCGGAACGAACTCTGGTTGATCTACGAAGTTCAGCAGAAACTTGATCTGAAGTTTCATGATCATCATCATTAGCTTCCTCACTAATTGGTGTAGGAATCACTGGAACTAGTTTCTGTGATGTTCCACTTTCCAATTCGGGAGAAGGTACAATTACCTCATCAAGTTCTACTTTCCTCCCACTCACTTCTTTCGAGAGAAACTCCTTCTCTAGAAAGGATCCACTCTTAGCAACAAAGACCTTGCCTTCGGATCTGTGATAGAAGGTGTACCCAACAGTTTCTTTTTGGGTATCCTATGAAGATTTACTTCTCCGATTTGGGTTCGAGCTTATCATGTTGAAACTTTTTCACATAAGCATCGCAGTCCCAAACTTAAAGAAATGACAGCTTAGGTTTCTCGTCAAACCACAGTTCATACGGTGTCATCTCCACGGATTTAGATGGTGCCCTATTTAACGTGAATGTAGCTGTCTCTAATGCATAACCCCAAAAGCGATAGTAGTAGATCGGTAAGAGACATCATCGATCGCACCATATCTAATAAAGTACGGTGATGATGTTCGGACACACCATTACACTATGGTGTTCCAGATGGCGTGAGTAGTGAAACTATTTCACATTGTTTTTACTGAAGGCCAAACACGCTAACTCAAATATTTTACCTCTACGATCATATCGTAGAAACTCTTATTTTCTTGTTACGATGATTCTCCACTTCACTCTGAAATTCTTTGAACTTTTCAAATGTTTCAGATTTGTGCTTCATTAAGTAGATATACCCATATCTGCTCAAATCATCAGTGAAGGTCAGAAAATAACGATACCCGCCGCGAGCTTCAACACTCATTGGTCCACATACATCTGTATGTATGATCTCCAACAAATCTGTTGCTCGCTCCACAGTTCCGGAGAATGGAGTTTTAGTCATCTTGCCCATGAGGCATGGTTCGCAAGCACCAAGTGATTCATAATCAAGTGATTCCAAAAGTCCATCACTATGGAGTTTCTTCATGCGCTTTACACCAATATGACCTAAACGGCAATGCCACAAATAAGTTGCACTATCATTATTAACCTTGCATCTTTTGGCTTCAATATTATGAATATGTGTATCACCACGATCGAGATCCAACAAACCATTTTCATTGGGTGTATGACCATAGAAGGTTTTATTCATGTAAACAGAACAACAATTATTCTCTAACTTACATGAATAACCGTATTGCAATAAACATGATCAAATCATATTCATGCTCAACACCAAATAACACTTATTTAGGTTCAACACTAATCCCGAAAGTATATGGGGTGTGCGATGATGATCATATCAATCTTGGAACTACTTCCAATACACATCGTCACTTCATCCTTTAACTAGTTTCTGTCCATTATGTAACTCCCATTTCGAGTTACTACTCTTTAGCAACTGAATTAATATCGAATACCGAGGGGTTGCTATGAACACTAGTAAAATACACATCAATAATCTGTATATCAAATATACCTTTGTTCACTTTGCCATCCTTCTTATCCGCCAAATATCTAGGGCAGTTCCACTTCTAGTGACCATTTCCTTTGCAGTAGAAGCACTTGTTTCAGGCTTGAGTTTAGCTTTGGGTTTCTTCATGGGAGTGACAACTTGCTTGTCATTCTTCTTGAAGTTCCCCTTCTATCCCTTTGCCCTTTACTTGAAACAAGTGGTCTGGTTAACCATCAACACTTGATGCTCTTTCTTGATTTCTACCTTCGCCGATTTCAGCATCGTGAAGAGCTCGGGAATTACTTTCGTCATCCCTTGCATATTATAGTTCATCACGATGTTCTACTAACTTGGTGATAGTGTCTAGAGAACTTTGTCAATTACTATCTTATCTGGAAGATTAACTCCCACTTGATTCAAGCAATTGTACTACCCAGACAATCTGAGCACATGCTCACTGGTTGAGCTATTCTCCTCCATCTTGTAGGCAAAGTACTGTCAGAGGTCTTATACCTCTCGACACGGGCATGAGTATGAAATACTAATTTCAACTCTTGGAACATCTCATATGCTCTGTGGCGTTTCAAAACGTTTTTGAAGTCCCGGTTATAAGCCGTAAAGCATGGTGCACTAAACTATCAAGTAGTCATCATATCAAGCTTTTGTCAAAACGTTCATAACGTCTACATCTGCTCCTGCAATAGGTCTGTCACCTAGCGGTGCATCAAGGACATAATTCTTCTGTGCAGCAATGAGGATAATCCTCAGATCACGGAACAATTCCGCATCATTGCTACTAACATCTTTCAACTTGGTTTTCTCTAGGAACATATAAAAAATTAACGGGGAGCAACATCGCGAGCTATTGATCTATAGCATAGATATGCTAATACTACCAGGACTAAGTTCATGATAAATTAAAGTTCAATTTAATCATATTAATTAAAGAACTCCCACATAGATAGACATCCCTCCGGTCATCTAAATGATCACGTGATCCAAATCAACTAAACCATGTCCGATCATCACGTGAGATGGAGTAGTTTCAATGGTGAACATCTTATGTTGATCATATCTACTATATGATTCACGCTCGACCTTTCGGTCTCCAGTGTTCTGAGGCCATATCTGCATATGCTAGGCTTGTCAAGTTTAACCCGAGTATTCTGCATGTGGAAAACTGGCTTACACCCGTTGTATTTGAATGTAGAGCTTATCACACCCGATCATCACGTGGTGTCTCGGCACGACGAACTTTCACAACGGTGCATACTCAGGGAGAACACTTATACCTTGAAATTTAGTAAGGGATCATCTTATAATGCTACCGTCGTTCTAAGCAAAATAAGAAGCATAATAAGATAAACATCACATGCAATCAAAATATGTGACATGATATGGCCATCATCATCTTGTGCTTTTGATCTCCATCTCCAAAGCACCGTCATGATCACCTTCGTCACCGGCGCGACACCTTGATCTCCATCGTAGCATCGTTGTCGTCTCGCCAACTATTGCTTCTACGACTATCGCTACCGCTTAGTGATAAAGTAAAGCAATTACATGACGATTGTATTTCATACAATAAAGCGACAACCATATGGCTCCTGCCAGTTGCCGATAACATTACAAAACATGATCATCTCATACAAAGCCGTATAACTCATCATGTCTTGACCATATCACATCACAACATGCCCTGCAAAAACAAGTTAGACGTCCTCTACTTTGTTGTTGAAAGTTTTACGTGGCTGCTACGGGCTTAGCAAGAACCGTTCTTACCTACGCATACAAAACCACAACGATGTTTCGTCAAGTATGTGCTGTTTTAACCTTCACAAGGACCGGGCGTAGCCACACTTGTTTCAGCTAAAGTGAGAGAGACAGACACCCGCCAGTCACCTTTAAGCAACGAGTGCTCCTAACGGTGAAACTAGTCTCGCGTAAGCGTACGCGTAATGTCGGTCCGGGCCGCTTCATCTCACAATACCGCCGAAGCAAAATATGACATGCTGGTAAGCAGTATGACTAGTATCGCCCACAACTCATTGTGTTCTACTCGTGCATATCATCTACGCATAGACCTGGCTCTGATACCACTGTTGGGGAACGTAGTATTTTAAATTTTTCCTACGATCACGCAAGATCTATCTACCAGATGCATAGCAACGAGAGGGGAGAGTGAGTCTATGTACCCTCGTAGACCGAAAGCGGAAGCGTTAGAACAACGCGGTTGATGTAGTCGTACGTCTTCACGGCCCGACCGATTAAGCACCGAAACTACGGCACCTCCGAGTTCTAGCACACGTTCAGCTCGATGACGTCCCTCGAACTCCGATCCAGCCGAGTGTCGAGGGAGAGTTCCGTCAGCACGACGGCGTGGTGACGATCTTGATGTTCTACCGTCGCAGGGCTTCGCCTAAGCACCGCTACAATATTTATCGAGGAGAACTATGATGGAGGGGGCACCGCACACGGCTAAGAGATCAAGAGATCAATTGTTGTGTCTAGAGGTGCCCCCTGCCCCCGTATATAAAGGAGGGAGGGAGAGGCCAGCCCTAGAGGGGGCGCACCAAGTGTGGGGAGTCCTACTAGGACTCCCAAGTCCTAGTAGGATTCCCCTTTCCTTTCCGGAGTAGGAGAGAAGGAAAGAGGGGGAGAGGGAGAAGGAAACGGGGGCTGCACCCCTTGTCCAATTCGGACTAGAAGGGGGGTGCTCGCCTCCTTCCTTTTGGCCTCTCTCCTCTATTCCCGTAACTCCCCGGTACTCCGAAAATACCCGAATCACTCGGAACCTTTCCGATGTCCGAATATAGTCGTCCAATATATCGATTTTTACGTCTCGACCATTTTGAGACTCCTCGTCATGTCCCCGATCTCATCCGGGACTCCGAACTCCTTCGGTACATCAAAACTCATAAACTCATAATAAAACTATCATCGAAACCTTAAGCGTGCGGACCCTATGGGTTCGAGAACTATGTAGACATGACCGAGACACGTCTCCGGTCAATAACCAATAGCGGAACCTGGATGCTCATATTGGCTCCCACATATTCTACGAAGATCTTTATCGGTCAAACCGCATAACAACATACATTGTTCCCTTTGTCATCGGTATGTTACATGCCTAAGATTCGATCGTCGGTATCTCAATACCTAGTTGAATCTCGTTACCAGCAAGTCTCTTTACTCGTTCCGTAATACATCATCCTGCAACTAACTCATTAGCTGCAATGCTTGCAAGGCTTATAGTGATGTGCATTACCGAGTGGGCCCAGAGATACCTCTCCGACAATCGGAGTGACAAATCCTAATCTCGAAATACACCAACCCAACAAGTACCTTCGGAGACACCTGTAGAGTACCTTTATAATCACCCAGTTACGTTGTGACGTTTGGTAGCACACAAAGTGTTCCTCCGGTATTCGGGAGTTGCATAATCTCATAGTCATAGGAACATATATAAGTCATGAAGAAAGCAATAGCAGTAAAACTTAAACGATCATAGTGCTAAGCTAACGGATGGGTCTTGTTCATCAGATCATTCTCCTAATGATGTGATCTCGTTGATCAAATGACAACTCATGTCTATGGCTAGGAAACATAACCATCTTTGATCAATGAGCTAGTCTAGTAGAGGCATACTAGGGACACTCTGTTTTGTCTATGTATTCACACATGTATTAAGTTTCCGGTTAATACAATTTTAGCATGAATAATAAAAATTTATCATGATATAAGGAAATAAATAATAACTTTATTATTGCCTCTAGGGCATATTTCCTTCAGCGGCGGCCCTAGGGGGCAGCGGCTCCTTGGCCCCCCTTCTTCCTTATGGATGGTGCTGCAATGGTGCTGGTTCTCCCCTCCAAGACGGCGGCTTGGGAGGAGGAAAATTCGTGGCCCTTGGTGACCTAGGTTTCCTCTCTTTATATAGACTCTCGGATTCCCGTCATCAGATTTTGGGCTTCAGTAAAACGGGCCTTTCTCGGCCGTCCGGACTCCGATTTGGACGAATTTTATATCCAGAAGCATCCCCTCGAAATTCCCCACAACTTTCGCAACTAGGCCTTTTCCGTTTGACGTCGTCTTCGGGCCGCAACTTGACCATATTCTAAAAACGTTCTCAGACAGATTTCAGGAAAGTCAGAGTCCTACTCCAATACAACTCCTTTTGCGTTTTTGTCAATTTCCAAGTAATTCCTACACAATAAATTGTAAAACAAGAACATTTTGCACTTTTTCAACCATTAGTAAGTTAGTCCAATAAATGCTGAAAAAGATAGAAAACTTTGATAGAAACATGAGACAATGATGCAAAACAAGCATGACACAAGCAAAAATTATGGATACGTTTGGAATGTATCAGCTTACACTCGCCACGTCACACAAATTCATAACATATCCAATCATCATTCAAATAAACATCACATCCTATCTAAGGGTAAAGATCCAAATGACAAGATACCAAACATAACATTAAACTACAGGTCTAGATCGAATCCTAGTAGAAGCTCTACTGATCAACCGGATAGTTCACATAGTAACGGCTACGCTCCTCGTCGTACTCCCAGTCTAGCTCAGTGCCATCGCCTGTGTAGCTCACCATCGTACCTGCATCTGGTGTGTTGAAGTAACTGTGAGCCACAGAGGACTCAGCAATCCCGTTCCCGGGTAATACGACTATTCAAGCCTTGGGTGAGGAACAAGGCTGAAGAAAGAATAAGAGGTTGCAGCAGCACTAGCCTAGCTTACGTAAATGGGAGCGAGAAGAGAAGGTGCCTCGGTCGAGAGATGATCACGAAGTGATCCTAACTAAAGCAAGTCAAGCACAACCCCACCGTGTTCACTTCCCGAATCCCTTTCGAAAATGACCGTCACGATACTCACGCTGGTAGTGTATTGGAACATGGTGTCAAGTTTTCTACAACCGGATATTAACAAATTCCCATCTGCCACATAACCGCGGGCACGGCTTTGGAAAGTTCAAAACCCTGCTGGGGTGTTCCAACTTGGCCCATGACAAGCCCACGATCCGTGGAGTCGCAACTCCAAAGTGGGAAGGCCCGAGTATTCTCGGAATCCCGTGCTCAAGATACTCCGACTAAGGTAAGGCTAATCCAGCAAATCCTCCCGGCGTGCCGACACCCTGATAGTAGCCGCGCGTATCTAGTCTCAGGCCACGACCGGATGGGTGATGCTACAGGTTTATACCAATCCTCGAGTTTCCTCGTGGTGGCCCTGCAGGACCCCCAGTTCGGACCAACACTCATGTGGAGCACTGGCCCGGGGTTGTTGATTAAGAACTCGGGTTTGCAAGACCCTATGCAAGTTTTTAGTTATTAGGCGAATAGTACCAATGTTGGGACTTGTTGGAAAAGACTTAGCACTTAGCGGTTTATCGAGGGGGTCCCATAACCCCAACCGTGTGAGGAACGCATAATCAAGGAACATAACACCGGTTTATACGGTTCCTAGCGGCATGAGTGGAACAAAACACCAAGCAAAAGGCTTAGCCTTCCACCCATTACCAATATATAAATGATTTCATTTAATAGTTAAATAGTGTGATATCCCAACAAGCTTCAACAAGAAGCAAGAATCTTCAATCTTCTCCTGCAACTAACAATGCTATAAGAGGGGCTGAGCGAAGCCTACGTATAGCCAATCAATGGTTTGCATAGGTAGGGTGGTTAGACAAGTTCATGGTTACAATAGGAGGCTGACAGGAAAACATGGGCATCGAGGCAAAACTATAGATTGAGACTTCTAGCAATAGGCAAATATAGTAATGGTATCCGGGTTCGGTCATCTTGCCTGAAGAGTTGTCGATGGGATCGTAAGAGGGGTCCTCGTTCTCAACCTCAGTAGTAACCTCGTGCTCGTACTCGTACTCGGACTCAGCTTCCGGCTCTACTCAAACATAAGAACACAAGGCAACGAATCAAACAAGATGCAATGCGCAGAAAAATTACTGGATGCATGACTGATGCACTATGGAAGCAAAACAGATGCATTATGGAAGCACAGAAAGTCTACTTAGGAAGCACAGTGTTACAGCACAACAATATGCATCAAGAAAAATGCTTAAAAACATGATAACAATAGGATATTATGAATCTACATGCAAAACCACACAAGTTTCAGATAGGACTTGCTTAAAACGGAGCAACGGGTTAAAAGTTACACCCGAAACAATAAACATGTACAAGCTGAAATTAACAGCCACATAGCAACTTCGGAGCAATAGATAAATGGCCTACAACACTCAAACATCATGGCAAGGAGCATGAACATAAAATAGACATATCCTACAGCAAACAATTCCATTGGAGCATCTCCAAAGGAGCCATGGATCAATAGCAACAAGCTATGACATATTGAACTTGACAACAAAACCTGACAGCAGTAATTTGTTGCAACTTGGGAGCAAGAGTTTAATATGCTACAGCCACCCAAATAAGCATGTGAGAGCATGAATGGATAGCCAACAATATATACAACAAGTAATCATCAAGATTCACCCCAAAACTAGCATGTATTTGCCTAGAACAACAAGCAAACATGGCATCTGGAAATTACAGATTCCAGACTTAGTGAAATTTCACTAAGTGTTAAAACAACAGTTTCATCATGGCATCTTTGAGAGCAAGTTTAAGTCACCTCAAAGCAAAGCATGGCAAGTGGTAAGCACCACAACAAAGTACACATGATGGTGAATCCAAAACATCTAAGCATGCATCAAGTGAACAAACACATCAATAGCAACGAGCTCCTCAACGAGGCATCTCGTAACAAGTTTAACGACATAACAGCCACATAGCACTTTGCAAAGGAGATAAACATGGCAAGATGAAATCTATCATGCAAGCTAATGCAATCAACATGTAGAGCACTTCATGACGAACACGTGGACATATCATTCGCATCATTTGGATAAACATGCACCAAGTTATCACATTGCAAAGATGGCATGAAAACAACTACTAACAGCAGTTTATAACAAGTAGCACTCTTCCAACAGATATTTAAGCATCCAGATGGCCTCAAACATGCATGGCACAAAGGAACAAAACGCAGTACATGTCTCCATGATCATTTTGACATATCATTTGCTCAAATCGGACCATCACACAAAAAGTTATCACCATTGCAAAACAGCATCAGACAACAAAATTCTACAGACTTGGTGAAAAAAAACCTCCTCCCAGATCTGGTCAAACGCGGGGTCAACGGCGGCGGTCAACGGGCTTCGGGCTCCTGGCGGATCGGGCGCGCCGGGCGAAGCGGGCTTCGGCCCGTTAGGTTAACGGGCCCGCGGCTGCAGGCGGTTCGGGCCGGCCCACCCGGTCGGATCTGGATCGGGGCGGCTCGGGGATCCTCCCGATCCCTGGCGCCGGCGGCTCCCTTCGAGCAGCGGGGCGGCGGCTCGCCTGGAGGCCGACGGAGGCGGGGCCGGTGGCTGGAGGCCCGGCCGGCGAGGTGGCGGCGCCGGCCGGCGGCGGAGGGCGGCGGCGCCGGCGGGGTGGCTGAGGCCGGGCGCGGCGGGCGGCGGTTGGTGGCCGGAGGAGCGGCCGGCCGGCGGCGCGGGAACGGCGGGGCGGAGAGGGGCGGCCGGCGCGGTGGAGGCGCGCGGTCGCCGGCGGCGGAGAGAGGAGGCGGCGGCGGCTGCGAGGTAGGAGACGACCCCGCGGGGCCCGCACGTCGGGTCGGAAGCACGGCCCGCGGCCTTCGGAAGCACGGCGACGAGGGAAGGAAACACGGTTTCTGGGACGTGGGAAGCACGGATTTTCAACGGTGGAAGCACCGGGTATCAACGATGGAAGCACCGGCGGTGAACTGTGGAAGCATTAGGGTTTTTGGACGCGAAAATTGGGGGAGATGGACGTTTATATAGGCACAAGGAGCTAGGGTTGTCCAAATGAGGTGAGGTTTTCGGCCACACGATCACAATTGGATGGCCTAGATGAAGGGATGGGTTTGGGTTGGTTTGGTGGGCTGTTGGAGGGGTGTCTTGGGCCTCAAAGTGGAGGTACTTTCAGCCCACGAGAATAACTGTTGGGGTAGCAAACGAACTCCAAACGCGACGAGATTTGACAGGCGGGTTACACACACCAAAACAACATCGCACGACAAGTCTCACGCCAAACCGGAAACGTTACACGGCCAAACACCAAAGTAGGCCTCGGGGATGCCACGGACACGTGAGAGAGCTCCGGAACTCGAAACGGACAACGGGAAGAAACGAGTGGGACCGGATGCAAACGACAACACAAATGCAATGCGATGCACATGACTACATGATATGAATGAATGAACACACGCACACGACAAAAGACGAAAACCCAAAAAGACAAAGAACCCAGAATGGAATTGATGGAGTCAAAGATATATATATATATATATATATATATATATATATATATATATATATATATATATATATATATATATATATATATATATATATATATATATATATATATTGCCCAAAAGGGGAAGTATTACATCCGGGGCATTACAACTCTCCTCTACTACAAAAAGATCTCGTCCCGAGATCTAGGACTGGAAAAAGGAAGGGTACTCGGAACGTAGGTGATCTTCTCGTTCCCACATAGCTTCTTGGTCGGTATGGTGTGACCACTTGACTTTCAAGTATTTGATGGACTTGTTGCGGGTCTTGCGCTCGGTTTCTTCAAGAATAGCAACAGGATGCTCTCGGTAAGACAAGTCTTGTTGAAGTTCAATCTCTTCAAACGGAATCATGCGTTCAGGAGTCTTGAAGCACTTGCGGAGTTGAGACACATGAAACACATCATGAACATTGGCGAAGTTGGGAGGGATCTCAAGTTGATAGGCTAGATCGCCTCTTTTGCCAAGGATCTTGAAAGGCCCGACGTATCTAGGAGCAAGCTTTCCTTTGATACTGAATCTTTGGGTGCCTTTCATAGGAGAAACACGGAGATAGACATGATCCCCAATGTTGAAGGCCAAATCACGATGCTTGCCGTCATAGTAGCTCTTCTGACGCGACTGAGCGGCCTTGAGATTCTCACGTATGACTTTGCACATTTCTTCGGCTTCTGAGATCAAGTCATTGCCAAGAAGTTGATGTTCACCTGTCTCGGACCAGTTGAGAGGGGTACGGCACTTTCTGCCATAGAGGATTTCAAACGGAGCTTTGCCGGCACTTGCTTGGAAGCTGTTGTTGTAAGAGAACTCGGCAAATGGAAGGCAATCTTCCCATTTCATGCCAAAAGATATGACACAGGCTCTGAGCATGTCTTCTAGAATCTGATTCACTCTCTCGACTTGACCACTAGTCTCAGGGTGAAATGCAGTGCTGAACCTGATCTTAGTGCCCATGGCAGACTGAAAGGAGTCCCAGAACTTAGAAGTGAACAAACTTCCACGGTCTGAGGAGATAACTTGAGGAATGCCATGTAAGGACACAAATCTGGAAGTGTACAATTCTGCCAGTTGAGCTGCATTGATTGATTCTTTGACTGGAAGGAAGTGAGCGACTTTGGTAAGCTTGTCAATCACCACGAAGATAGAATCATTCCCTCTCTTGGACTTAGGAAAACCAGTGACAAAATCCATTTCAATGTGGTCGAATTTCCACTCGGGAATAGGAAGAGGTTGGAGAAGACCGGCTGGATGTTGATGCTCTGCCTTCACTCTTCTGCAGACATCACATTCATTCACGAATTGGGAAATCTCCCTTTTCATGCGAGTCCACCAGTAAGATTGCTTGAGGTCTTGGTACATCTTGGAACTGCCAGGATGAATGGAAAGGAGGGAATCATGTGCTTCGTCCATTATGAGCTTCCTGAGATCACCTTTGGGAACCACGAGTCTGTCCTCAAAGAACAAGGTATCTCTCTCATCAACGCGATAGCACTTGTATTTAGGAGTACCCTTTGCAATACCATGTTTCACTTTCTGCACCATAGCATCACTGAGTTGGGCCTCACGGATCTGATCTTCCAAGGTAGGAGCAACTTGAAGATTTGCAAGAAAACCTTGCGGAACAACTTGGAGGTTGAGCTTCCTGAATGCTTCACAAAGCTCAGGCTGGAATGGCTTGATAAGGAGGCTGTTGCAATATGCCTTTCTGCTCAAAGCATCTGCAATCACATTCGCCTTGCCAGGTGTGTATTCGATGTTGGGATCATACTCTTGGATCATTTCGACCCAACGAGTCTGGCGGAGGTTCAGATTCGGCTGTGTGAAGATGTACTTCAAGCTCTTGTGATCGGTGAAGATGTCGACTTTTCTGCCCAACAGAAGGTGTCTCCACGTAATCAAAGCATGTACCACAGCTGCTAGTTCAAGATCATGTGTGGGGTAGTTCTTCTCACTTGGCTTCAGCTGATGAGAAGTGTATGCCACGATTCTCTTGTCCTGCATAAGCACACCACCAAGTCCTTGAAGAGAAGCATCACAGAATACTTCGTAGGGCTTGGACTCATCTGGAGGAGTAAGAACTGGAGCAGAGACGAGCTTTTCTTTGAGAGTTTTGAATGCCACTTCACAATCTGGAGACCAGTAGTACTTGACATTCTTCTGCAGCAAGTTGGAAAGAGGCTTCGCAATCTTGGAGAAGTTCTCAACGAACCTTCTGCAATAGCTGGCAAGACCAAGAAAGCTTCGGAGTTGCTTGACGTTCTGAGGAGGTTCCCAGTTGACAATTGCTTCAACTTTCTTGGGGTTTACCGCAATACCGTCAGCAGAGATGATATGGCCTAGATACAAGACCTTATCGAGCCAAAATTCACACTTGGAGAACTTGGCATAGAACTTATGTTCACGGAGTCTGTCGAGAACGAGACGGAGGTGCTTTTCGTGATCCTCTTCATTCTTGGAAAATACCAAAATGTCATCCAGATACACAAGCACAAACTCGCCGGTGTAGGGGTTGAAAATGTAGTGCATCATTCTCGAGAAGGTAGGTGGAGCATTGGCGAGACCAAAGGACATGACTGTATACTCATATGAGCCGTAGCTCGTTCTGAAGGCAGTCTTGGGGATATCTTCCTCTCGAATGCGAATCTGGTGATAGCCCATTCGGAGATCGAGCTTTGAGAACACTTTAGCTCCTTTGAGCTGCTCGAACAACTCATTGATGTTGGGGAGCGGATACTTGTTCTTTATAGTCTTCTTGTTCAATGGCCGGTAATCGACGCAAAGGCGCTCCGTGCCATCCTTCTTCTTGACAAATAAGACACCACAGCCCCAAGGAGACGTACTAGGCCTGATCAGACACATACACTCATGTTCATCAAGCTGTTTCTTCAACTCCTTCAACTCTTTAGGAGAGATCTTGTACGGACGCCGGCATGCTGGCTCAGTACCCGGCTCGAGTTCAATGACGAATTCCACTTGACGGTGTGGAGGCATGCCTGGAAGTTCTTCAGGAAAGACGTCTTCGTATTCGTTAACCACCGGAATTTGAGATATGGCATTCATTTCGCCCTTGTCATTGAGAGAGAAAAGCCTGATTGTGTTATCCCTGAAGGCAAAGATAATCACATCATCATCGGAATGAGTAATCTTGACTTCCTTCTGTGCACAGTCAATTTGAGCATCATGCTGAGAAAGCCAGTCCATTCCGAGGATAAGATCGATGTCGGAATTGCCGAGAACCACCAGAGAGGCCAAAAATCAATAATCACCCATGCGAATAGAAACATCCGGAGCATATATACTGGAATGCATTCGTCTCCCTGGAGAAATAACTGCTAACTCCCTTGGCAGACTTTTGATGTAAAAATTGTGCTTGGATGCAAATGGTTGAGACATGAAAGAAAGCACCCGAATCAAACAACACTTTAGCAGGAAAAGAGTTAACTGGAAGGTTACCCAAAATCACATCAGAAGAATTCTCCGCTTGCGCTGGATTCATGAGATTCACCCTAGCTGCCTTCGGATCATGCTTGACAATAGCTGAACTAACAGGTGGAAGAGGCGGAAGGCGCCTTGGGTTGTTGCACTTGTTGGAATAATGATCCTTCTGGCCACACTTGTAGCAAGTCACCTCGGAAAGTGGATGAGTAGGAGGAACACTTGGTCTTGGAGCTTGGAACTGCGACTTGGACTGCTTGCTTGGGTTGGGTGGGTGGGAGAAACCACGACCACCAGCATTCTTGTTGTTGTTGTTGTAGGGAGCTCGGATCACTGGAGGAGGAGGAAGACAAAATTTCTGTTGCTTCGCGACCACTTGAGAAGATGAGGAGGAGTGAACGGCATCTCGAATCCTCTTTTTGGGAGCTTCCATCTTGAGCTGGGCTGCCTCTTGCTTAAGCGCCATGTTATAGAATTTGTCAAACTCATCGGGCTCGAACAAGGTGAGAGCAAGTTGAAGTTCATCCTTCAGACCTCCACGGAACTGATAGATCTTGCTCTTGGCATCTGGTATGTCTCGCTTAGCATAGCGGGCAAGATTCTGGAACTTGACATTATACTGGTAGACAGTCATAGAGCCTTGCTTCAGGTTGCGGAATTGCTCACGCATACCCTCGATGACACTTGTTGGAATGTGGTGAGAGCGAAAGTCCTTGCAGAAATCATCCCAAGAGATCACACGCCCTTCTCTGGAGTCTTTGTACTGCTGCCACCAGTCAGCTGCTTGGTCCTTGAGTTGGAAGGCTGCAAATTTCACATAGTCCTCAGGCCTTATGTTGCTGCACTCAAAATGCTTCTTGATATCAGTGATCCAATCTTCAGCATCGAGAGGGTCGACACAGTAACTGAAAGCCTTTGGTTGATTAGCCAAGAACTGGTTGAGCGTAGCATGGTGCTGTTGGTTGAAGAAATTGCCTTGGTTCCCTGGAGCACCCTGATTTGCTTGATTTGCTTGCATCTGCTGCATCATCTGCATCAACATCTGGGTGTTCTGGTTTGTAGTCTGCATAATCGCTCTCCAGGCCTCAAACGGAGGAGGAGGGGAAGGAGGACGGTCTGGGACCTCTTCACCCTCTGGGTTAGCGTTGGGAACCCGTTTCGGAGCCATCCTGAAAGAGATGACCACCAATCAGCAATTTGATTGAAAGAAGGTATAAGCTGAAACAACGGATAGAAATGCAACATAGTCTTCACAAGAATCATTCGAACAAGAGGAACGAATGAAATTCTTAGTTTAATGATAACAACAATCTTCACGAGAAGCCACTGGGAGACAACAGGTAAATAAGAAAACAACAAGGTACAGATGGAACAAACACAAGATAGGAGCTTCGTTGGACATCTTTCTGCTGTAAGATTATGGAACGCGTTACGAAAGGGTTTTGCAATGCCCGGATCAGCATAGCCAAGGACCCTTTAAGATGCAACTCCCGATCGGAACATCGGCCATAAAACCACTTCACTCAATGTAGAACCCCGAACTCCGTAACCTGCATTCGTTGGAAGAATGCCTATGAGCTACTGGATAAACCCACCTATTAATTTCCGAAAGTTTCCAGTTATGCAATCAGGTGTTGGGGATACAGGGGAAGCATCGCGCAATAACCTCTAATCCTACATCCAGCTGTATCCATCCTTCAACACATAACCAGTCGTTCTCGGAAACTGTCTACCTCGGACCTTCGAAACGCATCCACTATACAAAGCTATGGCAATACTCCCGAACTACCTCCCCAGTACTGGGTGATGTCGGGGTTATCTTGTCACTAACCGTATAGGAGAGTTTTCGATGTCGGCCATCTTAAGTATTCTAGAACTGCCACGATATGCTTGTGATGACAATACCCTGAAGCTCAACTCCCCGGGACACTGCCACAACCCCTAATGTCAGGAGGCATCGAGAACAATATTCTCGTCACAAGGACATCGAAACAATCCAACAATACTCGCGAGATTCCTAAAAAACATTTGGTGCAATTTTTTGAAAGTAGAAGAGGCAAGAGTAGTCGTCAGGAGTCCTCACCAGAATGAAAAGAGATGAGGAGCAAAAGAATTCCTACTCTCCGATATAAATATAGGACTCAAAACATTTTCAGTGTGTGCCTAGACTCAACCGTCAACGATTCGATCAATCAGTGGGGGCTTCTAGGTCGGAGAAGGCTCTGATACCAACTTGTAATGCCCAGGATGGGACTATATCTCCTATGTGTCGAGGCACGACTTAAAGATATAAGCCCATTCTGGAATGATCGCAAGTTTGGTACCTTTGCACAACTCATGTAAAAATAGGGATGGAAAACTGAAAAGATAGTTGGCTTACACTCGCCAAGTCACACAAATTCATTACATATCCAATCATCATTCAAATAAACATCACAGCCCATCTAAGGGTAAAGATCCAAATGACAAGATACCAAACATAACATTAAACCACAGGTCTAGATCGAATCCTAGTAGAAGCTCTACTGATCAACTAGATAGTTCACATAGTAAAGGCTACACTCCTCGTCGTACTCCCAGTCTAGCTCAGTGCCATCGCCTGTGTAGCTCACCATCGTACCTGCATCTGGTGTGTTGAAGTAACTGTGAGCCACAGAGGACTCAGCAATCCCGTTCCCGGGTAATACGACTATTTAAGCCTTGGGTGAGGAACAAGGCTGAAGAAAGAACAAGAGGTTGCAGCAGCACTAGCCTAGCTTACGTAAATGAGAGCGAGAAGAGAAGGTGCCTCGGTCGAGAGATGATCACGAAGTGATCCTAACTAAAGCAAGTCAAGCATAACCCCACCGTGTTCACTTCCCGAATCCCTTTCGGAAAATGACCGTCACGGTACTCACGCTGGTAGTGTATTGGAAGATGGTGTCAAGTTTTCTACAACCGGATATTAACAAATTCCCATCTGCCACATAACCGCGGGCACGGCTTTCGAAAGTTCAAAACCCTGCAGGGGTGTTCCAACTTGGCCCATGACAAGCCCACGAGCCGCGGAGTCGCAACTCCAAAGTGGGAAGGCCCGAGTATTCTCGGAATCCCGTGCTCAAGATACTCTGACTAAGGTAAGGCTAATCCAGCAAATCCTCCCGGCGTGCCGACACCCTGATAGTAGCCGCGCGTATCTAGTCTCAGGGCACGACCGGATGGGTGATGCTACAGGTTTATGCCAATCCTCGAGTTTCCTCGTGGTGGCCCTGCAGGACCCCCAGTTCGGACCAACACTCATGTGGAGCACTGGCCCGGGGTTGTTGATTAAGAACTCGGGTTTGCAAGACCCTATGCAAGTTTTTAGTTATTAGGCGAATAGTACCAATCTTGGGACTTGCTGGAAAAGACTTAGCACTTAGCGGTTTATCGAGGGGGTCCCATAATCCCAACCGTGTGAGGAACACATAATCAAGGAACATAACACCGGTTTATACGGTTCCTAGCGGCATGAGTGGAACAAAACACCAAGCAAAAGGCTTAGCCTTCCATCCATTACCAATATATAAATGATTTCATTTAATAGTTAAATAGTGTGATATCCCAACAAGCTTCAACAAGAAGCAAGAATCTTCAATCTTCTCCTGCAACTAACAATGCTATAAGAGGGGCTGAGCGAAGCCTACGTATAGCCAATCAATGGTTTGCATAGGTAGGGTGGTTAGACAGGTTCATGGTTACAATAGGAGGCTGACAGGAAAACATGGGCATCGGGGCAAAACTATAGATCGAGACTTCTAGCAATAGGCAAAGATAGTAATGGTATCCGGGTTCGGTCATCTTGCCTGAAGAGTTGTCGATGTGATCGTAAGAGGGGTCCTCGTTCTCAACCTCGGTAGTAACCTCGTGTTCGTACTCGTACTCGGACTCAGCTTCCGGCTCTACTCAAACATAAGAACACAAGGCAACGAATCAAACAAGATGCAATGCGCAGAAAAATTACTGGATGCATGACTGATGCACTATGGAAGCAAAATAGATGCACTATGGAAGCACAGAAAGTCTACTTAGGAAGCACAGTGTTACAACACAACAATATGCATCAAGCAAAATGCTTCAAAACATGATAACAATAGGATATTATGAATCTACATGCAAAACCACACAAGTTTCAGATAGGACTTGCTCAAAACGGAGTAACGGGTTAAAAGTTACACCCGAAACAATAAACATGTACAAGCTGAAATTAACAGCCACATAGCAACTTCGGAGCAATAGATAAATGGCCTACAGCACTCAAACATCATGTCAAGGAGCATGGACATAAACTAGACATATCCTACAGCAAACAATTCCATTGGAGCATCTCCATAGGAGCCATGGATCAATAGCAACAAGCTATGACATATTGAACTTGACAACAAAACCTGACAGCAGTAATTTGTTGCAATTTGGGAGCAAGCGTTTAATATGCTACAGCCACCCAAATAAGCATGTGAGAGAATGAATGGATAGCCAACAATATATACAACAAGGAATCATCAAGAGTCACCCCAAAACTAGCATGGATTTGCCTAGAACAACAAGAAAACATGGCATCTGGAAATTAAAGATTCCAGACTTAGTGAAATTTCACTAAGTGTTAAAACAACAGTTTCATCATGGCATCTTTGAGAGCAAGTTTAAGTCACCTCAAAGCAAAGCATGGCAAGTGGTAAGCACCACAACAAAGTACACATGATGGTGAATCCAAAACATCTAAGCATGCATCAAGTGGACAAACACATCAATAGCAACGAGCTCCTCAACGAGGCATCTCGTAACAAGTTTAACGACATAACAGCCACATAGCACTTTGCAAAGGAGATAAACATGGCAAGATGAAATCTATCATGCAAGCTAAATCAATCAACATGTAGAGCACTTCATGACGAACACGTGGACATATCATTTGCATCATTTGGATAAACATGCACCAAGTTATCACATTGCAAAGATGGCATGAAAACAACTACTAACAGCAGTTTATAACAAGTAGCACTCTTCCAACAGATATTTAAGCATCTAGATGGCCTCAAACATGCATGGCACAAAGGAACAAAACGTAGTACATGTCTCCACGATCATTTTGACATATCATTTGCTCAAATCGGACCATCACACAAAAAGTTATCACCATTGCAAAACAACATCAGACAACAAAATTCTACAGACTTGGTGAAAAACAACCTCCTCCCAGATCTGGTCAAACGCGGGGTCAACGGGCTTCGGGCTCCTGGCGGATCGGGCGTGCCGGGCGAAGCGGGCTTCGGCCCGTTAGGTTAACGGGCCCACGGCTGCAGGCGGTTCGGGCCGGCCCACCCGACCGGATCTGGATCGGGGCGGCTCGGGGATCCTCCCGATCCCTGGCGCCGGCGGCTCCCTTCGAGCAGCGGGGCGGCGGCTCGCCTAGAGGCCGACGGAGGCGGGGCCGGCGGCTGGAGGCCCGGCAGGCGAGGTGGCTGAGGCCGGGCGTGGCGGGCGGCGGTTGGTGGCCGGAGGCCGGTGGCCGGAGGAGCGGCCGGCCGGCGGCGCGGGAACGGCGGGGCGGCAAGGGACGGCCGACGCGGTGGAGGCGCGCGGTCGCCGGCGGCGGAGAGAGGAGGCGGCGGCGGCTGCGAGGTAGGAGACGACCCCGCAGGGCCCGCGCGTCGGGTCGGAAGCACGACCCGCGGCCTTCGGAAGCACGACGACGAGGGAAGGAAACACGGTTTCTGGGACGTCGGAAGCACGGATTTTCAACGGTGGAAGCACCGGGTATCAACGGTGGAAGCACCGGCGGTGAATGTGGAAGCATTAGGGTTTCTGGACGCGAAAATTGGGGGAGATGGACGTTTATATAGACACAAGGAGCTAGGGTTGTCCAAATGAGGTGAGGTTTTCGGCCACACGATCACAATTGGATGGCCTAGATGAAGGGAGGGGTTTGGGTTGGTTTGGTGGGCTGTTGGAGGGGTGTCTTGGGCCTCAAAGTGGAGGTACTTTCAGCCCACGAGAATAACTGTTGGGGTAGCAAACGAACTCCAAACGCGACGAGATTTGACAGGCGGGTTACACACACCAAAACAACATCGCACGACAAGTCTCACGCCAAACCGAAAACGTTACACGGCCAAACACCAAAGTAGGCCTCGGGGATGCCACGGACACGTGAGAGAGCTCCGGAACTCGAAACGGACAACGGGAAGAAACGAGTGGGACCGGATGCAAACGACAACACAAATGCAATGCGATGCACATGACTACATGATATGAATGAATGAACACACGCACACGACAAAAGACGAAAACCCAAAAAGACAAAGAACCCGGAATGGAATTGATGGAGCCAAAGAAATATATATATATATATATATATATATATATATATATTGCCCAAAGGGGAAAGTATTACATCCGGGGCATTACAGCTAACGATTCTGTTTTTCTCAGCAAGATCACATAAACTTCACACAAGTCTTACCAAAGGTTCTACTTGGCACAAACACTAAACAAAACACAAAACCACATCTAAGCAGAAGCTAGATGTAATATTTATTACCTAACAGCTATCGTTTTACGCCCCTAGCTAGGCACGATACACGGATAGATCTAGGTATTGCCATCTTTGGAAGGCAATCCATAAGTGGCTCTCATGATAGATTCATATGGTAATTTGATTTTCTTTCTAGGAAAGTGTTCCATGCCTTTCCTTAACGGAAATTGGAATCTAATATTTCCTTCCTTCATATCAATAATTGCACAAATCGTTCTAAGGAAAGGTCTACCAAGAATAATAGGACATGAAGGATTGCAATCTATATTAAGCACACTGAAATTTACGGGCACATAATTCCTATTGGCAACAATAATAACAACATTAATCCTTCCCATAGGTTTCTTAATAGTGGAATCCGCAAGATGCAAATTCAAGGAACAATCATCAATCTCATGGAAACCTAGCAAATCACACAAAGTTTTTGGGATAGTGGAGACGCTTGCTCCTAAATCACACAAAGCATAGCATTCATGATCTTTAATTTTTATTTTAATAGTAGGTTCCCACTCATCATAAAGCTTTCAAGGGATAGAAACTTCTAACTCAAGTTTTTATTCATAAGATTGCATCAAAGCATCAAGTATGTGTTTGGTGAAAGCTTTATTTTGACTATAAGAATGCGGAGAATTTAGTACGAATTGCAACAAGGAATTACACTCAATCAAAGAGCAATTATCATAATTTAATCCCTTGAAATCCAAAGTAGTGGGTTCATCACTATGCAAAGTTTTAATCTCTTCACTCCCACTTTTAATAATTTTAGCGTCAAGATCAAAAACTCCGAATCATTGGGACACCTTAAAGCAGAATCATCTCCAATCATATCTTCATCAAGATTTATACTAGAAAACAAGGATCTAATAGGAGACACATCAATAACTTTCAGATCTTCATCTTTATTTTCATGATAATTAGAAAGAACACGCCTTAATATAATTCTCTCTTTTAGCACGCATCCTAGCGGTTCTTTCTTTGCATTCATCAATGGAAATTCTCATGGCTTTGAGAGACTCATTGATATCGTGCTTAGGTGGGATAGATCTAAGTTTCAAAGAATCAACATCAAGAGTAATCCTATCCACACTTCTAGCCAATTCATCAATCTTAAGCAATTTATCTTCAAGCATAGCATTGAAATTCTTTTGCGAGATCATAAACTCCTTAACACTAGTTTGACATTCAGAAGGCATCTTTCAATAAGAGTTGTTGTAGGAATTTCCATAATTATTAGAGGAATTACTAGGAAAAGGCCTAGGATTAAAATTCCCTCTATAAGCATTGTTACCAATAATTATTCCTACCAACAAAATTCACATCCAAAGATTCATTTTTATTTTCAATCAAAGTGGATAAAGGCATATCATTAGGATCAGAAGAAGCACTCTTAGCAGCAAATAATTTCATAAGTTCATCCATCTTTCCACTCAAAACACTAATTTCTTCAATAGCATGCACCTTTTTACTAGTAGATCTTTCGGTGTGCCATTGAGAATAATTAACCATAATATTATCTAGGAGTTTGGTAGCTTCTCCTAAGGTAGTTTCCATGAAAGTGCCTCTTGCGGCCGAATCTAAAAGATTTATAGAAGCAAAATTCAAGCCAGCATAAAAGTTCTGAATAATCATCCATAGATTCAAACCATGGGTAGGGCAATTACGTATCATTAGTTTCATTCTCTCCCAAGCTTGTGCAACATGCTCATGATGTAGTTGCTTAAAGTTCATAATATCGTTTCTAAGAGAGATGATCTTAGTAAAAGCATCTTTGCACTTATTCCACGATTCAATACTATTTCTAGGCAAAGAGGAAAACCAAGTTTTAGCACGATCTCTAAGTGAAAACGGAAATAACTTCAATTTAACAATATCGTTATCCGTATCCCTTTTTTTGCATATCACACAAATCAACAAAGTTGTTTAGATGGGTAGCGGCATCTTCACTAGGAAGGCCGGAGAATTGATCTTTCATGACAAGATCCAACAAAGCAGCATTGATCTCACAAGATTCAACATCGGTAATAGGAGCAATCGTAGTGCTAATAAAATCATTATTGTTGGTATTGGAGAAGTCACACAATTTGGTATTGTTCTGAGCCATAGTGACGAGCAAACAATCCAACACACACAAACAAACAAGAAGCAAGCGAATGATAAACACACGGCAGAAGAAGGGCAAATAAAACGGCAAGGGTGAAGTGGGGGAGAGGAAAACGAGAGGCAAAAAATGTAATGCGAAGGATAAGGGTTTGTGATAGGTACTTGGTATATGACTTTTGCGTAAGCCTCCCCGGCAACGGCGCCAGAAATTCTTCTTGCTACTTCTCGAGCTTGCGTTGTTTTCCCTGGAAGAGAAAAGGGAGATGCAGCACAGTAGCATAAGTGTTTCCCTCAGTTTTTGAGAACCAAGGTACCAATCTAGTAGGAGACCACGCGCGAGTCCCTCGCACCTGCACAAACAAATAAGAACTTCGCATCCAACGCGATAAGGGGTTGCCAATCCCTTTACGGTCACTTACGAAAGTGAGATCTGATAGAGATGATAGTTTATATTTTTGGTATTTTTGTTTATAAGAACAGAAAGTAAAAGCAGAAAAAGTAAAGTAAGTGTAGATTGATATGTTGAGAATAGACCCGGGGGCCATAGTGTTCTCTAGTGGCTTCTCTCATGATAGCGATATTCTACGGCGGGTAGACAAATTACTATCGAGCAATTGATAAAAAAGCGAATAATTATGAGACTATCTAGGCATGATCATTGTATATAGGCATCACGTCCGAGACAATGAGACTGACTCCTGCCTGCATCTACTACTATTACTCCACACATCGACCGCTATCCAGCATGCATCTAGTGTATTGAGTTCATAAGAACAGAGTAACACCTTAAGCAAGATGACATGATGTAGAGGGATAAACTCAAGCAATATGATATAAACCCCATCTTTTTATCCTCGATGGCAACAATACAATACATGCCCTGCTGCCCCTACTATCACTGGGAAAGGACAGCGCAAGATTGAACCCAAAGCCAAGCACTTCTCCCATTGCAAGAACTATAGATCTAGTAGGCCAAACCAAACCAATAATTCGAAGAGACTTGCAAGGATATTATGAGCACACATAAAGAGTTCAGAAAAGAACCAAATATTTCTCATAGATAATCTTGATCATAAACTCACAATTCATCGGGTCTTGACAAACACACCGCAAAAAGAGATTACATTGAATAGATATCCTCGAAGACCCAGGAGAACTTTGTATTGAGATCCAGAGAGAGAGAAGAAGCCATCTAGATACTAGCTATGGACCCGAAGGTCTGTAGTAAACTACTCACAACTCATGGTGAGGCGATGATGATGATGTAGAAGCACTCCATGATGGATCCCCCCTCCGGCGGAGCTCCGGAACAGGCCCCAAGATGGGATCTCACGGGAACAGAAGGTTACGGCGGTGGAACTAGGGTTTTCTTTGTTGTTCTAATTGTTTCGGGGTATGTAGGCTTATATAGGAAGAAGGAGGGCACCGGGGGCCTTACGAGGGACCCACGAGGCAGGGGGCGCGCCCCCCACCCTCGTGGGCACCTCATAGCCCCTACTCCGTGGTTCTCAAGTTTCCCGTGCGTGATTTTCTCCAAAAATATCTCCCCTGAAGGTTTCATTCCGTTTGATATCCCTTTTCTGTAAAACCATAAAACAGGCAAAAAACAGCAATCTGGACAGGGCCTTTGGGTTTGTAGGTTAGTCCCAAAAATAATATAAACTGTATGACAAAGCACATTAAACATCCAGAACATCATAAATAATAGCATGGAACAATAAAAAATTATAGATATGTTGGAGACGTATCGGTGGTGGCGGCTCCGTATCGTAAAACATGATGGGTTCTTCTCTCTGAATTTTTTTCTCCGCGAAAGAGACTATATAGAGTTGGAGTAGATGTCGGTGGAGCCTCAGGGGGCCCACAAGGTAGGGGTGCGCCCCCCACCCTTGTGGACAGGGTGTGGGCCCCCCTCCGGTGGATCTTTATGCCAACATTTTTTATATTTTCTGAAAATATTCCTCGTGAAATTTAGGTCATTCCGAGAACTTTTATTTCTGCACAAAAATAACACCAAGGCAATTCTGCTGAAAACAGCATCAGTCCGAGTTAGTTCCATTCAAATCATGCAAATTAGAGTGCAAAACAAGGGCAAACGAGTTTGGAAAAGTAGATACGATGGAGACGTATCAACTCCCCCAAGATTAACCCATTGCTTGTACTCAAGCAATTCAGTTGATAATCTGAAAGTGATAAAGAAAAACGTTTACAAACTCTGTTTGATCTTGTTGTTGTAAATACGTAAAGTTGCATTCAAGTTTTCAGCAAAGATTATGAACTAACCACATTCACCATAACATTTAGGTCTCATGTTTACTCATATCAATGGCATAAGCAACTAGCGAGCAATAATAATAAATTTCGGATGACAACACTTTTTCTAAATAATCGTGATACAATATGATAGAGTGGTATCTCACTAGCCATTTCCGAGACCGCAAAACAAAAATGCAGAGCACCTAAGAAGATCAAGGACTAACTAAACATTATAATTCATGGTCAAAGAGATCCATTCGTACTCATACTCAACATCAATGTATAGCAAAGCATATAAATGACAGAGGCACTCTCTAACTGGTGCTTTTCATAAAAGGATGATGACTCAGCAAGTAAAAGTATATAAATAGGCCCTTCATAGAGGGAAGCAGGGATTGCAGAGGTGCCAGAACTCAAGTTTTTGAATCAGAGATGAATATAATTTTGAGCAGTATGCTTTCTTTGTCAATGCTACGACCAAGAGTTCTCAATATCTTCCATAATACATACATTATAGGCGGTTCCCAAACATAATGGTAAAGTTTTACCCCCCCTCCACCATCAAACACACTCCACGGCTTATCCGAAACAACGGGTACCGTCCAAGCTAACAACAGACCAGGGGGAGCTTCGTTTAATTATAATTTGATTTGATTTTTGATCTTTTGATCATGGGACTGGGTATCCCGGTTACTAGCCATTTTCTCGTGAATGACAAGTGGAGTCCACTCATCGTGAGAATAACCCACCTAGCATGGAAGATATTGACAACCCCCAGTTGCCACATGAGCGATTTGGGCATACAAAACATAAATTTATTTGAAGGTTTAGAGTTTGGTACATGCAAATTTACTTGGAACGGCAGGTAAATACCGCATATAGGTAGGTATGGTGGACTCTTATGGAACAACTTTGGGTTTATGGAAGTGGATGCACAAGCTGTTGGGGAACGTAGTATTTCAAAAAAAAATCCTACGATCATGCAAGATCTATCTACTAGAAGCATAGCAACGAGTGGGGAGAGTGTGTCTACGTACCCTCGTAGACCAAAAGCGGAAGCGTCTAGTGACGCGGTTGATGTAGTCGAACATCTTCGCGATCCAACCGATCCAAGCACCGAACGTACGGCACCTCCGTGTTCAGCACACGTTCAGGTCGATGACGTCCCACGAGCTCTTGATCCAGTTGAGCATCATGCGAGAGTTTCGTCAGCATGACGACGTGATGACGGTGATGAAGAAGCTACCGACGCAGGGCTTCGCCTAAGCACTGCAATGATATGACCGAGGTGTGTATCTGTGGAGGGGGGCACCGCACACGGCTAAAACTGATGTTAACTTGTGTGTCCATGGGGTGCCCCCTGGCCACGTATATAAAGTATGGAGGGAGGAGGAGGCCGGCCCTCATAGGGCGCGCCAAAGTGTGGAGTCCTATTAGGACTCCCTAGTCCTAGTAGGATTCCATCTCCCACATGCAACATGAAAAGGGGAAGGGAGAAGGAGAAGGAAGGAAGGGGGCGCCCCCTTTCCCTAGTCCAATCCGGACCAGTCCGTGGGGAAGGGGCGCGACCACCCTTGAGGCCTTCTTCTCCTTTCCTGTATGGCCCATTAAGGCCCAATAAGAATTCCCGTAACTCTCCGCTACTCCGAAAAATACCCAAATCACTCGGAACCTTTCCAATGTCCAAATATAGCCTTCCAATATATCGATCTTTACATCTCGACCATTTCGAGACTGTTCATCATATCCGTGATCTCATCCGGGACTCCGAACGAACGTCGGTCATCAAATCACATAACTCATAATACAAATCATCATCGAACGCTGAGCGTGCGGATCCTACGGGTTCGAGAGATATGTAGACATAACCGAGACACATCTCTGGGTAATAACCAATAGAGGGACCTGGATGCTCATATTGGCTCCTACATATTCTACAAAGATCTTTATCGGTCAAACCGCATAACAACATACATTGTTCCCTTTGTCATCGGTGTGTTACTTGCCCGAGATTCGACCGTCGGTATCATCATACCTAGTTCAGTCTCGTTACCGGCAAGTCACTTTACTCGTTCCGTAATGCATCATCTCGCAACTAACTCATTAGTCACATTGCTTGCAAGGCTTATAGTGATGTGCATTACCGAGAGGGCCGAGAGATACCTCTACGACAATCAGAGTGACAAATCCTCATCTCGATCTATGCCAACTCAACAAACACCATCGGAGACACCTGTAGAGCATCTTAATAATCACCCAGTTACATTGTGATGTTTGATAGCACACAAAGTGTTCCTCCGGTATATGGGAGTTGCATAATCTCATAGTCATAGGAACATGTATAAGTCATGAAGAAAGCAATAGCAACATATTAAATGATCAAGTGCTAAGCTAACGGAATGGGTCAAGTCAATCACATCATTCTCTAATGATGTGACCCCGTTCATCAAATGACAACTCATGTCCATGGCTAGGAAACTTAACCATCTTTGATTAACGAGCTAGTCAACTAGAGGCATACTAGTGACACTCTGTTTGTCTATGTATTCACACATGTACTAAGTTTCCGGTTAATACAATTCTAGCATGAATAATAAACATTTATCATGATATAAGGAAATAAAAAATAACTTTATTATTGCCTCTGGGGCATATTTTCTTCAGTCTCCCACTTGCACTAGAGTCAATAATCTAGTTCACATCAACATGTGATTTAACACCAATAGTAAACATCCTCATGTGATTTAACACTTTATAGTTCACATCGCATGTGACCAATACCCAAAAGGTTTACTAGAGTCAATAATCTAGTTCACATCGCCATGTGATTAACACCCAAAGAGTACTAAGGTATGATCATGTTTTTCTTGTGAGAGAGGTTTAGTCAATGGGTCTACCACATTCAGATCCGTATGTATTTTGCAAATTTCTATGTCTACAATGCTCTGCACGGAGCTACTCTAGCTAAATGCTCCCACTTTCAATATGTATCCAGATCGAGACTCAGAGTCATCCAGATTGGTGTCAAAGCTTGCATCGACCTAACTCTTTACGACGAACTCTTTATCACCTCCATAACCAAGAAATATTTCCTTAGTCCTCTAAGGATAATTTTGACCGTTGTCCAGTGATCTACTCCTAGATCAAAATTGTACTCCCTTGCCAAACTCAGGGCAGGGCATACAATAGGTCTGGTATACAACATGGCACACTTTATAGAACCTATGGCTGAGGCATAGGGAATGACTTTCATTCTCTCTCTATCTTTTGTTGTGGTCTGGCTTTGAGTCTTACTCAACTTCACACCTTGCAACATAGGCAAGAATTCTTAATTTGAATGTTCCATTTTGAACTACTTCAAAAACTTGTCAAGGTATGTGCTCATTGGAAAAACTTATCAAGCATCTTGATCTATCTCTATAGATCTTGATGCTCAATATGTAAGCAGCTTCACCGAGGTCTTTCTTTGAAAAACTCCTTTCAAACACTCCTTTATGCTTTCCAGAAAATTCTACATCATTTCCGATCGACAATATGTCGTTCACATATACTTATCAGAAAGGTTGTAGTGCTCCCACTCACTTTCTCGTAAATACAGGCTTCACCGCAAGTATGTATGAAACTATATGCTTTGATCAACTTATCAAAGCGTATACTCCAACTCCGAGATGCTTGCACCAGTCCATAGATGGATCGCTGGAGCTTACACATTTTGTTAGCACCTTTAGGATTGACAAAACCTTCTGGTTGCATCATATACAACTCTTCTTTAGTAAATCCATTAAAGAACGCAGTTTTGTTATCCATTTGCCAGATTTCATAAAATGCGGCAATTGCTAACATGATTCGGACACACTTAAGCATCGCTACGAGTGAGAAAATCTCATCATAGTCAACACCTTGAACTTGTCGAAAACCTTTCGCAACAAGTAGAGCTTTGTAGACAGTAACATTACCATCGGTGTCAGTCTTCCTCTTAAAGATCCATTTATTTTCAATGGCTTACCGATCATCGGGCAAGTCAACCAAAGTCCACACTTTGTTCTCATACATGGATCCCATCTCAGATTTCATGGCCTCAAGCCATTTTGCAGAATCTCGGCTCATCATGGCTTCCTCATAGTTCGTAGGTTCATCATGGTCTAGTAACATGACTTTCAGAACCGGGTTAGTGTACCACTCTGGCACAGAACGCACTCTGGTTGACCTACAAGGTTCAGTAGTAACTTGATGTGAAGTTTCATGATCATCATCATTAGCTTCCTCGCTGTTTGGTGTACGAATCACTAGAACTAGTTTTTGTGATGTACTACTTTCCAATTCAAGAGAAGGTATAATTACCTCATTAAGTTCCACTTTCCTCCCACTCACTTATTTCGAGAGAAAATCCTTCTCTAGAAAGTATCCATTTTTAGCAACGAATATCTTGCCGTTGGATCTGTGATAGAAGGTGTACCCAACAGTTTCCTTTGGGTATCCTATGAAGACACATTTCTCCGATTTGGGTTCGAGCTTATCAGGTTGAAACCTTTTCACATAAGCATCGCTGCCCCAAACTTTAAGAAATGACATCTTAGGTTTCTTGCCAAACCACGGTTCATACGGTGTCGTCCCAATGGATTTAGATGGTGCCCTATTTAACGTGAATGCAGCTGTCTCTAATGCATAACCCCAAAACGATAGTGGTAAATCGGTAAGAGACATCATATATAGATCGCACCATATCTAATAAATTGCGGTTACGACGTTCGGACACACCATTACGCTGTGGTGTTCCAGGTGGCATGAGTTGTGAAACTATTTCAATTTTTTTTAAATGAAGACCAAACTCGTAACTTCAAATATTCGCCTCCGCTATCAGATCGTAGAATCTTTTATTTTCTTGTTACACTTCACTCCGAAATTCTTTGAACTTTTCAAATGTTTCAGACTTGTGCTTCATCGAGTATATATACCCATATCTGCTAAAATCATCAGTGAAGGTGAGAAAATAATGATACTCGCCACGAGGATCAACACTCATTGGTTCGCATACATCAGTATGTATTATTTCCAATAAGTCACTTGCTCGCTCCATTGTTCCGGAGAACAGAGTTTTAGTCATCTTGCCCATGAGGCATGGTTTGCAAGTATCAAAAGATTCATAATCAAGTGATTCCAAAAGTCCATCAGCATGGAGTTTCTTCATGCGCTTTACACCAATATGACCTAAACAATAGTGCCACAAATAAGTTGCACTATCATTATCAACTTTGCATCTTTTGTCTTGAGTATTATGAATATGTGTATTACTACGATCGAGATCCAACAAACTATTTTATTGGGTGTATGACCATCAAAGGTTTTATTCATGTAAACAGAACAACAACTATTCTTTGATTTTAAATGATAACCGTATTGCGATAAACATGATCAAATCATATTCATGCTCAACGCAAACACGAAACAACAATTATTTAGGTTCAATAATAATCCCAAAAGTATAGGGAGTGTGCGATGATGATCATATCAATCTTGGAACCACTTCCAACACACATCGTCACTTCACCTTTAACTAGTCTCTGTCCGTTCTCCAACTCTCGTTTCGAGTTACTAATTTTAGCAACTGAACCGGTATCAAATACCCATGGGTTACTATGAACACTAGTAAAGTACACATCAATAATATGTATATCAAATATACCTTTGTTCACTTTGCCATCCTTCTTATCCGCCAAATATATAGGGCAGTTCCACTTCTAGTGACCATTTCCTTCGCAGTAGAAGCACTTAGTTTCAGGCTTGAGTTTAGCTTTGGGTTTCTTCACGGGAGTGACAACTTGCTTGTCATTATTCTTGAAGTTCCCCTTCTATCCCTTTGCCCTTTTCTTGAAACAAGTGGTCTTGTTAACCATCAACACTTGATGCTCTTTCTTGATTTCTACCTTTGCTGAGTTCAGCATCGCGAAGAGCTAGGGAATCACTTTCGTCATCCCTTGCATATTATAGTTCATCACAAAGTTCTACTAACTTGGTGATAGTAACTAGAGAACTTTGTCAATTACTATCTTATCTAGAAGGTTAACTCCCACTTGATTCAAGCAATTGTAGTACCCAGACAATCTGAGCACATGCTCACTGGTTGAGCTATTCTCCTCCATCTTGTAAGCAAAGTACTGTCAGAGGTTTCATACCTCTCGATATGGGCATGAGTATGAAATACTAATTTCAACTCTTGGAACATCTTATATTCTCCGTGGCGTTCAAAACATTTTTGAAGTCCCAGTTCTAAGCTGTAAAGCATGGTGCACTAAACTATCAAGTAGTCATCATACCGAGCTTTTGTCAAAACGTTCATAACGTCTGCATCTGCTCCTGCAATAGGTCTGTCACCTAACGGTGCATCAAGGACATAATTCATCTGTGCAGCAATGATTAAAATCCTCAGATCACGGAACAAGTCTGCATCATTGCTACTATCATCTTTCAACTTATATTTCTCTATGAACACATAAAAATAAACGGGAGCTACATCGCGAGCTATTGATCTACAACATAGATATGCTAATATTACCAGGACTAAGTTCATGATAAATTAAAGTTCAATTAATCATATTACTAAAGAGCTCCCACTTAGATAGACATCCCTCTAGTCATCTAAATGATCACATGATCCAAATCAACTAAACCATGTCCGATCATCACGTGAGATGGAGTAGTTTTCAATGGTGAACATCTTATGTTGATCATATCTACTACTCCCTTCGTCCCATAATATAAGAACGTTTTTGACACTACACTAGTGTAAAAAACTTTCTTATATTATGGGACAGAGGGAGTATATGATTCAAGCTGGACCTTTCGGTCTCCAGTGTTCCGAGGCCATGTCTGTACATGCTAGGCTCGTCAAGTTTAACCCGAGTATTCTGCATGTGCAAAACTTTCTTACACCCGTTGTATTTGAACGTAGAGCTTATCACACCCGATCATCACGTGGTGTCTCAGCACGAAGAACTTTCACAACTGTGCATACCCAGGGAGAACACTTGTACCTTGAAATTTTGTAAGGGATCATCTTATAATGCTACCACCGTACTAAGCAAAATAAGAAGCATAATAACATATACATCACATGCAATCAAAATATGTGACATGATATGGCCATCATCATCTTGTGCTTTTGATCTCCATCTCCAAAGCATCGTCATGATCTCCATCGTCACCGGCTAGACACCATGATCTTCATCAGAGCGTCGTGGTCATCTCGCCAACTATTGCTACTACTACCGTCGCTAACTCATAGTGATGAAGTAAATCAATTACATGGCCTTCACAATTCATACAATAAAGAGACAACCATAAGGCTCCTGCCGGTTGCCGATAATTTAGAAAACATGATCATCTCATACAATAACGTATAATTCATCACATCTTGACCATATCACATCACAACATGCCCTGCAAAAACAAGCTAGATGTCCTCTACTTTGTTGTTTCAAGTTTTACGTGGATGCAACGGGCTTAACAAGAACCGTTCTTACCTACGCATACAAAACCACAATGATTTTTCGTCAAGTGTGATGTTTTAACCTTCACAAGGACCGGGCGTAGCCACACTCGATTCAACTAAAGTTGGAGAAACTGACACCCGCCAGCCAATTGTGTGTGAAGCACGTCGGTAGAGCCAGTCTCGCGTAAGCGTACGCGTAATGTCGGTCCGGGCCGCTCTATCCAACAATACCGCCGAATCAAAGTATGACATGATGGTAAGCAGTATGACTATTATCGCCCACAACTCACTGTATTCTACTCGTGCATATCATCTACGCATAGAATTGGCTCTGATACCACTATTGGGGAACGTAGTATTTCAAAAAAATTCCTATAATCACGCAAGATCTATCTAATAGAAGCATAGCAACGAGTGGGGAGAGTGTGTCTATGTACCCTCGTAGACCAAAAGCGGAAGCATTTAGTGACGCGGTTGATGTAGTCGAACGTATTCGCGATTCAACCGATCCAAGCACCGAACGTACGGCACCTCCATGTTCAGCACATGTTCAGCTCAATGACGTCCCACAAGCTCTTGATCCAGTTGAGCGTCACGGGAGAGTTTCATCAGCACGACGGCGTGATGACGGTGATGTTGAAGCTACCGACGTAGAGCTTTGCCTAAGCACTGCAATGATATGACCGAGGTGTATATCTGTGGAGGGGGGCACCACACATGGCTAAAATAGATGTTAACTTGTGTGTCCATGGGGTGCCCCTGGCTATGTATATAAAGGATGGAGGGAGGAGGAGGTCAGCCCTCATAGGGCACGCCAAAGTGTGGAGTCCTACTAGGACTCCCTAGTCCTAGTAGGATTCCTCCTCCCACATGGAACATGGAAAGGGGAAAGGAGAAGGAGAAGGAAGGAAGGGGGCGCCCCCTTTCCCTAGTCCAATTCGGACCAGTCCATGGGGAAGGGGTGCGACCACCCTTGAGGCCTTTCTCTCCTTTCCCGTATGGCCCATTAAGGCCCAATGCGAATTCTCGTAACTCTCCGCTACCCCAAAAAATACCCGAGTCAGAACCTTTCCGATGTCCATATATAGCCTTCAAATGTATCGATATTTACGTCTTGACCATTTCGAGACTGTTCGTCATGTCTGTGATCTCATTTGGGACACCGAACAAACGTTGGTCATCAAATCACATAACTAATAATACAAATCGTCATCGAACGTTAAGCATGCGGACCCTACGGGTTCGAGAACTATGTAGACATAACCGAGACACATCTCCGGTCAATAAACAATAGCAGAACCTAGATGCTCATATTGGCTCCTACATATTCTACAAAGATCTTTATCAGTCAAACCGCATAACAACATACGTTGTTCCCTTTGTCATCGGTATGTTACTTGCCCGAGATTCGATCATCGGTATCATCATACCTAGTTCAATCTCGTTATCGGCAAGTCACTTCACTCATTCCGTAATGCATCATCCCGCAACTAACTCATTAGTCACATTGCTTGCAAGGCTTATAGTGATGTGCATTACCGAGAGGGCCGAGAGATACCTCTTTGACAATCGGAGTGACAAATCCTAATCTCGATCTATGCCAACTCAACAAACACCATCGGAGACACCTGTAGAGCATCTTAATAATCACCCAGTTATGTTGTGATGTTTGATAGCACACAAAGTGTTCCTCCGGTATTCGAGAGTTGCATAATCTCATAGTCATAGGAACATGTATAAGTCATGAAGAAAGCAATAGCAACAGATTAAATGATCAAGTGCTAAGCTAACGGAATGGGTCAAGTCAATCACATCATTCTCTAATGATGTGACCCCGTTCATCAAATGACAACTCATGTCTATGGCTAGGAAACTTAACCATCTTTGATTAACGAGCTAGTCAACTAGAGGCATACTAGTGACACTCTGTTTGTCTATGTATTCACACATGTACTAAGTTTCCGGTTAATACAATTCTAGCATGAATAATAAACATTTACCATGATATAAAGAAATAAATAATAACTTTATTATTGCCTCTGGGGCATATTTTCTTCAGTCTCCCACTTGCACTAGAGTCCATAATCTAGTTCACATCAACATGTGATTTAACACCAATAGTTCACATCCTCATGTGATTTAACACTTTATAGTTCACATCGCATGTGACCAATACCCAAAAGGTTTACTAGAGTCAATAATCTAGTTCACATCGCCATGTGATTAACACCCAAAGAGTACTAAGGTATGATCATGTTTTGCTTGTGAGAGAGGTTTAGTCAATGGTTCTACCACATTCAGATCCGTATGTATTTTGCAAATTTCTATGTCTACAATGCTCTGCATGGAGCTACTCTAGCTAAATGCTCCCACTTTCAATATGTATCCAGATCGAGACTCAGAATCATCCAGATTGGTGTTAAAGCTTGCATCGACGTACTCTTTACGACGAACTCTTTATCACCTCCATAACTGAGAAATATTTCCTTAGTCCTTTAAGGATAATTTTGACCGCTGTCCAGTGATCTACTCCTAGATCAAAATTGTACTCCCTTGCCAAACTCAGGGAAGGGCATACAATAGGTCTGGTATACAGCATGGCACACTTTATAGAACCTATGGCTGAGGCATAGGGAATGCCTTTTATTCTCTCTCTATCTGTTGCCGTGGTCGGGCTTTGAGTCTTACTCAACTTCACACCTTGCAACATAGGCAATAATTCTTAATTTGAATGTTCCATTTTGAACTACTTCCAAAACTTGTCAAGGTATGTACTCATTGAAAAAACTTATCAAGCGTCTTGATCTATCTCTATAGATCTTGATTCTCAATATGTAAGCAGCTTCACCGAGGTTTTTCTTTGAAAAACTCTTTTCAAACACTCCTTTATGCTTTCCAGAAAATTCTACATCATTTCCGATCGACAATATGTCATTCACATATACTTATCAGAAAGGTTGTAGTGCTCCCACTCACTTTCTTGTAAATACAGGCTTCACCGCAAGCCTGTATAAAACTATATGCTTTGATCAACTTATCAAAGCATATACTCCAACTCCGAGATGCTTGCACCAGTCCATAGATGGATCGATGGAGCTTGTACATTTTGTTAGCACCATTAGGATTGACAAAACCTTATGGTTGCATCATATACAACTCTTCTTTAATAAATCCATTACAGAACGCAATTTTGTTATCTATTTGCCAGATTTCATAAAATACGGCAATTGCTAACATGATTCGGACACACTTAAGCATCGCTACGAGTGAGAAAATCTCATCGTAGTCAACACCTTGAACTTGTCGAAAACCTTTCACAACAAGTACAGCTTTGTAGACAGTAACATTACCATCGGCGTCAGTCTTCCTCTTAAAGATCCATTTAATTTCAATGGCTTGCCGATCATCAGGCAAGTCAACCAAAGTCCACACTTTGTGCTCATACATGGATCCCATCTCAGATTTCATGGCCTTAAGCCATTTTGCGGAATCTGGGCTCATCATCGCTTCCTCATAGTTCGTAGGTTCATCATGGTCTAGTAACATGACTTCCAGAACCGGGTTACCGTACCACTCTGGCACGGAACGCACTCTGGTTGACCTATGAGGTTTAGTAGTAATTTTATCTGAAGTTTCATGATCATCATCATTAGCTTTCTCGCTGATTGGTGTACAAATCACTAGAACTAGTTTATGTGATGTACTACTTTCCAATTCGGGAGATGGTATAATTACCTCATTAAGTTCCACTTTCCTCCCACTCACTTCTTTCGAGAAAAACTCCTTCTCTAGAAAGTATCCATTTTTAGCAACGAATATCTTGCCTTTGGATCTGTGATAGAAGGTGTACCCAACAGTTTCCTTTGGGTATCCTATGAAGACACATTTCTCCGATTTGGGTTCGAGCTTATCAGGTTGAAACTTTTTCACATAAGCATCGCTGCCCCAAACTTTAAGAAACGACAGCTTATGTTTCTTGCCAAACCACGGTTCATACGGTGTCGTCTCAACGGATTTAGATGGTGCCCTATTTAACGTGAATGCAGCTGTCTCTAATGCATAACCCCAAAACAATAGTGGTAAATTGGTAAGAGACATCATAGATCGCACCATATATAATAAAGTGCGGTTACGACGTTCAGACACACCATTACATTGTGGTGTTCTAGGTGGCGTGAGTTTTGAAACTATTTCACATTGTTTTAAATGAAGACCAAACTCGTAAATTCAAATATTCGCCTCCGTTACCAGATCATAGAATCTTTTATTTTCTTGTTACGATGATTTTCCACTTTACTACGAAATTCTTCGAACTTTTCAAATGTTTCATACTTGTGCTCCATCAAGTAGATATACGCATATCTACTCAAATCATCAGTGAAGGTGAGAAAATAATGATACTCGCCGTGAGCATCAACACTCATTGGTTTGCATACATCAGTATGTATTATTTCCAATAAGTCACTTGCTCGCTCCATTGTTCCAGAGAACAGAGTTTTAGTCATCTTGCCCATGAGGCATGGTTCGCAAGCATCAAAATATTCATAATCAAGTGATTCCAAAAGTCCATCAGCATGGAGTTTCTTCACGCACTTTACACCAATATGACCTAAACAGCAGTGCCACAAATAAGTTGCACTATCATTATCAACTTTGCATCTTTTGGCTTCAATATTATGAATATGTGTATTACTACGATCGAGATCCAACAAACTATTTTATTGGGTGTATGACCATCGAAGGTTTTACTCATGTAAATAGAACTACAATTATTCTCTGATTTTAAATGAATAAACATATTGCAATAAACATGATCAAATCATATTCATGCTCAACGCAAACACGAAACAACATTTATTTAGGTTCAACACTAATCCGAAAAGTATAGGGAGTGTGCGATGATGATCATATCAATCTTGGAACCACTTCCAACACACATCGTCACTGCACCTTTAACTAGTCTCTGTTCATTCTGCAACTCTCATTTCGAGTTACTAATTTTAGCAGCTGAACCGGTATCAAATACCCAGGGGTTACTATGAACACTAGTAAAGTACACATTAATAATGTGATCCCGTTCATCAAATGACAACTCATGTCTATGGCTAGGAAACTTAACCATCTTTGATTAACGAGCTAGTCAAGTAAAGGCATACTAGTGACACTCTGTTTGTCTATGTATTCACACATGTACTAAGTTTCCGGTTAATACAATTCTAGCATGAATAATAAACATTTATCTGATATAAGGAAATAAATAATAACTTTATTATTGCCTCGAGGGCATATTTCCTTCACAAGCAGTATTCCCGCTTAGTACAGGTGAAGGCTAGAAAGAGACTGGGAAGCGACCAACTAGAGAGCAACAATGGTCATAAACATGCCTTGGGATTAACCAACATTGATTGCAAGCATGACTAGGATATAAACAACCATGAACATAAATATCGTGGATGCTATGTTGATTTTGTTTCAACTACATGCGTGAACATGTGCCAAGTCAAGTCACTTAAATCATTCAAAGGATGGTACCATCCTATCATACCGCATCACAAACATTTTAAAAGCATGTTGGCACGCAAGGCAAACTATTATAAGCTCCTAGCTAATTAAGCATGGCATGGGTAACTATAATCTCTAATTGTCATTGCAAACATGTTTCATTCAAAATAGGCTGAATCAGGAATGACAAGCTAATCATATTTACAAAAACAAGATAGGTCGAGTTCATACCAGCTTTTCTCCATTTCAATTATTTCATCATATATCGTCATTATTTCCTTTCACTTGCATGACCGAACTGTGTGAATAATAATAATAATAGTGCACGTGCATCGGACTAAGATGGAATCTGCAAACATTTATTCAGAGGAGAAGACATAACATGAGCTCTTCGTTAATTTAACAATAATGCATATGAGAGCCACTCATCAATTTCATCGTGGTCTTCTCCTCTTGACCCCCAAAGAAAAAGAAAACAATTTCAAAGAGACACACTGAAATATTTTTGGAGTTTTTGTTTTTCTGAAGAAAGCAAAACAAGAACGAGAAAAACTATTTACACAGGAAAGCTCCCAACAAACAAAAGAAGAACGAGAAATATTTTTGGATTTTCTTTTAATACTACAAACTACTAAGAAACTAGCTAGAAAGAAAAGACAAAAAGAAACAGGAAATATTTTTGGGTTTTCTAAATTTTCAAACACACAAGAAGAATGCGAGAAAAAATAAACTAGCATGGATAAAACAATGAAAAAGTATGAACACCGACAACTGGAATGATGTTGGGGAACGTAGTATTTCAAAAAAATTCCTACGATCACGCAAGATAGATCTACTAGATGCATAGCAACGAGAGGGGAGAGTGTGTCTACGTACCCTCGTAGACCGAAAGCGGAAGCGTCTAGTGACGCAGTTGATGTCGTCGAACTTCTTCGCGATCCAACCGATCAAGCACCGAACGTATGGCACCTCCGCGTTCAACACACGTTCAGCTTGATGACGTCCCACTAGCTCTTGATCCAGTAGAACTTCGCGGGAGAGTTTCGTCAGCACGACGGCGTGGTGATGGAGATGATGAAGCTACCGGCGCAGGGCTTCGCCTAAGCACTGCAACGGTATGATCGAGGTGTGTTTCTGTGGAGGGGGCACCACACACGGCTAGAGCAATGCTTCTTATGTGTTCTTAGGTGCCCCCTGCCCCCGTATATAAAGGAGCAAGGGGGAGGTGCAGCCAGGCCATAGGGCGCGCCAATGGAGTAGGATTCCTACTCCTAGTTGGAATAGGAACCCCCTTTTCCTATTCCTACTAGGAGTAGGAAAGGAAAGGGGAAGAGGAGAAGGAAAGGAGAGGGGGCGCCTCCCCCCTTTTCCTAGTCCAACTAGGAACCCTAGGGTGTGCTTCCAGCCCTATGGGCTGCCCCTCTCTTTCCCTCATAGGCCCACTATGGCCCATACTCCCTCGGGGGGTTCCGGTAACCCCCTCCGACACTCCGGTTATACCCAATAACACCCGGAACACTTCCGGTGTTCTAATATAGTCATCCAATATATTAATCTTTATGTCTCGGACATTCCGAGACTCCTCTTCATGTTCGTGATCTCATCCGGGACTCCGAACTACCTTTGGTACATCAAAACTCATAAACTCATAATATCGATCGTCATCAAACGTTAAGCGTGCGGACCCTACGGGTTCGAGAACTATGTAGACATGTCCGAGACTCATCTCTGGTCAATAACCAATAGCGGAACCTGGATGCTCATATTGGCTCTTACATATTCTACGAAGATCTTTATCGGTCAAACCGCATAACAACATACTCTGTTCCCTTTGTCATCGGTATGTTACTTGCCCGAGATTCGATCGTCGGTATCTCAATACCTAGTTCAATCTCGTTACCGGCAAGTCTCTTTACTCGTTCCGTAATACATCATCTCGTGACTACCTCATTAGTCATTTGCTTGCAAGGCTTATTATGATGTGTATTACCGAGAGGGCCCAGAGATACCTCTCTGATACTCGGAGTGACAAATCCTATTCTTGATCTATGCCAACACCACGAACACTTTCGGAGACACATGTAGAGCATCTTTATAATCACCCAGTTATGTTATGACGTTTGATAGCACACAAGGTGTTCCTCCGGTATACGGGAGTTGCATAATCTCATAGTCATAGGAACATGTATAAGTCATGAAGAAAGCAATAGCAGTAAAACTAAACGATCATAGTGCTAAGCTAACGGATGGGTCTAGTCCATCAAATCATTCTCCTAATGATGTGATCTCGTTGGTCAAATGACAACTCATGTCTATGGCTAGGAAACATAACCATCTTTGATCAATGAGCTAGTCTAGTAGAGGCATACTAGGGACATGCTGTTTTGTCTATGTATTCACACATGTACTAAGTTTCCGGTTAATACAATTCTAGCATGAATAAAAGACATTTATCATGATATAAGGAAATACAAATAACATCTTTATTATTGCCTCGAGGGCATATTTCCTTCAAATGAATGTGTGAACATGAATGTAATGTCAGTGAGAAATACGTACTCTCCAAAGCTTAGGTTTTTGCGTAAGTTGGTCTAGGCCGTGGCTCAAAGTATCCCTCTCCGAGGTACTGAGGTGGAGCCAGAGGATTCCACTGGTTTGCGAGCTCCTGCGGCTCCCATTGAAAGATAGGTTCGCTATAATGATCAAGGGTTGGTGCCGGCTCTGGCACTGCAGGTTGTGGAAGCCCCCAGAATCTGTAGATGTCCTCTGGCCAAATAGTGTACTTGTCTGCATGAATGTTAAATAGAGAAGGTGCAGGCAAGGTAATAGTCTGAAAAGTGTTCTGACTAAATATCAAATTATAAATAAGCTTCTTTTCCTCATCAGAACGAATGGATTTATGTGCTACCATGCTGTCATAATCTAAATAAATAGTGGGTAGCACTTTCTCTTCTTTTCCATAATGTCTAATAGGTACTTCGAAATGTGCGGCAAGGCATGATGCAAAGATGCCTCCGACAATAGGACCCTTAGTACGGTTTAAATTCAACCGTTTAGCTACCATAGCACCCAGACTGAAAGTTCTATCACGAAGCAAAGCATGGCACAGTATGGCAAGGTCAGGAGCACTAAGGCCTCCACTCTCCCCACGACTAAGCAAACATGTCCCGGCAAATAATGAATACTAGCGTAAAATAGGAAAATGTATACTGGCAACTCTCGCTTCAGACACCCTTCTCCTTTCACCTACGGTAATTTCATTAATGAAACCTTCCACATCTCCGGGACGTGGTTAATCGATGCTTCCTTCATAAGGTAATTTGCATACCCCACAAAAGTCATAAAGCGTCATCTCCTTATGCACGTTATATAAATCAAATTCAACCATAGGCGGTGATTTCCTAGCATGAAAATGGAAAATTTTGCACGAAAGTATTAGTTAGGAGGAGGTACTGATCACACTGATTGCGGAGGAAGTCGGTGATGCCCACATTCTCGGCCAAATAATAGAAGTCATCATAAATTCCGGCCGCTTGTAAGAATGCATCGCATGGCCATTCACATGCCCGAATCTCCGCGGTACGAGGAAGATTATACTTGGGCTTCTCTTTCTCCTTATCCTCCTTCTCCTTTGAACCCCGACTCGATGAGCCTCTTAACAATCTCCTCGTCATTTTCTTCCTCTGAAAAATTCTAAAATTTTTAGTGACTCGAAATAAAAGTGAACCAAAGTCAACAAAATTGATAGCTACTACTCCTACAAGTGTCTAGAGGCTATATCATGCATCATAACTACTTTGAACAATATAAATGTGACATGCAAGCTTAAAAACAAGGTTACCACAACAGCAAAAATTTGCAATAAATAAAGCACTAGAACAAAAACTAATTGTACCATTGGAGGAGTCACATACCGAAGAGCAATCCCCCCGAACAGTTTTGCAAATGATGGATTGAGCAAGGAGATCGAAAATGGCAGCAAGATGAGCTAGAACACGGGTTTGAGCTGGTGAATGATTTTTTCTAGAGGAAGAAGGAGAGGATGGGTGCTGGAATAAGTGGAGGGGTCCACGCGGGACCCACAAGCACAGGGGGCGCGCCCGCGG
>LR738709.1:161376359-161480988 GCA_902687465.1 Secale cereale
GGTAGGGGGCACCCTCCACCCTTCTGGCCCACTAGTGCAGCCCCCTGGTGCATCCCCAGTGCCAAAAATCTTAAAATATTCTAGAAAAATCATATTAAATTTTCAGGGCATTTGGAGAACTTTTATTTTTGGGACATTTTTTTATTGCATGGATAATTCAGAAAACAGACAGATAATACTATTTTTTTCTTTATTTAATCTAACTAACAGAAATTAAAAGTTGAGTACAAAAGGTGGTGTTCTCTGAATTCATCCGTCCCATGCTCATCAAAAGAAATCCATCAATGAGGTTGATCAAGTCTCATTAACAAACTTCTTTCGAATAACATAAAACCAAAGAATTTTCGAATAACACTAGGTTACCTCAATGGGGATATGCATGTCCCCAACAATAAGTATATCATATTTCTTCTTAACAGTAGGAAGAGGGAATTCGAATCCTCAAGTAGTGATAGTTGAAATTTTCCCAATAAAATTGATGCTATTGACTTGAGGTTGTTTCTTCGGAAAGTGTACCGTATGCTTATTACCATTTACATGAAAAGTGACATTGCCTTTGTTGCAATCAATAACAGCCCATGCAGTATTAAAAAAGGGTCTACTAAGGATAATTGACATATTGTCATCCTCGGGAATATCAAGAATAACAAAGTTCGTTAAGATAGTAACGTTTGCAACCACAACAGGCACATCCTTACAAATACCGATAGGTATAGCAGTTGATTTATCAGCCATTTGCAAAGAGATTTCAGTAGGTGTCAACTTATTCAATTCAAGTCTATGATACAAAGAGAAAGGGCATAACACTAACACCAGCCCCAAGATCACATAAAGCAGTTTTAACATAGTTTCCTTTAATGGACCATGGTGTCGGTGTACTAAGGTAGGGGTACCTCAGTACCCCAACTTGTGCACGGGCAGTTGCAGCTTCCCGCGGCAGGGTTTACCACGCGCTCGCCGGAGACCTCCCTGCTCCATATCAAACCATTCAAAAACAAAGTATACAAGACAGAAGATCGAGACCCCGGCAAGTGGAGCTTGCCGGGAAGACCGTACCAGGCTCAAGATTACCCCACTAGCACAAGACCCTGGCAAGAGGAGCTTGCCAGGAAGACTAGAAGATTCCATCATAGAAGACACGCCTCGGCGCTATATGCGCCCCGGCGAGGGCCCGGGGAGCGGCAAGCTCCCGGGCCCGGCAAGATCAAGGCCCCGGCAAGGTGCTTGCCGGGAGAGTTGCGCTGTGTGCCCGCGCTCCAGCTCATCGGCCCACGCGTCGCCCTGGGGCCTGTCCGGGGACGCGTGGCGGATGGCTGTGCAGCCTGGGGGACACGGTGGCACTCCACGGTGGTGGATCCATCGCCGTGGCAGACGGAGACGCAAGGGCGGGAGCTTTTGGGGTCGACGGCGACGGGTATTAAATGCCCTTGTCCCCCACTGTCAAAGTAGGTAGCGACCACTATTCGCGCACTGTAGCTCCACTGTTCCCGCACTGTTACAACTACCACCTCTTTTACGTTTTTACCCCTTTCTCCTACGTTGACACCTGTCGGTGACCCCTTGCACTATAAAAGGAGGCCCATGCACAACGTGGAGGGGGTTCGGAACCTAGATTACTCATACGCTCGGTGTAGCTGCTTCTTCAAGCTCCCGAGCTCTCCAACTCAATACACAACCAAGCAGGAGTAGGGTTTTACGCGTCTACCGCGGCCCGAACCTGGGTAAAACTGCCCGCGTGCTCGCTACGATCTGCTCTGCGTGCTCCCTCCGCCCTCGTACCGCACAGACAAGGGGCTCCGGTCCCATAGGTGTTCGTGGCGGACAGTTTCCCCCGACATCTTTGGCGCGCCAGGTAGGGGGCGTCGAGGTTGTGCGAATCTGATCCGGCGTTCACGCGGGCGCATTCTACATCAACCTCTCCAATTTCATCAGCAACTTCACTAGCAGCAGCTTCATGGCCCCGAAGAAGAAGGCTTCGGAGGTCGGAGGCCCGTCTGCGTCTCATCCGCCGCCACCAGAGCCAACGGTGGGCGGGGGAGACGCCGTCGGAAGGGTGGTCGCCGGCGAGGACACTCACGGCGCCACCAGATCCAAGAACAGGACGGACGACCGAACCTCGGTCTCCGTGGACGCACCGCGTCCATCTCAGCACACGACAACCCAGCAGCGCCATGTCACAGGAGGTGGCATCCGTTTGCTGGGCCAAGGCCAAACCGGAGGCTCGCGGGACGCCCCGGACCTCCGTCCCGGCACAAGCAAAGCGAAGGCGCCGGCGCGGGACCCTGCTCCTTCTAACGCCGTTAGAAGTCCGAGCATATCCCGCTCCTCGCACCGCTCGCCCGCGTTCCCCTCCACTCCAGCGGAAGCGCTCGCGAGAGCGCAACTGCTCCTAGATTTCCCTCCAGCGGCAGACAAAGCCGAGGACTGGAGGGCCACCATCCAGAGCCTGATCGCCTTCGCCAACAACGATTCTCCACAGCAGCCGTCGGCCTCGCGGCCGCGGCAAGCTGAGAAGACGAAGGCCGACGGCGACAAGACCGCCGGGGGTGCGGCAAGCGTGCACTCCCCGCCCCGGAAGCAGAAGACGCCGCCCCGCCGGAACAACGCTGACGATGGCTCCACGGCATCGTCGGATCCGCGGGCCCGTCGGGATCAGCGCCAGGTCCTCGATGACCGGCGCCAAGAAGACGCTCGAACAAGAATCGAGCGCCGCCGAGAAGCTCGGCGACAATCAGACCAGAGGGCTGAGGACGCTGTCGACGCGCGCGCACCCGGTGAACCAGGCGACTTGCCATATGGGGCAGGTTGCCCTGTGTTCACCCGCGAGCTGCGGCGCGTCCAGTGGCCCAGCATGAAGAATTTTAAACCCGACGTACCGGAGAAGTACGACGGCAAGACGCACCCCTCGGAATTCCTCAGCGTCTATACCATCGCGGTGCAAGCTGCCGGGGGGCGCGACGAGAAGATCTTGGCGAACTACTTCCCGCTCGTGCTAAAGCCGAACGTTCGTTCGTGGCTTATGCACTTGCCGGAAGGTTCCATCTCTTCTTGGGCCGACCTTTGCCACCAGTTTGTTGGCGCCTTCACCGGCGGCCACAAACCCCACGGCCAGGAGAGCGATCTCCACATTCTGGCCCAGAAGGAAGGAGAAACCCTGCGCAACTACATCCAACGCTTCAGCCGTGTGCAGCACAACATCCCTGATGTCCACCCTGCCGCGGTTATCAGCGCGTTCCACCAGAACGTGCGTAACCGCCGCATGCGTGAGGAAATGGCGATGACCAAGATTCGGGATGTCAGCGAGCTCTATGCTCTTGCTGACAAGTGCGCACGCGCAGAAGAGGGGAGGAGACTTCCCGGGGAGGATGCTGGCGCAGGAGGAAGCGACAGCGACGACGCCGCCCCGGCAAAGAAGAGCCGGCGGCGGAATAACAGAAGGAAAGGCAAGAAGGAAGTGCTTGCCGTCGAGAAGTCCGGCAAGGAGGCCCCCGCCAAGCAAACACAGGCTGGCGGCTCCGGCAAGGAGCCTGCCCCTGTAGCGGCGGCCGACAAGCAGGACGGCTCCGACAAGCAATACTGTAAAATCCACCGCACCAAGGGCCACGACCTCTCCAACTGCAAGCGCGTCGAGTACCTCGTCGAGCAGCAGAAAGCTGAGTACGAGAGGCGCGACAAGGAGAAGGCCCAAGGTGGCGGGGAAGAGCCAAGCAAGAAGCGGCCGTTCAACGGCCGGGGAGGACGCCGCGGCAAGGCCAAGCAGCGCCAAGGAGATCGACCTCCCCGGGGCCGCGACAAGGACGAAGATGACGACGAAGACATGGAGGACGAGGATAACAGCGAGCAGGAGTTCCAGAAGGCCACAGAGGTCCTGTGTGTCGACGGTGGCGCCTCTCTGCACACCTCCCACCGCCAGCTCAAGCAGTGGGTGCGTGAGGTGAACGCAGCAGAGCCGCCCGTGGAGTCGCGCAGGCTCCTCAAATGGTCCAGCACGCCCATCGTTTTTGATCTTGAGGATCACCCTGACCGCACCACGGCGGTCGGGTGCTTGCCGATGCTGGTCTCACCCACCATCCGCAACCTCAAGGTCACTAAAATGTTGGTTGACGGCGGGGCCGGGCTGAACTTGATCTCCTCTGCTGTGATCAAGAAACTCCAGATTCCAGATGGCGAGCTCGAAGAAACCGGTTCTTTCCAAGGAATCAACCCGGGAAGGAGCAAGCCCAAGGGAAAGATCACTCTGCCGGTGACCTTTGGCGGGGAGCTCAACTTCAGAACCGAGCGCATCACTTTCGACGTCGCCGATATTCCATTGCCATACAATGGAATACTTGGCCGTCCTGCCCTCGCCAAGTTCATGGCAGCTTCCCATTATGCTTACAACGTACTCAAGATGCCGGGGCCGATAAGCGTCATCACTGTCCACGGCGACAAGAAGGATGCGCTTGTCTGCGCCAACAAGATCTACCGGGATGCGGCAGCTGCGGCAGAGAAAGATACACTTGCCGCTGAAGCCCCCGGGGGGAAGAAGACGAAGACCAAGTCCGGCAAGTGCTCTGGGGCCCACTCCGGCAACCGCACCTCTTCGGAGTGCTGCGCTGCCGTCGAGGACGTCCCATCGAGCTCCACCGGCAAGTGCAAGAAAGGGATGGCCGCTCCTCCGGCAACCAAGAAGGTGTCCGCCAAGGAGGACGGCACTGGTGGTACCTTCACCATCAGTGCCACACTTGACAACAAATAGGAAAGCGCGCTCGTTGCCTTCCTGCGGGCGAATGTCGATGTGTTTGCCTGGCAACCATCTGACATCCCCGGTGTTCCCAGGAAGGTAATTGAGCACAAGCTTGCTGTTTGTCCTCATGCGCGGCCCATCAAGCAGAAAGTGAGGAAGCAAGCCGTGGAGCGCCAAGAATTTATCAACGAAGAGATCAAGAAGCTAGAGGCAGCAGGCCTAGTTAGAGGTGTGATCCATCCGACGTGGTTGGCAAACCCAGTCGTCGTGCGCAAGGCCAATGGGAAGTGGAGACTGTGTATAGACTTCACCGATGTGAATAAAGCATGTCCCAAGGATCCATTCGCTTTGCCGCGCATTGACCAGATCGTTGACTCCACTGCCGGATGTGAGCTACTCTGTTTTCTTGATGCATACTCAGGCTATCATCAGATCTTTATGGCCAAAGAGGATGAAGAGAAGACTGCATTTATCACTCCATGTGGCACTTATTGCTTCATACGCATGCCGTTTGGATTGAAGAATGCAGGCTCAACCTTTGCAAGGGTAGTATACACCGCTTTTGAGCCACAGATCCACAGAAATGTAGAAGCTTACATGGATGACATCGTGGTGAAGAGCAAGAGCAAGGAAACCCTGATCCAGGATTTGGAGGAGACATTTCAGAACCTGCGCAGAATACAGCTTAAGTTGAACCCCGAGAAGTGCGTCTTTGGGGTTCCCTCTGGCAAGCTTCTCGGATTCTTTGTGTCACAAAGGGGGATTGAAGCCAACCCCGACAAGATTAAAGCCATTGAGCAGATAGAGGCCCCAAAGCGCGTCAAGGATGTCAGAAGGCTTGCAGGTTGTGTGGCTGCCCTCTGTAGGTTCATTTCGAAATCTGCAGAACGCGCCCTACCTTTCTTCAAAATCTTGAAGAAGGCAGGTCCCATGAAGTGGACTCCGGAAGCGGAGGCAGCGCTGCAGGATTTGAAACGGTACCTGTCCTCCACTCCAATACTTGTCGCACCTAGACCACAGGAAAAGTTGTTGCTATACCTAGCGGCAACCAACCAGGTGGTTAGTGCTGCGTTAGTAGCGGAGAGGGAGTCCGACGAGGAGTCAGCACCACCGGCAAGCAAATCCAGCGACAAGCAGGGGGCTGCTCCGGCAAGCTCTGGCCCCGACAAGGACAACTCTGCGCAGGAACAAAATGAAGTGCGAAAGAAAATGGTGCAGCGCCCAGTGTATTTTGTGAGTTCCCTTCTCCAGGGGGCTAGATCAAGATACTCTGGTGTGCAAAAGTTGCTTTTCGGCCTCCTCATGGCCTCGAGAAAGCTGCACCATTACTTCCAAGCACATGAGATAACAGTGGTCACTCGCTTTCCGCTGAAGAGGATATTGCACAACCCAGAAGCAACAGGCAGGATTGTTGAGTGGGCACTGGAGCTGTCGAGCTTTGGACTCGAGTTTGAAAGTACTTCAACCATACAGAGCCGGGCTTTGGCAGAATTCATAGCGGAATGGACCCCAACGCCCGATGAAGAAGCCCAAGAAACAAGTGCACCCGTACAAGAAGCGACAAGTGAATGGATAATGTATTTTGATGGTGCCTTCTCGCTGCAAGGCGCCGGTGCTGGCGTGGTACTTATCACGCCCACCGGAGAGCACCTCAAATATGTTATCCAGATGCACTTTCCCAGGGAGCAAGCGACAAACAACACTGCTGAATATGAAGGCTTGCTTGTCGGCCTCAGGATTGCGGCCGAACTTGGGATCAGGAAGCTGATTGTGCGGGGAGATTCTCAGCTGGTGGTCCGGCAAGTTAACAAGAGCTATCAGAGCCCTTTGATGGAAGCTTATGTTGATGAAGTGAGGAAGCTTGAGGAGCACTTTGAAGGTCTGCAGATGGAGCACGTCCCGAGAGCTCAAAATGAAATAGCAGATGGCCTTTCAAAGTGTGCTTCGATGAAGTTACCTGTGGAACCAGTGACCTTCTTGCTCAAGCTGATTCAACCATCCGTTACACCATCAATTGGGAAATCCAAGAAGAGAAAGTTGGTCTCCGGCGACTACTTGCCGGTGGATCTTCCTCAACCCACCGCCAAGGTCCCCAAGATCAACAACCAGAACGCTGAGGAACAGTTTGCTCCTGCGGATCTTCGGGTCTGTACAGTTGAAGCAAGCGTTCCCGACAAGCCTCGCCCCGGCGAGCTTGCCGGGGGACCATCAGCTCCGGCAGAACCAGAGGTCCTTGCCGTAGAAGCTGAGGTTCCCGCAGCGGCACTCATGCCTTTAGTCCTTGCCGTCGAGCCTCAGGCTCCGGCATGGGCGCAGCAGATCGTCCGTTTTCTTCAAACTGGAGAACTTCCCGACGACCCAGAAGAAATAGAGAAGATAACCAGGCAGTCAAGTATGTACCAGTTCGTGGATAACGAGCTGTACAGAAGAAGGCTCAATGGTGTCAGGTTGAAGTGCATCTCCAGGGAAGATGGACAGAAGCTGTTGGCAGAAATACACGGAGGCATATGCGGCCACCACATTGGCGCAAGGGCACTTGCCGGGAAAGCTTTCCGGCAAGGGTTCTTTTGGCAAGAAGCCCTCCAAGATGCAACTGCACTAGTAACCAAGTGTGAAGCGTGCTAGTTCCATGCGAAGCAGATTCATCAGCCAGCTCAAGCTCTCCAAACAATCCCTTTGTCCTGGCCCTTCTCGGTCTGGGGGCTCGATATCCTCGGCCCCTTCCCCCGAGCTATCGGGGGCTTTGAGTACTTGTACGTTGCAATCGACAAGTTCACAAAGTGGCCAGAAGTGGAGCCAGTGAGAAAGGTGACAGCACAGTCAGCAGTCAGGTTCTTCAGGTCAATTGTTTGCCGTTTCGGAATCCCTAACAGGATCATCACCGACAACGGTACACAATTTACTAGTCGCACCTTCATGCAGTACGTCCAAGACCTTGGTGCCAAGGTCTGTTTCGCTTCTGTTGCTCACCCGAGGAGCAACGGTCAAGCGGAGAGGGCAAACGCTGAAGTGCTGCGCGGACTCAAGAGAAGAACCTTTGACAGGCTGCGCAAGTGCGGAAGAAATTGGATAGAGGAGCTACCGGCGGCTCTTTGGTCAATCAGAACGACACCAAGTCGAGCCACCGGACAGACACCCTTTGCTCTAGTCTATGGAGCAGAGGCAGTTCTCCCCACGGAACTCGTATACGGATCTCCTCGAGTGCTCGCTTATGATGAGCTCGAGCAAGAGCAACTGCGGCAAGATGACGCGTTGCTCCTCGAGGAGGGACGTCTCCAGGCTGCTGTACGAGCTGCTCGATACCAGCAAGCCTTGCGCCGCTATCATAGCCGCAAGGTCAAGGCCAGGAGTCTCGAGGAAGGCGACCTTGTTCTTCGGCGTGTTCAGTCCGCCAAGAATTCCAACAAGTTGACGCCGAAGTGGGAAGGCCCTTATCGGGTGAGACAAGTCACAAGGCCCGGCGCTGTCCGCCTTGAGACCGAAGAAGGCTTACCGGTGAGCAACTCCTGGAACATAGAGCATCTTCGCAAGTTTCACCCATAAGGCACGGTTGCCGTGATCCGCTCCGGCAACCACCTTCTGTACAAGCTTTGCCGCTGTTGCATGTAACCCTTTGTACAAAGCCGGGCGCAGACCCCGTGCATCAGTAAAGTTTTTGTGTTTTTCGCGCCGATTGCCTTTTGCATGCTTTTATTTGCTATTTGCATGTCTTGTTTGGCTTTTGGTGCAACACTCAAGAATCCGGTAAGCATTAGCACGCCGAAAGGCCATATACTTGTTTCCCTCTTCTTTTTCCTTGCCTCTTAAGCAGGAGGAACGTTCCTCGCGCACAAGTTTGCCGGGGGGGAAGGAGATGGAGGAGGAACCAAGTGCAGTTCAAGAAAGAGAAGCCTTACCGGGAAGCAAGCAATATATGAAAGCTAAGTTATTAGAATTTGACCAGTTCAAATTTTTTTAAAAAAATTCAGTTGTCTTCCTTGAACAATCACACTTTGTATGGAAAACCTGTGCGCGGAGGAACCTACCCGTAGCTTGCCGCACCCTTATCTTGTTTCCGAGCTCGCTCAACGATTTAAGTGAGCTGCGACAAGTGTCGCGCCCTTGCTTCGTTTCCGAGTACGCTCAGCAAGCTAAGTGCGTTGCGACTAGCTGCGGCGAGGTTGCTTGCCGGTGAGACCTTGGCCAGCAGGCTGCTCAGAGTCCAGCACTCAGCGCTCGCGGCAAAGACCCCTTGCCGGCAAGCTCCCCGGGAGCGTAGGGTGGAAAAACATACAAAGCAAAGGACTGAGACAAGGAAGATAACATTGCACTGATTGATCAAAATGAGACAAATATCTTACAAAAGATAACTTGTCGCAATGATTAACGAGTTCATAACACCCTATGCAGCAACGAAAAGAGATAAAGATAATGGAGGCCTAATCTACGCGGTCGCCCTCAATCCTGGAGATCTTAGCCACCTTGGCTATGATGTGGGCGACCTGCTCCTTCAGAGCCTCCATGTTCGCGTCGGCCGGCAAGCTGCGAAGAACGTTGGTGAGGTTTATGCCCGGGTTGCGGTATACGATCTTCGTCAGCACGCGCTCCAGAGTTCCCGTGCAGAGTAGGCGCGTCTCCTCGGCCAGTTGCGCGGGGATCTTCTTCCACAGATCTGCAAGGGCCGGCGCAATTCCCCTGAAGAAGAGGCTGAGCTTGGCGCTGTGAGGGAGGTTTGGATCCGGGGAGTAGATGAGGTGCTCCAGCTTCAACGCCAGCAGCTCCTGGTCGATGTTGGACGCGCAAGATACTAAGTCCTCGGTCCATACCTCAACGGTTTTGCGGAAGAGCTCAGCCGCTTGGTTGGCGCTGTCCACCAAGGTCCGCTCCTTGCGGAGCTCCTCCTTCAACTTGGTCTCCCGAGCCCGGGCAGCGTCGAGTGAATCCTTCAGTGTAGAGACCTTCAACTCCAAGTCCTCGATGGAGTCCTTGGCGGCCTTCAACTCGTCGCCCCTCTCAGAAAGACGCACCTGGAGTTCTGAATTGGTGTGGGCGTCCTTCTCGCGCTCCGTGATGAGTGCGGCGACCTTCTCCGCGCTCACCTTCAGCGACTTCTCCAGCTGCGCGACCTTGGCGGCAAGCTCCTTCTTGGCGGTCTCCGTGGCAGCCGCGGCGGCTTTCGCCTCCTTCAGTTCCCCGCCAAGGGCCTCCTCCCGAGCGGCAAGGTCCTCCTCGTGGGAGTCGAGGTCGACCTTCCGCTGGGCGAGTTCTCCTTCTCGCCGGGACAGCTCCACGCCGGCGAGCCGCTACTGCTCTTCGGCCTCAGCTTTCTCCAGCACCCACTCCTGGTATTCGCCGGCGAGTCGCTCGCGCTCCTCCGCCACCTCGCGGAGGGCAGCCTAGTTGGCGGCGCTGAGCTCCGCCGCGCGCTTCTCCATCTCCGCGGCGGCCTTGGCGGCGAGGGCCTCCCGGCAAGCGAGCTTCGCCTGCCTGGCCCGGTAAAGGGCCAGGAGATGGTGAAGCAGCTTTTCCTCCTCGGGCCCTTCACTCCCGCCGGGCGCTTCGACGATCTTCAAGCCCGCGGAGGCGAGGACCTCCCCGTCAAATGCCTCGCCCTCCGCGGGAGCTCGCGACGAAGAACCCCACGGCACCTGGATGAAGACGCCGTTGGGGGCTTCAAGATAGTAGCCCTGCTCCTTGCCGGCGGAGGGGTCGGCGGCTGGCGCAGCACTTGATGCTCCCGCCGCCTCCGGGTCGGCGGTGCGGTCGCCGTCCCCCTCCCCGGCCGCTGCGCCTGCAGCCGGAGCGGTCTCTTGCGCGGCCGGCTCGGCGGCTCCCGCCATGTCCTCGGCGACAGGAGCGTCGCCGCCGCCGCCCTGCGCGCCCTCCTCCTCGAGGTTGATGACCTCCGTCTCCATTGGCTCGGGGGGAGGAAGATCTAGAAGAAGAAGAAGCAACAAGAAGCTCAAGCAAATATCCAAAAAGAAACAACGCCAAGGAGACAAAGTACAAGACTTACCTTGGCGGACGTCATCAACGGCGGGCTCCCTCGCCGGGGAGCTCTGCCTTGGCGGAGTGGCCGCCCTCGCCGGGCTGCTCGCCCTTGGCGGGGTACTCGCCCTTGGCGGAGTACCCGCCGTTGGCGGAGCGCTCTCCCTTGCCGGAGAGCTCTGCCTTGGCGGGGACGGCGGGGCCTGCAACTCCTCGGGGGCGGCCTCCGGGCGCTCCTGCGGCTGTGGCTCCACCTCTGCACAAGTCAAGACAAAGACATCAAGATATTGAGACAAGATAAAATCCCCAAGCGCGTCCCGACGAGCGGAAGGATGGAATCCAGACTTACGCTGGGGGCTGCGCTGGGGGCTGCTCCTCGGAGCAGCGCTCGGATCCGGCAGGCTTGGCTCCGGCACATCTCCAGTTGCCGCGGTGGCCGAGTCTTCCGCGACCTCGACCACAGGCGCCTTGGCTCTCTTCGCCACGCGCTGAACCAAGGTCCTCAAATCAAAGCAACAAACAAAATTAGCATCAACAATAATCAAGACGAAACTTGAGAAGGTGTAAGATCTCGGATTCTTACTCCTGGTCCTCCTCGTCGTCCTCGCTCAAGGCGGAGAAGTCATACTCCACCTGGGGCGCGTCTGCACGAGGAGCGGAAGACGAAGATTCCCTCGGGCGCTTGGCGGTCCCTGGGACTGGGGGCTGCGAAGACCCAGCCCCTGTGGTAGCCGGGGCCCGTGGAGCGGGCGGAGCCGCTGCTCCGCTCCGAGAAGACCCCTGTCGGATCGACGCCTGCTTGCGGGGCGCCTCCGTCGTGGCCCGCGCGCGGGCCGCCTCCGCTGTGGCTGGTGCGCCGGTCGCCCCCGGCGCAGCTTGGCTCCCCCGGGGAGCTGCCCGGCGAGCTGGTTGTTGCCGGGGCGCCTGCGCCCTCTCTCCTGTCGCCGTCTTGCGGAGACGCTTCGGTGGAGACCGCCTTGGGCTTGCCGGGGGCGGGGAGGTCTCCGACGAGGAGAGGTCATCGGCGTAGAGCTCCGTAGATCCGTCGGAGTCCTCGGCCTCCTCCTCCTCCTCCTCCCCGGCTGGCTCGCTGGGCCCAGCGCCCTGCGCTGCGGCCTCTTTTCCTTTGGCGCCTCCGCTCCCTCCGGCGCCTCCGCTCCCCGCGGCGCCTCTGTTCCCTCCGGCAGCGCCATCCCTTGCCGCGGCCTCGGCCACGATTCCGTGGATCCCGGAGTGCCTCAGAGAGGGGACCCCGGCGAGCGCGTCGGGAGGAAGTTGCAGCAGTCTGCGGATCTCCGCCTCCTCCGCCTGGCTGGATGCATCCGCAGCCTCCGCCTCTTCAGGCGTATATCCAAAATCTCCTGCCGCTGCGGCTGCAGCGGCCTCTTCAGCCCGAGAAGCCATGTATGCAAGCTCCTGTTCGGTGGTGTCCCGCGTGTGCTCCTTGATGTCATCCTTGTTCTTCGCCACCTCCACGAGGTTGTCGAAGAAGGTGAGGACGTCTATGGGCTTGGGCGGAATCCACGTGCGGTCCACGCCGTGCGAATCACAGGCGGGCATCATGGCGCGGAGAGGATCACAAGCTGTGCTGTTGCAGAGGGGCACCACTCCCCGGGGAGGTCTGAACCACTCAGGATGGGCCAGGTCGTATTTGAAGAGTTCCCGGACCATCCCCTTCAGCTCCAGCGTCGTGAAGTTGAAGTTTAGCCCGGGGCGCAGCCTCATTATATCCGCCGGGCCGCCGTACTCCCAGGCCGGCCTTTTCCTGTCTTGGAGAGGGGCGATGCGGCGGCGGAGGAAATCTGCGCCTACCTCTGCAACGGACAGCCTGGCGGTCCGAAGACGAAGAATCCGGACGAGGGCGACGTCGAGCTATATGTCGTCCGAGTCCAGCTCGCTCCAATCCCTGCCGCGCACGATGGGCGTTGTGCGCGGCGCGGTGAAGGGCTGCGGCTCGTCCTCAACAATCCAGCACCACTCCGCACGCCATTCCTCCCACTTGCCGCGGAGCTCCCCCGGCAAGTAGGACTCCTTCTTGTTCAGACGAAATACCCAAGAAATTCCCCCGGAGAGGGGGGCGCCGGCCTCTGCTCTAGGAGTGAAGAAGTGCCTAAACAGCGCTACGTTTGGGTGTATTCCTATGAAGTTTTCGCACATGTGTGCGAAAACCGCCATTGTGAGGATGGCGTTGGGGGTGAAGTCAAGAAGGTGGAGGCCATAGGTGTGCATGACATCGCAAAAGAAATCAGAGAAAGGAGGGCAAAGACCGCAGTGAAAGAAGGCTGCGAAGAAGTAGTACCCGCCGGGGTAGATGTCCTTGGCGGCGGCCGGATAAGCTTGAGTGCGGGGGTGCGCCTTGGTTTCCTTGGCCCAGAACAAGTAATACTTGTTCCAGAGCTCCCGCGCGCCGAGCTTCGGCGGGAAGACGAGGTTCCGCTTCCGATACGCGGCGAGCTTCGCCGCTTGCTCCGACTTCTCCCTCTTGGCCTTCTCCGCCTTCGCCTTGTCGGTCTTCGGGGCCATGGCGGACGCGGCGGAGGAAGGGGGACGATGAGCCCGGCGGCGCCGGAGATGCAGACGACGGCTGCGGAGGTGTGGAGGCGGAGCGCAAAGGGATCTCTGGAGGAAGAAGAAGATGCAATGAAAGCGTAAGGAGGGGAATCGCTCCTGCTTCCTCTGCTTTTATGGGGAAGTGGGGGGCGTTTCGCTCTTTCCATTAAGAGAACGTGGGCACGTCCCATCCCACGACGCCGCAATCGACGCGTGCCGTTACGGGGGGATGCGGCGGATACGGAAGTGGATTCGGCGCGCCGTGGGCCGCGTGTGCCCGTGCACTGTTTTGGGCCTGGCCCAACAGCGCTCGGCACCGTGTGTGGCCCAGGCCCGGGGGCTCCTGTCGGTGTACTAAGGTAGGGGTACCTCAGTACCCCAACTTGTGCACGGGCAGTTGCAGCTTCCCGCGGCAGGGTTTACCACGCGCTCGCCGGAGACCTCCCTGCTCCATATCAAACCATTCAAAAACAAAGTATACAAGACAGAAGATCGAGACCCCGGCAAGTGGAGCTTGCCGGGAAGACCGTACCAGGCTCAAGATTACCCCACTAGCACAAGACCCTGGCAAGAGGAGCTTGCCAGGAAGACTAGAAGATTCCATCATAGAAGACACGCCTCGGCGCTATATGCGCCCCGGCGAGGGCCCGGGGAGCGGCAAGCTCCTGGGCCCGGCAAGATCAAGGCCCCGGCAAGGTGCTTGCCGGGAGAGTTGCGCTGTGTGCCCGCGCTCCAGCTCATCGGCCCACGCGTCGCCCTGGGGCCTGTCCGGGGACGCGTGGCGGATGGCTGTGCAGCTTGGGGGACACGGTGGCACTCCACGGTGGTGGATCCATCGCCGTGGCAGACGGAGACGCAAGGGCGGGAGCTTTTGGGGTCGACGGCGACGGGTATTAAATGCCCTTGTCCCCCACTGTCAAAGTAGGTAGCGACCACTGTTCGCGCACTGTAGCTCCACTGTTCCCGCACTGTTACAACTACCACCTCTTTTACGTTTTTACCCCTTTCTCCTACGTTGACACCTGTCGGTGACCCCTTGCACTATAAAAGGAGGCCCATGCACAACGTGGAGGGGGTTCGGAACCTAGATTACTCATACGCTCGGTGTAGCTGCTTCTTCAAGCTCCCGAGCTCTCCAACTCAATACACAACCAAGCAGGAGTAGGGTTTTACGCGTCTACCGCGGCCCGAACCTGGGTAAAACTGCCCGCGTGCTCGCTACGATCTGCTCTTCGTGCTCCCTCCGCCCTCGTACCGCACAGACAAGGGGCTCCGGTCCCATAGGTGTTCGTGGCGGACAGTTTCCCCCGACACATGGTATAGTAGGTATTCCCAGATCCCCAAGTTTCTTTGGTATTCCTCCCTTAAAAGTATAATTAGCAAGCATGGTGGAAATTTCAGCTTCCGGTATCTTTCTTTTATTAGTAACAATTTCTTTCATATACTTGGCATAAGGAGGCATTTTAAGCATACTAGTCAAATGCATATGCAAAAAGATAGGTCTAATCATCTCACAAAAGCGTTCAAAATCCTCATCATCCATTATCTTGGATGGTCTAGGAGGAAAGGGCATGGGTTTCTGAACCCATGGTTCCCTTTCTTTACCATGTTTCCTAGCAATGAAGTCTCTCTTATCATAACATTGATTCTTTGATTATGGGTTATCAAGATCAACAGCAGGTTCAATCTCTACATCATTATCAGGACTAGGTTGAGCATTGGTATGAAAATCATTATTAACATTATCACTAGGTTCGAGTTCATTACCAGACTGAGTCTCAGCATCAGAAATAGAAATATTATTAGGATTCTCAGGTGTGTCTACAACAGGTTCACTAGCATGCATAGTCCTATCAATTTTCTTTTTCCTTTTTTCCTAGGACTAGATTTATCAATATTAATTCTCTCAGAATCTTGCTCAATTCTCTTAGGATGGCCCTCAGGATACAAAGGTTCCTAAGTTACTTTACCACCTCTAGTAGCAACCATAACAACTTTATCATTATTTTTACTATTCAACTCGTTGCGCAAATCATTTTGTGCCTTAAGTACTTGTTCTACTAGAGTGGTAACCATGGAAGCATGTATACTAATAAGTTTCAGATCATTAGAAGTTCTAGTCACAAGATCATCCAAGCGGTCAAGCATATAAGCATTACGTTTCAGCTGTCTACTAACATAAGCATTGAAATCTTCTTGTTTAACAATAAAATTATCAAACTCATCTAAGCATTGGCTAGCAGGCTTATTATAAGGAATATCACCTTCATCAAATCTATAGAGAGAATTTATCTTTACTACCTGTGTCAGGTTATCAAGACCATATATTTCTTCAACTGGTGGTAAATTCTTAACATCTTCAACTTTAATACCCTTTTTGAAGGAAATATGCCCTAGAGGCAATAATAAAGTAATTATTTATTTCCTTATATCATGATAAATGTTTATTATTCATGCTAGAATTGTATTAACTGGAAACTTAGTACATTTGTGAATACATAGACAAAAAGAGTGTCCCTAGTATGCCTCTACTAGACTAGCTCATTTATCAAAGATGGTTATGTTTCCTAGCCATAGACATGAGTTGTCATTTGATCAACGAGATCACATCATTAGTAGAATGATGTGATGGACAAGACCCATCTGTTAGCTTAGCAACTTGATCGTTTAGTTTTACTGCTATTGCTTTTTTCATGACTTATACATGTTCCTATGACCATCAAATTATGCAACTCCCGAATACCGGAGGAACACCTTGTGTGCTATCAAACGTCACAACGTAACTGGGTGATTATAAAGATGCTCTACAGATGTCTCCGAAGGTGTTTGTGGTGTTGGCATAGATCGAGAATAGGATTTGTCACTCCGATTGTCGGAGAGGTATCTCTGGGCCCTCTTGGTAATACACATCATAATAAACCTTGCAAGCAAATGACTAATGAGATAGTCATGATATGATGTATTACGGAACGAGTAAAGAGACTTGTCGGTAACGATATTGAACTAGGTATGATGATATCGATCGAATATCAGGTAAGTAACATACCGATGACAAAGGGAACAACGTATGTTGTTATGCGGTTTGACCGATAAAGATCTTCGTAGAATATGTAGCAGCCAATATGAGCATCCAGGTTCCACTATTGGTTATTGACCGAAGATGTGTCTCGGTCATGTCTACAAAGTCCTCGAACCCGTAGGGTCCGCACGCTTAATGTTCGATGACGATTTGTATTATGAGTTATGTGATTTGATGACCGACATTTGTTCGGAGTCCCGGATGAGATCACGGACATGACGAACAGTCTTGAAATGGTCGAGACGTAAAGACCGATATAATGGAAGGCTATATTCGGACATCAGAAAGGTTCCAAGTGATTCAGGTATTTTTCGGAGTACCAGAGGTTACGGGGATTCGTATTGGGCCTTAATGGGCCATACGGGAAAGGAGAGAAAGGCCTCAAGGGTGGCCGCGCCCCTTCCCCATGGACTGGTCCGAATTGGACTAGGGAAAGGGGGTATCCGCTTCCTTCCTTCTCCTTCTCCCTTCCCCTTCTCCTATTCCATGTGGGAGGAGGAATCCTACTAGGACTAGGGAGTCCTAGTAGGACTCCACACTTTGGCGCGCCCTATGACGGCCGGCCTCCTCCTCTCTCCATCCTTTATATACGTGGACAAGGGGCACCCCATGAACACACAAGTTGATTTTAGCCATGTGCGGTGCCCCTCCCCACAGATACACACCTCGGTCATATCATTGCAGTGCTTAGGCGAAGCCCTACGCTAGTAGCATCATCATCACTGTCACCACGCCGTCGTACTGACGAAACTCTCCCGTGACGCTCAACTGGATCAAGAGCTCGTGGGACTTCATCGAGCTGAACGTGTGCTGAGCGCGGATGTGCCGTATATTCAGTACTTGGATCGGTTGGATCGCGAAGACATTCGACTATGTCAACCGCGTCTTCCGCTTTCGGTCTTCGAGGGTACGTAGGCACACTCTCCCCGCTTGTTGCTATGCTTCTCCTAGATAGATCTTGCATGATCGTAGGAATTGAAATACTATGTTCCCCAACAATGGCATCATGAGCCAGATCTATGCGTATATGATATGCACGAGTAGAACACAATGAGTTGTGGGCGATAATAGTCATACTTCTTACCAGCATGTCATACTATGATTCGGCGGTATTGTGAGATGAAGCAGCCCGGACCGACATTACGCGTACGCTTACACGAGACTGGTTTCACCGTTACGAGCACTCATTGCTTAAAGGTGACTGGCGGGTGTCTATCTCTCTCACTTTAGTTGAATCGAATGTGGCTACGCCCGGTCCTTGTGAAGGTTAAAATAGCACACTTGACAAAAAATTGTTGTGGTTTTTATATGCGTAGGTAAGAATGGTTCTTGCTAAGCCCATAGCAGCCACGTAAAACTTGCAACAACAAAGTAGAGGACGTCTAACTTGTTTTTGGAGGGCATGTTGGGATGTGATATGGTCGAGACGTGATGAGTTATACGTTAATGTTATGAGATGATCATGTTTCGTAAATTATCGGCAACCGGCAGGAGCCTTATGGTTGTCTCTTTATTGTATGAATTGCAAAGGCCAAAGGCCATGGAATTGCTTTACTTTATCACTATGAGTTAGCGATAGTAGTAGTAGCGATAGTTGGCGAGCCGACCACGATGCTACGATGAAGATCATGGTGTCTAGCCGGTGACGATGGAGATCATGACGTTGCTTTGGAGATGGAGATCAAAAGCACACGATGATGATGGCTTTATCACGTCACATATTTTGATTGCATGTGATGTTTATCTATTATGCTTCTTATTTTTCTTAGTACGGCGGTAGCATTATAAGATGATCCCTTACAAAATTTCAAGTTACAAGTGTTCTCCCTAAGTATGCACCGTTGCGAAAGTTCGTCGTGTCGAGTAACCACGTGATGATCCGGTGTGATAAGATCTACGTTCAAATACAATGGGTGTAAGAAAGTTTTGCACATGCAGAATACTCGGGTTAAACTTGATGAGCCTGTACAGACATGGCCTCAAAACACTGGAGACCGAAAGGTCCAGCATGAATCATATAGTAGATATGATCAACATAAGATGTTCACCATTGAAAACTACTCCATCTCACGTGATGATCGGACATGGTTTAGTTGATTTGGATCACGTGATCATTTAGATGACTAGAGGGATGTCTATCTAAGTGGGAGTTCTTTAGTAATATGATTAATTGAGCTTTAATTTATCGGGAACTTAGTCTCGGTAGTATTAGCATATCTATGTTGTAGATCAATAGCTCGCGATGTAGCTCCCCATTTATTTTTATACGTTCCTAGAGAAATATAAGTTGAAAGATGATAGTAGAAATGATGCGTACTTGTTCTGTGATCTGAGGATTTTCCTCATTGCCGCACAAAAGAATTATGTCCTTGATGCACCGCTAGGTGACAGACCTATTGCACGAGCAGATGCAGACGTTATGAACGTTTTGACAAAAGCTCGGTATGAACGTGACGCGCCTTCACCATCGCATCCTTGATCTGTACCATCATTGCGGACATGAGTGTAATGCCCGGATAATTTGGCTACAGTATAACTTCGCTAATGATGCCACATCACTTCAATTACTGTTGCTTATCTCACGTTAGTTCGAAACCGATTAAAATTCAAATTCAAATTGTGGCAATAATAAAAGTTTTCAAAATATTAAATAAAAATGTTCGGTGAGGGACAAATATTGCTATGTTAATTATAGTAAGAAAAACATAATTTTACAAAGTGCCTAAGTGCTTTCAACTAAATAAAAAAGAATAAATGAAATAGATAAAAGAAAAGAAAAACAAACTAAACAAAAACAAAAACAAAAATGAAATAAAAGGACCCCCAGGCTAACTGGCCTCGGTCCAGCCAGTGGCGTGCCAGGCCGGCCCAACCTCTGGCCTATATGGCCCTCCCCCCCCTCCCCCCCCGTGACCTAAACGCCCACCGACACTTCCACCCCCACTCCCGAAATATCTCCCCCTCTCCCCCGATTGGATCGGGATCGAGAGGAGGCCGCCGCCCGGATCGCCGTCGCCGTCCATCACTTCGCCGGACTGCCTCCCCATCGCACGTCGCCCCACCGTCCTCCCCACCGGCTTCGTCGGGCCATCCCAGCAACGACAGTGAGCAACTCCTCCAGCTCCTCCTCTACCCTCTGCTACGCCGGCCACCGCGCCCGCGGGCACGTCCACCCGCCTCGTCGGCCACGGCTACCCGGACGCACTTGCTCAGGCGCCGCCCTCCATACCGGTCGTCGTTGCCACTTCACTGCGCCCCGGCCAGGCCCTCCGCCGCCTGTGTCCGCCCCTTACCCCAGCGTGCCTGCCTGCGGCGGCCGCCTCCCTGCCGCCGGCAACAGCCCCTCCCTCCGCCCGCTGCCGCTGCTTCTGCCCGGCCGCGCCACCGCGGCAGCCCGCGCGCGAGTCGCCGCGCCGGCCACGCCCGCTCGGCTGCTGCGTGCGCGCGCCACGCCCCCTCGTTCGCCTAGCTCGCCCGCGAGCCCGTTCCCGCTCCGCAGTGGCCTTCCTCCGTTGCCCCGCTCGCCTTCGCATCGCTCGCCTCCGCCTCGCTCGCCTCCGCCTCGCTCGCCTCCTCCTCGCCTCGCGGCAACCGCCGCCGCACTTGCCATCCCGCTCCGCCGCGGCGCTCGCCCTGCGCCGCTCCTGGCCCCGCCCCACACCTCATTGCCTTCCCCACTCCGGCCGGCTGCGGCCGCCCTACCATGGCCGCTGGCCAGCCAGCACGCGGCCGGGGTCAGCGCCCCGCCGTGCCCATAGCCCCGTTCGGACGCCCGCAACCAGCGCCCTCCCCGTTAACCCGGGCGCCCAAAACCGCTAGGGACCCTAGGCCCTATGACATGTGGGGCCCCAGAACGATTTTACAAAAGAAGGATTAATAAAATAAAATAAAATAAATAATAAAATATTTAATTAAAGTATTAATTAATTAATTAATTAATTCTGTTTCGAATAACCTAATCACTAATTAATGTAGTTATCTGTTAATTAACTAAACAGCCTATGACATGCGGGACCCACACGACAGCTTGACCCAGTCAACACCTCTGTTGACTGATGACGTCACGCTGATGTCATGCTGATGCAATAATACTATTTTCGAATTTATTTAATAATTAATAATTTAGAAAATGATTTAAAACTTTAGAAATAAATATAAAATAATCCGTAACTCGGATGAAAATACTTTGTACATGAAAGTTGCTCAGAATTTCGAGACGCATCCGAATACGCAGACCGTTCGTAAACCACACATCCCTAGCATGCTGAACCCGCAACTTTCCCCCTCCGTTTCATCCGCCCGAAAACGTGAAACACCGGGAATACTTTCCCGGATGTTTCCCCCCTTCGTCAGTATCACCCGATACTGCGTTAGGGCACACCTAGCACCGTTACATGTCATGTCATGCATCGTCATGCATCTGTTTGCATTGTATTCATTGTTTCTCCCCCCTCTTCTCTCCGGTAGACTACGAGACCGACGCTGCTGCTGCCCCGATCGACTACGGTGTTGACGACCCCACCTTGGCTGCCGAGCTTCCAGGCAAGCCCCCCCCTTGATCAACCTGATATCGCCAATTCTTCTCTCTACTGCTTGCATTAGAGTAGTGTAGCATGTTACTGCTTTCGATACTCCTATTCTGCTGCATAGCCTATCATTGTTGCTACATCTGTTGATACTTTACCTGCAATCCTAAATGCTTAGTATAGGATGCTAGTACTCCATCAGTGGCCCTACACCCTTGTCCGTCTGCCCTGCTATTCTATTGGTCCGTGATCACTTGGGGTGATCACGGGTATATACTACATACACATATACATGATACATGTTGTGACTAAAGTCGGGTCGGCTCATTGAGTACCCGCGGTTGATTCACGGATTGGGGGCTGAAAGGACATACTTTCCCGACGGCCCTCTGTGTGGATCTTTGTGGCGGAGCGACAGGGAAGGTTGAGACACCTAGGAGACAGGTGGGCTGGCCCTGGTCGTTGTCCGCGGTTATTTCATAATAACACGCTTAACGAGTTTGGATATTTCATCTGAGTCTGGCCGTTGGCCTATACACACTAACTAGCTACGTGGGAATAGTTATGGGTACTCGATGTCGTGGTATCAGCCGAAGCCTTCTTGACGTCAGCGACTGAGCGGCGCGCGCCGGGTTGGACCGCGTAACGTAACTTCCTTAGTAATGGAGGTTGCTAGGTCTGCTCACCGGCCGCCCTCGCAACGTGCAGGTGTACATTGGGCGATGGGCCCAGACCCCTGTGTGCTTAGGACTTAGACCGGCGTGCTGGCCTCTCTGTTGTGCTTAGGTAGGGCTGCGACGTGTTGATCTTCCGAGGCCAGGCATGACCCTGGAAAGTGTGTCCGGCCAAATGGGATCAAGCGTGCTGGGTTACGTGGTGCACCCCTGCAGGGAAGTTAATCTATTCGAATAGCCGTCTCCCTCGGTAAAAGGACGACCCGGAGTTGTATTCCGACCTCATGACAACTAGAACCGGATACTTGTTAAAATACACCCAGATGAGTTCCAGATATAACTCGGTGGTTGATCTCTCACAGGATGATGTGCGGGAGGATCGCCGAGTAGGATTATGCTATTCGATGTTACTTGGTGAACTTACCATCTATTCTCTTCTACTGCTGCAAGATGGAGGCTGCTAGAAGCGTAGTCTTCGATTGGATTAGATACCCCCCTCTTATTCTGGCTTGCTGCAGTTCAGTCCACCGATATTACCCATATCATTGTTACCATTGCATTTGTAGTATAGATCCTTGCTTGCGAGTACTTTGGATGAGTACTCATGGTTGCTTTGGTCCCCCCTTTTCCCCCCTTCTGTTCCTTCTTCTCGGATGATGCAACCAGATGGTGGAGCCCAGGAGCCAGACGCCACCTACGATGACTCCTACTACACCGGAGGTGCCTACTACTATGTGCAGTCTGCCGACGACGACCAGGAGTAGTTTAGGAGGATCCCAGGCAGGAGGCCTGCTCCTCTTTTGATCTGTATCCCAGTTTGTGCTAGCCATCTTATGGCACCTTGTTTAACTTTATGTCTGTACTCAGATATTTGTTGCTTCCGCTGACTTGTCTATGATCGAGCACTTGTATTCGAGCCCTCGAGGCCCCTGGCTTGTAATATGAAGCTTGTATGACTTATTTTACTTTTAGAGTTGTGTTGTGATATCTACCAGTGAGTCCCTGATCTTGGCCGTACACATTTGCGTGCATGATTAGTGTACGGACAAATCGGGGGCGTCACAAGTTGGTATCAGAGCCGACTGACTGTAGGAACCCCCCTTCCACACTCCTTGGACGAAGTCGGGTCTAGACATTGCTAAATCTTTTACTAGCATGGCTGTGTGGCTTACGGGCCCACGCCACCATTTGGGTGGTACTAGATTCTTTTACTCCTCGATTTTACTCCGGGATTCTGAACACTCTCCTATTTCGGGTAAAACGATTTTACTAACTCTAACATTAGGATCCCCGAGACCCCTCACCCCAAAGTTGGATTAGCCATAGTTATTGCTTAGAATAGAATTTTGCATAATCCCCACACTGTCATTTGACTCCTTTGAAACATCTTTGTTTTCAGATGGAACCCACGAGGCAGGTCGTGCGCCACATGCAGGCCCTTGGTGCCTCGGGATCACCTGCTGTGCTAGCTGAGATGATGACCTATCTGGGTTATCGCTGGCACCCTGAGTATACCGTGTACAAGCAGTACCAGGACTTTAACCAGGAGCAGTATCGTGCCACCGTCCGCCTCTACTCGCGTGCAGATAACTCCTCTACTGTGCTGCACACCGCTCATGGTGTTGGAGTGACCATCGATATGGCAGTTCACGATGCTGCTTACGCTGCTCTAACACGTCTTCGTGGAGAGTATCAGGCATTGGACACTTCCCCTTTCAAGCACATTGCTATCGCCTCCGACGATGGAGCGGAGGGATACTACACTGCTGCCTACTCCACCGTCACCCGAGAGCCCTTCCATCATCGGAACCTTGTTCTGCATGCTGATGGACTGGATCGAGCTAACCGAGCTCTTCGCCACGAGTTGTACACCACCCGTCAGCACCTGTACCGGGCCTTGACGCTGTTGCACCCCTTTGTCCTATCTAGACAGCTGCCGCCTACTGTGATCTACCCAGCTAGGACCGTGATGCCTCCTGGTGTCGGTTGGCCAGATGTGGGAGGCGACACTCCCGCACTTGGTCCTCTGTTGCCACCTGGACGTCGGGTTCTGCATCAGAATATCCATGGCCCTTAGGTTGATGGCGTGGAGGACTTTTCGTTGCAGCACTGTCAGCTGTCAGACTACCTCTACCTCCACAGTTCTGCTTGGGACTGATGTAGTCTTACTTACTAGTACTAGATGCATTCGCCGCGAGCCTGCGTGCCGCCTATGATGTCCTTAGTTATGTACTGAACTCTGTGTACTGAACTCTATGCATGCACCCCTTTTGTAATATATGCCGACTACTATGTGGTATTTTACGTGCTCCTTTCATTATCATGTTTCATTCATGCATGATTTTTGTGTTTGCAAATTTCTCAATGCTGAACTACCCCTCTTATATATTAGCAGGATGGTTAGGCCAGCTGGCCGTGGTCGTGGTGGCAACGCCCCACCACCGCCCGAATACATGGCCGGTATGATCCAACAGTTGGAGATGAATCCCCAGTTCATGGAGACTGTCATGGGTCAGTTCCCTCGCCTCAACATGGATCAGCAGCATGGCGCAATAACACTGAATGACTTTGCTCGCCTAAACCCATCCATCTACCGAAGCTCAACTCAGCCTCTTGATGCTGATGACTGGCTCCGTGACATTGCCTTTGAACTGGAGTCTGCTGGAGTTGACGCTACCAACTATGTCACCTTTGTGGCATACTATCTGAAGGGTCCCGCTGCTCAATGGTGGGACAGCCACAGGCGTACACTGCCTGCTGGAACAATCATCACTTGGCCGGAATTCCAAACTGCCTTTCGTGCCCGCTTCATTCCTCAGGGAATCATAGAAAGGAAGAAGCGTGAGTTCCGCAACCTCACCCAGGGCAACAAGACTGTGGATGCTTATCAGTGGGAGTTTCTGGACTTATCCCGCTATGCTGAAGAAGACATTGCCACTGATGCTCGTAGACAGGAAAAGTTCCGTGACGGACTTCAAGCTGACATCAAGCTCGCACTTCTTGTGCATGACTTTGGAGATTTCACCACCTTGCTGAACAAAGCTATCCAGGTTGAAACTGGTCTGCAGGAACACCAGAGAACTCTCAGGCGCAATCGTGAACTGGGCTCATCCTCGGGCCCTCCCTCACAGAAGCGTAGGGTCTGGATTCCGAACAATGTGTACCGTCCAGCTGCACCCGCTCCAAGGCAGTCCTATGCTGCACCTCGTCTTCCTCCACCACCTAGGCAGCCAAGACTTCCAGCTGCACCACTCCCAACTCCTGCTTCTGCCCCCAATGATGGTCTATGCTACAAGTGTGGTCAGCCAGGGCACCTTGCCAGGAATTGCTTCCAGAATCAGAACCAGCTTGCACTGCCTACAGCTGGTCGTGGGAACAATCAGCCCCGCAACAACAATGCCAAGCCTTATGGTCGTGCTCAGGCCAACCACGTTGATCTCAATGAAGCTCAAGACCAACCTGCTACTGTGATGGGTACTCTCCTTGTTAATTCAGTACCTACATCTGTTTTATTTGATTCAGGAGCATCGCATTCATTCATATCAGAAGATTTTGCATACAAGCATGGCATTAGAAGTGAGGACATGAAAACTTCGGTATTAGTACACACCCCTGCGGGCCAATGCCGAACCTCCATGGTTTCCCACGACGTCCTCGTTGAAATCGATGGACTGGACTTCTATGCCTCTCCCATCGTACTGGGGTCTTGTAACATCGACCTCGTCCTGGGAATGGATTGGCTGAAAGCACATACCGCTTCTATCGCTTGCGGCACAAAAACCGTCCACCTATTACACCCTTCTAATGAGATAGTAAGCTATCAAGCTTGTCTGGTTCAAAATGCTGAAGCACATCTTTATGCATTGAATGCATTGAACGCTTCACCACTCGAGGGCATCGAAAACATTCCCATCGCACGCGAGTTCCAGGACGTCTTTCCTAAGGAACTTCCAGGGATCCCCCCTGCTAGAGCTGTCGAGTTCATCATTGACTTGAAACCAGGCACCACTCCTATAGCCAAATGACCCTACAAGATGCCGCTTCATGAAATCATTGAGCTTAAGGAGGAAATCGACAAATCTCTTGCTAGTGGTTTCATTCGCCCGAGTTGCTCTCCTTGGGGAGCACCTTCCCTCTTTGTTAGGAAGAAGGATGGGACAAACCGATTGGTCCAAGATTACCGTCCTATCAACCAAGCAACTATTCAGAACAAATATACGCTTCCTCGGATCAACGATCTGTATGATCAACTAGTTGGTTCATCAGTGTTCTCTAAACTCGACTTGATGTTGGGTTACCACCAGATCCGTGTTCGTGAAGAGGATATTCCAAAGACCGCCTTCGTGACTCGATATGGTTCATTCGAGTACACTGTCATGTCATTCGGCTTGACCAATTGATGTCTACACACGCTTCTACTCTTGTAGACTATGTTGGGCCTCCAAGCGCAGAGGTTTGTAGGACAGCAGCAATTTCCCTCAAGTGGATGACCTAAGGTTTATCGAACTCAGGGAAGTAGAGGTTGAAGATGGTCTCTCTCAAGCAACCCTGCAACTAATATACAAGAAGTCTCTTGTGTCCCCAACACACCTAATACAACTAGGAGTTGTATAGGTGCACTAGTTCGGTGAAGAGATGTTAAATGGCAAGTGATATGGATGATAGGAGTGGCAAAGCAAAGTAATATAAATCTGTCATAAAAAGTGCAGCAAGCAAACAAGTGGTAAACGTGGCACAAATGGTATTGCAATGGTGGAAACAAGGCCTAGGGATCATACTTTCACTAGTGGAAACTCCCAACAACATTAACATAATCGAATCACATGATATTTCCCATAAAACATGCAATGGAGATGCACGCGGAGGTCATTCCTTCGTGGTCAAGAGAGGACGAGAATTATGTAGGGCTACAAAAGCACACCTCAAAGTTCGTAGTTCTCAATCTAAGGATTTCCCAATGTCACCGCGGCCATCCAAAGAGAGTCCCACAATCACCACAACATATCTAAAGGATAGTCAAAGACAAGCACCAAGAGACTCTCAATCTTCAATCAACACACAAGTGAGGAAATCACTCATGAAAATATTTTTCTAATCCATGTCCAATAGACCGCTGTCACCTTCGTCTCGGGGATTATACTAGATAAAGACAAGTGAGTACATCAATCCAATACATAGAGGAAGGGGAAATATCATGGGATCACCCTAGATTAACATAGCCTATGATCACAACGAAGATCACATCATGGGAGAGAGAGATAACCACATAGCTACACGTACGAGCCCTCGGCCCCGGAGAAAACTACTCACGCATGGACATGGTGAGGAGGAGGTTGATGATGGTGTTGATGGAGAGGTGCAGCCCCGCGAGGAGGAGGCGGCCGGCGGCAGCCACGGAGGCGGCGGCGGCGGCCCTTGGGGGCGCGGCGGCGGCGACCCTAGGGGGCGGCGGCGGCGGCCCTAGGGGGCAGCGGCTCCTTGGCCCCCCTTCTTCCTTGTGGATGGTGCTGCAATGGTGCTGGTCCTCCCCTCCAAGACGGCGGCTCGGGAGGAGGAAAATTCGTCTGGAGAAAAGGGGTCCGGGATCAGGGTTTCTCGACGGACCTTAAATATATGCCAAAGGGGGGCACCAGACGGGGCTCGGGGGGCCCAGGTGCCCCCCCGGCGCGGCCCAGGGGGGGGGGGCCCAACAGGGCTCCTGGAGCCCTGGTGCCCCCCCCCCCCGGCTGTCCTTCGGCCGCACGGTAGCTCATGGAACGCTGATTTTTTATATATTTTTTCTGGATTTTTCCTGGCAGTTCTCGTAATGTGAAAACCTGAAATACAAAAACAGCCGAAAACAGAAACTGGCACTGGGGTGCACTGAGTTAATAGGTTAGTCCAAATATGATCAAAAGTGAATGGAAGTGTATAAATATCATAGCAATATCACCCAAAAGAGGCATGGAGCAAGCATAAATTATAGATACGTTTTGGACGTATCAACATCCCCAAGCTTAATTCCTGCTCGTCCTCGAGTAGGTAAATGATAACAATAATAATTTCTGTGGTGACATGCTATTAACCATATAGGACTTATTCATAGTCATATGACAAAAGCTTACTGAGACAATGAATCTGTAGTAATTAAGTTGCCTCATGAGAAAATCACAAAGAACTGAAAGTTTTACAATATGATACTGAAACATCAAATAGATTTGCAATGAACATGATGTGCAAATATGATAAAGTGATATCTAGCTTGCCCCCTTTAGTGAAGCAAAACATAAATGCAGGGGCACCTTCAAGGTTTAAGTGATGACTAGATACAATGATTTCAGAATAAACGATATCACAATCATGCAAAAGACAATGCTACTTTGGGACAATGCACATTACACTCAGAATGACAATCATGCTCTCAGTAGTTGGTGCTTTAAAAGAAGGTGGAGACTCAACATAAAAGTAAAAGAATGGCCCTTCGCAGAGGGAATCAGGGATTACTCATGTGCTAGAGTTTTTTTATTTTGAAAACATAGAAGCAATTTTGTCAACGGTAGTAATACTTCATATGTGTTATGCATAAGACATCCTATAAGTTGCAAGCCTCATGCATCGAATACCAATAGTGCTCGCACCTTGTCCTAATTAGCTCAGATTTCCATGGGTTATCATTGCATTACATATGTTTCAACCAAGTGTCACAAAGGGGTACCTCTATGCCACCTGTACAAAGGTCCAAGGAGATAAATCACATTTGATTTCTCGTTTTTGATAGATCTCAACTTGAGGACATCCATATCGGGACAACATAGAAAATAGATAATGGACTCCTCTTTAATGCTTAAGCATTCATAAGAGGTTGATGATTAATGTCCAAGCTAAAACTTCCACCATGATAGATGGCTTTGGTTGGCGGCCCAATGTTCTTCTCTAACAATATGCATACTCAAACCATTCAACTCATGGTAAATCACCCTTACTTCGGACAAGACGAACATGCATAGCAACTCACATGATATTCACCAAAAGTGTAACAGTTGATGGCGTCCCCAGAAACATGGATACCGCTCAGCAAGCAACTTATAAGAAATAAGATACATAAGCGACATATTCTTTACCACAATAGTTTTTAAGCTACTTTCCCATGAGCTATGTATTGCAAAAATGAAGGTTTTAAAGGTAGCACATGTAAATTTACTTGGAGTGGCGGTGAAATACCACATATAGGTAGGTATGGTGGACTCATATGGCATAACTGCATGCGTGCGCAGGTTCCACTATATTCTCCTAGAGATTAAGCTTGAGGAGGGGCTAGTAACCGTCTTAGACCCGAGACGAAAAATCCCGAGGACAATGCATACATGTCTAAAATGCTCAACAAGTAAGTTCAATCGATCATTACCGCACCATATCGGAAACTTTGTTCATTTTCCTGATATAAAGTAATTGTTTTCTTTGTCTCGCAGGGTTTGGAAAGAATTCGCCAAAAAAGTTCCGGCAATACCCCGGCAACTGCGATGGATTTACCCGAAAGTAAGTACTACTAGCTAGCTAGTTCCGCGCATCTCCCGTTGACTCTAGCTATACTTTCATCAATGCCTTTATAATGCTTCATTATTAGTTTGATTGACCTCTATTTCTTGTAAAGTGCTTGTGGCAGGAAGCCAGGAATAATTACTATGGATACTACGTCTGCGAGTTCATCTACAACGCAACGACCAAGAATAGGCGGAGCTACTCTAAACGACAATTTGAGGTGCGTAAGCAAAAATATTCACAATTTTATTTTATTACCATCATTTCTGTTGAGTTTAATTCATATATATATATGTATTGACCCCCTTCTTGAGATTAGATGTGGCAGATGCGGGATGAACTCCTACTACAAGATCGCATATGGGAAATTCAAGAGGAATTGGCGGGATTCTTTCTTGATCACGTCATCAATAAAGTCGGAGAATACCATCTGGAATTTGATTTAAGATGTTAGGGAATTGTAGTAAGAGATCTTATATTGTATGTATGTAGCCAGTAGCGTCGGATAGATATACGAAAACTTGTTGTTCGACCTATCTCTCTCAAAGAAGGAGAGAGGTCGATCTTCTGTACTTAATGGTTTCCTTCATTTGCTTACTAGCTAGCGTGTCGAGTCCTTCGATCTATACGTATATATATAGTATGTAGCGTCGACCAAGCACGAAGATAAGAGAAGACACTTCTCTCTTTTAGCGGGCTAACACAATATATGAAACCCCTAAATTAACCCTACAAAACCCCCAAACCCCTCCCCCTTTCAGAAAAAAACAAAAACACTAGCCAATGAACTGCTGACGCGTGGAAGCTTATTTGTCCCGGTTGGTGCTACTAACCGGGACAAAAGGCCCCCCTGCCTGGGCAAGCCGCAGTCGCCGCATGGAACACCATCTGTCCCGGTTTGTGTAAGAACCAAGACTAATGGTCTAGGGCATTTGTATCGACCATTTAGTCCCGGTTCCCCAACCGGGACAAACGGCCCTTACGAACCGAGACAAATGGCCCTTTTTCTAGTAGTGTACTGTTGCTGCCACTACTATCACGACTATCATATTACTTTGCTACTTATCGCTTTGCTGCAGATAATTAATCTCCAGGTGTGGTTGAATTGACAACTCAACTGTTAATACTTACAAATATTCTTCGGCTCCCCTTGTGTCGAATCTATAAATTTGGGTTGAATAGTCTACCCTCAAAAACTGTTGCGATCCCCTATACTTGTGGGTTATCAAGACCTTTTTCCGGCGCCGTTGCCGGGGAGCATATCTATATTTGTTGAGTCACTTGGGATTATTATCAATTTATCACTATGAAGAATCTGAAGGATGATAGAACTACGATCTTTCCCTCAACTACGAGGGGAGGTCATGAATTGCCATCACACTCCGCACTTGATTCTCCTTCAGTTATAAGTAAGCTTGCTACACCACATGCTATCAATCCTGATATGTCGCAAGTTATTGATGATGCTACTTCTACTATGAATGATGATTATGATGATGCTAATACCTTGCTTGATGATAACGTTCCACTAGGTGAATTTCTTGATGAACAAATGGCTAGAGTAAGACATCATGATGTTGTTGAAACTGATGATGAGTTTGAAACTGAAAACCTTGAAACACCTATTAGAATTAATCCTCCTAGATATGAAATGCCTTAGGTACTGGAAGGTTACCTTAGGAATGAGGAGACAACTAGATATATTCTTTCTTGTAAGGATAGAGATGATCTAGAGAAATTATTATGCAAGTATAAAGAGAAATCTTTGAATGCTAGAATGAAATGCGATCCTAAGTTTGCTACTTCACCTATCTTTGTTGATGCTAAGGATTATGAATTCTCTGTCGACCCAGAGTTAATTACTTTGGTTGAATCTGATCCTATTCATGGCTATGAAACCGAAACCTTTGTGGCACATCTTACTAAGCTGAATGATATAGCCACCCTGTTTGCTCATGATGAGAAAATTCACTACTATTATATTCTCAAGTTATTTCCGTTCTCATTAAAGGGTGATGCTAAAGCTTGGTACAATACTCTTGTTCCTGGTTGTGTGCGTAGTCCCTAGGATATGATTTATTACTTCTCTGAAAAATATTTTCCTGCTCATAAGAAACAAGCTGCCTTACAGGAAATATTTAACTTTACGCAAATTGAAGAAGAGAGTCTCCCACAAGCTTGGGGGAGGCTTCTCCAATTGCTTAATGCTTTGCCTGATCATCCTCTTAAGAAAAATGAAATACTTGATATCTTCTATAATGGACTAACCGATGCTTCTAGGGATTTCCTAGATAGTTGTGTTGGTTGTGTTTTCAGGGAACAAACTATTGGACAAGCCGAAGAATTATTGAACAACATATTGAAAAATTATGATGATTGGACTCTTCTTGAACCACCTCCTAAACCCACTCCGAAGAAGAGGGGTATCTTATATCTCAGTCCTGAAGATATGCAAGAGGCAAAGAAAACTATGAAGGAAAAGGTATTAAAATCGAGGATGTAAAATTTTTACCTCCTATTGAAGAAATACATGGGCTTGATACACCACCACTGCCTAAGGTGGTAGAGGTAAATTCTCTAATGAAATTCAATGATAATGATAATCCTCACAATATGCACCCTAGCCAATGCCTTTATGCGTTTGAAAATTAAATTAGAAAGCAAAATCACTTCAATGCAAATGTTATGAAACAATTGAAATACAATTCTGATATGATTGCTTGCTTGAGTGACTTGTTGTTTAGAGTCTCAAATGATGTTAGAGGTGTAGGGAAGCATGCTTCTATGGTTCAAGCTCAGTTAGAACAAGTTGCTAAATCTCAAAGAGAGTTGCTTGATGAAATGAATAATAATATAAGTGACTTTGCTGTTAGAGTAGCAACTAGCGGAGGTAAAATGACTCAGGAACCACTATAACCTGAGGGACATCCAAAAAGAATTGAACAAGACTCTCAAAGAGTCCACACTGATGCATGCAGTCCTTATAAAAAGAAAAAGAAGAAGAAAAATGATAGGACTTTGCATGCCTCTAGTGAACCTGAAGTAGAAAAACCTCCTGATAATGAAGTCTCTATCTCTGATGCTGAAACTCAACCTGGTAGTGAACACTCACCTTCTGATAATGAAAAAGATAATGATGAGGTTCATGAAGATACTCAACCAAACAATGAAAATGAACCAGATAATGATGTTGAGATAGAACCATCAGTTGATCTTGATAACCCACAACCTAAGAATAAAAGATATGATAAAAGAGACTTTGTTGCTAGAAAACACGGTAAAGAAAGAGAATTGTGGGTTAAAAAACCTATGCCCTTTCCACCTAAGCCAACTAAAAAGAAAGATGATGGAGAATTTGAACGCTTTGCTGAAATGCCGAGGCCAGTCTTTTTGTGTACTCGCTTGACTAATATCTTGGAAATGCCTCCTTATGCAAAGTACATGAAAGACATCATCACTAATAAGAGAAAAATACCGGAAGCTAAAATCTCTACTATGCGTGCTAATTATACTTTTAAAGATGGAGTACCTAAAAAACTTGGAGATTCGAGAATACCAACTATACCTTGTTCCATCAAAAGAAATTATGCGAAAACTGCTTTATGTGATTTGGGAGCTGGTGTTAGTGTTATGCCTTTCTCTTTATATAAAAGACTGGATTTGAATAAACTCACACCTACTGAAATATCTTTGCAAATGGCTGACAAATCAAAGGCCATACCTATCGGTATTTGCGAGGATGTGCCCGTTGTTATTGCTAATGTTACTATTTTGACTGACTTTGTTATACTTCAGATGCCCGAGGACGACAATATGTCGATTATCCTTGGTAGACCCTTCTTGAATACCGCAGGGGCTGTTATTGATTGCAATAAAAGCAAGGTCACTTTTCATATCAACGGTAATGAGCATACGGTGCATTTTCCGAAGAAACAATTCCAAGTGAATGGTATTAATGTTGTTGAAAAATCTTCGACACTCACTATTGGAAGTTTTCAACTACCTCTACCTACTACCAAAAGGAAATATGAAATACTTATTGTTGGGCACATTCATATCCCCGTTGAGGTAACTTAGTGAGTTACGAAAGTTTTTCGGTTTCATGCTAATCGAAAGTGGTTGTTAATAAGACTTGATCAACCTTATCACTGGATCATTTTTGAGAGGTATGAGGTTGATGAATTTAGTAGCCACTACCTTCTGTCCCTACCTTTTGTTTCCTTTTTTTATTAGTTAAATAAAATAAAATGCTATGCCTTGTCTGTTTTCTGATTTTTCTGTTTAATAAAATAATGACCCAAAAATAAAAGTGTTCAGAATGCTTTGAAATTTTGATACGATTTTTCTTGATTATTCAAGAACTTTTGGTGCAAATAACATCAGAGGTAGGTGCACTAGGTGGGCACAACCCACCTGGGCGCGCCAGGACCCCCAAGCACGCCCTGGTGGGTTGTGCTCCCGACGTGGCCCCCTCACTTGTCTCTTTAGCCCACATTATCTCCTACCTCCAGAAAAAAGTCACCTTAGCTCTCTCTCTCGTGTTCTTGCTCTCAAACCCACGGATTTCGATCTCTTTGCTCAAAGCTTTGTTTCTGAAACTATTTTGGGGGATTGTTGCTTGGTATGTGACTCCTCCGTTTGTCCAATTAGTTTTTGCTTTAGTGGTTTTATATTTAGATTAATTAGCTACTCTTGGTGCTGCTGTAGATGAGCTTGCATGTTGAATTCTTAGAGTTCTAAGTGGTTTAAATGCTTGTTATGGTCTCTATGCATCCCTATGAGTAGTTGCTACCAATCTTATGAAGTTTTGTTGACAAATTTTTCTGGACTAAAAATTTCAGAATTTTTGTTCATAGGAAAAACATGAGTATCTTTAGGAAGTTTGCTTCCAAGAAGAACTCCAAGGGAGTGACTCGGGAGTCATCTGACAGTGATCTTCGTATCCGGAGAATGGCGGAGCTACGGCCTTGCGAATGACCGCATGACCCGTTCATGGAAGGGGCCGGAATCCTTGAGGAGTTTACACTATATGCTACTAATGTCGGCCGTACCGACTTCGTCGCAGCTGAATGTGAACAATATCATCTCCTCACAAATTCCTTTGTGCAAAGTTTTGATTTTTACCTAGGAATAATCCCCGTGAGGTGCAGTTTAATTTATATGCTGAGCCCCGTCAGATACCATTGACTGATTTTTGTAACATATGCTTGCTTCCGTCTAATGGTAGTTTAGTCGAGCCTAGGCCAGCGGAGTTTGATAGTTTTTACCATACTCTTACAGTGGGGGATGAGAGAGGGGTATCGAGTATTACTGCCACTAGTTTACACTTTTAGACTGTGCATTATTTTGCTCTTTTCATAGCGAAGTGTTTGCTTTCTAGAGAGAAAGTAGGTGCACTCAGTGCTCCAGACTTTGCTGTTTTACGTCGCACACTTCACGGCGGCAACACCTATAGCTTGGGAGCTATTGTGGCGCGTCGCCTCCACATTAACGGATCCAAAGGAAAAATACATGGTGGGATCTACGCTACTCGCTTGGCGACCCACTTTAACGTACAATTATGCCAGCATGATTATCCTCTACCTAAGGTTTATTTAGATCGTCAGGCTATGGAACACCACCGGTCTATTGCTGACGATTACCCCAACATTCCAATCCCTTATAACCTGGTTTTTAGTGAGAACACTCGTGATATTATCCCATTGCCCGCACCTACTTTGTTTGATCCTATTTCCAGGGGCGGATACAGGATTTTGCCTGAGGACATCATCGCCTACCGGAACAACCTAACTGCAGCACAGGAGGAGCCTCAGGAGTGGGACCCTCACGTACCTGCTCCCTAGCACTTCAACATAGGATCCCATGGTTTCTTCGAGTGGTGATTATCAAGCTAGGCCAAATGCCTAAGCTTGGGGGAGTATGTATTTCCACTGACATTACATTCATGTTCACACACTTCTTTCTAGTCGTCGGTGTCCACACTTTTTCATTGTATGATCCATACCCAATTTATTCTCTCGCTTTCTTCTTATGCGTTGGAAAAACTATGAGAAAATAGAAAAATGTTTCTTGCTTCTTTTAATTTTTCTTGCTAGTTTAAATTGTTGTAGCACTAAAAAAACTAAAAAGATTTCCTTATTCTTCTTTTACTTGTTGGGAGCTTTCCCGTGTAAATAGTTTTTCTTGTTTTTGCTTTTCCCTTTTATTCGCTTGTTCAAGAAAACAAAAAACTCCAAAAATACTTTATTGTGTTTCTCTGAGTTTCTTTTCCTTTTTATTGAGTCGTACCAAGGAGAAGACCATGATGAAAATGTTGAGTGGCTCTCATTTGCATAATATTTAATCTAACAAAGAGCCCATTTTACCTTGTCTTCTCCTGTTGAATAAAAAGTTTGCAGATTCCAGCTTAGTCCTCGACACTCCTGCACTATTATTATTTTCATATCGTTCGGTCGTGCAAGTGAAAGGCAATAATGACGATATTTGGTGAGCTGGTCGTGGTAGAGAGAAACGGGTATGGACTCGACTTGTTCTGTTTATGTAAATATGGTATCCTTGATTTAGCTCATTATGATTAAACATGTTTGCAATGAAAATTAGAGATTATAGTTTCTCATGCCATGCATAAGTAGCTAGGAGTGGATAATAATTTATCTTAGATATTAACATTGCGTTAAAATAGTTGTGATGGAGTATGATGATATGGTATCCTCCTCCAAATGTTTCAAGTGGCTTGACTTGGCACATGTTCATGCATGTAGTTGAATCAAAACCAACATAGCATCTATGATATTTATGTTCATGGTGTCCATATCCTACTGATGCTGATGTCCAATGCTTATTATGCATAATGTATGTTCATGACCATTGTTGCCCTCTAGCTGGCCGCTTCCCAACCTACTTGCTAGCCTTCACCTGTACTAAGCAGAAATACTGCTTGTGCATCAAATTCAAAAATCAAAGTTATTTCAGATGAGTCCACCATACCTACCTATATGCAGTATTACCCTGCCGTCCTAAGAAAATTTGCATGTGCCACCTCTAAAAACTTCAAATAAATATCCTTTTTGTGTACCTGGAATGTTCATAGAGTTACATGAGGTAGTCAGTATCTTCCATGCTAAGTGGGTTATTCTCAGGTCGAGTGTTTATTCACTCGCCATTGCACAAGAAAAGGGGTAGTAAGAGGGATTACGAGTCCTAACTATAAAAGAAAAGAGCTTACAAATAATCAAACAAAAACTCCCAATGGAGTAATAAACTTTACTTTATCGCTTGGGAACCGCTACTAATGTGTTTAGCATGGAAGATATTCGCGAAGTAAATATGAAGGGTGCATCTCTCAAAATTACATTTATCTCTATTTTAAAACCTAAGATCTGGCACCTCGTCAAATCCATGCTTCCATCCGCGAAGGGACTATCTATTTACTTTTATGTTGAGTCATCACCCTCTCTAATAAGCGCCAGATCTGAGAGCACTATTGTCATGCTTATGCATTATGTGTAGTGAATGTTGGGTGTTAGCATGACTGGATCTTTTCTATCATGAATTACAATGTTTAGTCGCTGCTTGAACTTTGGAGGTGCTCTGCATTTATGTTTTCCGGTCTCAGAAAGGGCTAGTGAGATACCACTATTGTCATATTATATCATGGTTGTTTTGATAACGTGTTGCTGTTTGAGGTATCTTATTATTGCTTGATAGCTGATTATGTTATTGATATGAGTTAATATAGTTCCTAAGAGTTATTGTTGCCATGGTTAGGCATGATCTTTGCTGAAAACCTGGGTGCTACTTAAGCTTATTTATGTAAACAAGAGTAAAACCGTTCGTAAAAGTTTTTCTTTTTCACTTTTAGTTTATCAAATGAATTGCTTGAGGACAAGCAAAGGTTTAAGCTTGGGGGAGTTGATACGTCTCCATTGTATCTACTTTTCCTAATGCTTTTTTTCTTGTTTTGGACTCTAATTTGCATGATTTGAATGAAACTAACCCGCACTGACGCTGTTTTCAGCAGAACTACCATGGTGTTGTTTTTGTGCAGAAATAAAAGTTCTCGGAACGGAACGAAACTTTGCAAGGATTTTTATACAACAGAAGATAATTTCTGGAGCCAAGAACCACCGGAGGGGGGCACCTGGGTGGGAACAACCCACCAGGGCTTTCCCCGCTCCAGGCGCGCCCAGGTGGGTTGTCCCCACCTGGCGGCCCCACAGACCCTGATACCTGCGCTATAAAATCCTATTTTTCCATTAAAAAATTAGGGAGAAAGAATTATCGCGTTTCATGAGACGGAGCCGCCGCCGTCTCCCATTCTTCTCGGGAGGCCAGATCTGGAGTTTATTTGGGGCTCCGGAGAGAGGAATTTTCGATCTTCGTCATCACCAACCCTTCTCCATCGCCAATTCGATGCTGCTCCCCACCGGGAGTGAGTAATTCCTTCGTAGGCTTGCTAGTCGGTGAGGAGTTGGATGCGATTCATCATGTAATCCAGTTAGTTTTGTTAGGGCTGATCCCTAGTATCCACTATGTTCTGAGATTGATGTTGCTATAACTTTGCCATGCTTAATGCTTGTCACTTTGGACCCGCGTGTCATGATTTCAGATCTAAACTGTTTATGTCATCACCATTATATCTATCTTCTAGATCTTATCTTGCAAGTTATAGTCACCTACTACGTGTTATGATCCAGCAACCCCGGAGTGACAACAGTCGGGACCACTCCCGGTGATGACCGTAGTTTGAGGAGTTCATGTATTCACCGTGTGTCGATGCCTTGTTCCAGTTCTCTATTAAAAGGAGGCCTTAATATCCCTTAGTTTCTAATAGGACCCCGCTGCCACGGGAGGGTAGGACAAAAGATGACATGCAAGTTTTTTTCATAAGCACGCATGACTATTTACAGAATACATGCCTAAATTATATTTATGAACTGGAGCTAGTGCCGTATCGCCCTAGGTTATAACTGTCTCATGATGAATATCGTCCAACAAATCATCAATCCAATGCCTATGAATCACTCTTATATTGATCTTGCTAAGTTACTACTGTTGATGTTACTGTTTCACTGGCTACAAAATCATTGCTATCACTATTACCGTTACTATTTTTGTTGCCACTACTATCAAAACTATCATATTACTTTGCTACCGATCGCTTTGCTGCAAATAATTAATCTCCACGTGTGGTTGAATTGACAACTCAACTGCTAATACTTACAAATATTCTTTGGTTCCCCTTGTGTATAATCTAGAAATTTGGGTTGAATACTCTACCCTTGAAAACTGTTGCGATCCCCTATACTTGTGGGTTAACAGTGGGTGTTTTTTTCGCTCGACCGTGGCTTGGTCAGTGTAGGGTAGACGGCTCGTTCGGTGGGTTTCTGTAGTCCACAACTGTTACAGAATAAGCCCATGTGTTATCAAGATAAGACTCTTAAGGGGTGTTATCACAATAGACCCACCCTATATATATATATATATATATAGAAAATGGACTATTAGTTTCTTCTTTTGTTTTTGTTCTTCGGTGATATTTCATATCTCATTGGATTTTAACATAATACTAATATATATTTAAACTAGTTTTAATATGGTCCAAATTTGGGATGAATTATATTTTGTACCCCATCAAAAATATGCATTTTTTTTTAATTTCACATATTTTGTAGTTCAAAATTTTAACCCTCGACCTCACCAGAAAATGGGCAGCAATTCTAAAATTGAAAATGGGATGCAATAAATTCCATATGAATTAGCAAATGAGCTCTAAATTATAAAAATAATAGCAAATGGGCTATACACTCATGAGATTTGGAGGCTGACTTGTTTACGCAAGGCTTTGTCAAGTTATAGTCAACATACAATCTAGCAGCAGTGACTGTTGGATGTCCATCCAACATCAATAGTGCTTCTTCAATCTCAGATCTTCCTACTCCAGCCGCTGCTACTTCTTGATCTTGCATTGATTTTTCCCTTGAAGAGGAAAGGGTGATGCAGCAAAGTAGAGATAAGTATTTCCCTCAGTTAAGAACCAAGGTATCAATCCAGTAGGAGGGACAAGCAAGTCCCCACTATATGCACCTACACAAACTAACAAACATTTGCACACGATGTGAAAAAGGGGTTGTCAATCCCTTCACGATCACTTGCAAGAGTGAGATCTAATAGAGATAGATTTAAAATAAAAGTAAAAGGCAAAATAAAGTGAACACAAAATAATTGCAGCAATGTATTTTTTGGTTTTTGGTTTTATAGATCTGAAAATATATGATGGAAAATAGACTCAAGGGCCATATGTTTCACTAGAGGCTTCTCTCTCGAAAAAAGCATATGATGGGTAAACAAATTACTGTTGAGCAATTGATAGAAAAGCGCAGAGTTATGACGACATGTAAGGCACTGATCATGGATATAGGCACCACATCCGTGACAAGTAGACCGGCTCCTACCTACATCTACTACTATTACTCCACTCATCGGCCGCTATCCAGCATGCATCTAGAGTATTAAGTTCATAAAAACAGAGTAACTCCTTAAGCAAGATGATATGATGTAGAGGGATAAACTCAAGAAATATGATATAAACCCCATCCTTTTATACTTAATGGCAATAACACAATACATGCCTCGCTACCCTTTCTATCACTGGGTGAGGACACCACAAGGCTGAACCCATCACAAAGCATCTCTCCCATTGCAAGAAAAACCAATCTAGTTGGCCAAACCAAATCGATAGATCAGAGAGAAATACTAAGATATCTTAATCATGCATGAAAGAGTTCAGAGAAGACTCAAATAATATTCATAGATGATCTGATCATAAATCCATAATTCATTGGATCTCAACAAACACACCGCAAACGAAGTTATATCGAATAGATCTCCAAGAACATCAAGGAGAACATTGTATTGAAGATCAAAGAGAGAGAATAATCCATCTTGCTACTAGCTATGGACCCATAGGTCTGTGGTAAACTACTCACGCATCATCGAGGGGTAGCAATGTTGATGTAGAAGCACTCCGTGATCGAATATCCCTTCGTCGGAGAACCGGAAAAGGCCCCAAGATGGGATCTCAAGAGAACAGAAACTTGCGGTAATGGAAAAGTATTTTTGGCAACTCCTTTAGGATTTTTGGAATATTTGGGTATTTATAGAGCTCAGAGGCGGTCCAGGGGACTCCCGAGGGGCCCACAAGCCCAGGGGCGCCCCCCTAGGACACGCCCCTAAAGCTTGTCGTCTCCTCGTGGGTCTTCTGGCCCCCTCTCCAAGTCTCGTAGGTACCTTCTGGTCCAAGAAAAATCATCGTAAAGTTTTATTCCGTTTGATATTTCTTTTCCGCAAAAGCCAAAAACAAGGAAAAAAGATAAACTCGCACTAGGCACTAGGTTAATAAATAAGTCGCAAAAATAATATAAAATAGCATATTAATGCATATATAACATCCAAATTTGATAATATAATAGCATGGAACAATAAAAAATTATAGATATGTTGGAGACGTATCAGCCGCTTCACCATCGCCGGCGGGATTGCCTACTCCCTCCTCGTGTGGCTGGTTATGATGCCGCATAGGCTTCAGTAGCCCACCCTACTCTCTCCGTTAGCCTGGCCATCCCTCTACCCACACACACCTCCTGTTATTCTACTGCGACGGTAGCCTCACGCCGCAGCTGAACTAGTTAACCGTCATACTCCCCTGAGGGTGGGCATCCACTATTGTGTCTTCGCTGGCCCCGGGTCGTCCCATTCCTAGGCCTCACTATTGTCCACTACGTTGGTGCTCTAGGCATAGCACGATCAACATGGTCAACAAACGACATCCAATGAAATAGGGATGTATGTGGAAAGGTTGACGGTAGGGACCCCCATGGTCCATGGCCGCCCTCAAGCAACTGGCTCCTTAGTACTTGAAAAATTGATTCGTCCCCATGATATCTACGACCCACCAGCTATATACTCGCATGGAACGAATTGCCTCCCCATGACATCTGGGACTCACCGGATTTGAAGGCTGGCCCTACTAAGTTGACCCATACACAGGGCTTTGTTACCTTAGCCAACAAACTATTCTAACAATAGTGATGTTGGATGTTAATCAAATGACCATGCTACTTCTTCAATATCCGATCTTCTTGAACCAGCCGCCCAAACTAGCACCGACGGGACCGCCTGCTCCTACCTCCCGTTGTCTATTGTGCTGCCGCACATGCCACATCGCCCCGCTCGCCAGGCCATTCCTCTACTCACCCACACCCCCTGTTATTCTCCGGTGACAGCAACCTCAAGCCATAGTCGAACCAGTCAACCCTCGTACCCCCTCTGTGTGGGCATCCACTGTCGTGTCTTCCCCGGCTCTGGGTCCTTCCCTTCCCAGGTCGCGCCATCGTCCACCACCTTGGAGCTCTCGGTATGGCATTGTCAACGCGGTCAATGGACGACAATCATCAGAAGAGTACTGTACATGGAGGGGCTGACAGCTGGGTCCACGGCCGCAAGCAAGGATGTGCCTCCTTATTACGCGCAAAATAATGATTCCTCTACCTGACAGCTCGGACCAACCGGAAGGGCCTCTGTATTTCACGAAAAAACAACGTTCACCCCTGACAGTTGGGACCCACCGACTTTATCTTTGCACGCAAGGAAGGGCCTCCTTATTACGTGTAAAAAATGTTGATGGCCCCTGACAGCTGGGATCCACTAGGTCGACGGATACGTAGCGCTATATGTCTAGCCGTGAACGTGTACGTGCATAGTGGTCGAGCGGTCTCTCTACAGCGATGAACCGTGGCCTAGTAAGCAGCGACATGAGTTTTGGTGTAGCTGCCGATGTAGCATGTCACACAGTCCCGTCTATATCGTGTACGTACGTACAGACACGCTTACAGTCATGTACGTACATATGGGCGGGGTCTCAAACGTGTGCAATGACGGCGTCCTGTTCATTGGCAACCAATCGGCTTGGTCGGAATAGATGAAACAACGTCGTGTTCACCGGCTGCCAAGCGAGTGCGTCGAAACACGTCAAGTTCATCGGGAGCCAAGCGACTGAGTTAGAACACATCTTGTTCATCGGGAGCTAACCGGCTTGGACGAAATAGCTGAAACGGTGTCTGTCATACCGCAGTACGGAGGAACGAGCCTTCTGTTCGACGATCTACGGTCGAAATGAGATCCTGTTGATCGGGAGGGGTCTGGCATAACGCAAAATGGAGGAAACGGACATCGGTTCGAGCACCTATAGTCATAACGGGGTAATGTTGATCGGGAGGGTTGTGGTGTACGGCCAAAGAAAGGAAACTGGCTTCTATTGGAGCGCCTATGGTCAAAACAAGGTCCTGTTCATCGGGAGGGGTGTGGCGTACCGCAAAACGAGACTCCATGGGCTATTGTTCATCCAGCGTCTACTGCCTCGCTCCAGCCTCCATGGGATACTGTTCATCCACCATCAACTTCCTGCAGCCTCCACCTGCTATTGTTCATCCACCGCCGCTTCCTCCTACTTCTACCAGCTACTGTTCATCCACGGGGATACTGTTCATCAGCCTCCACCGGCTACTATTCAACCAGCCCTCAACAGGGTCCTGTTCATCCAACCCCAACTAGCTCGAGTGTGGCGGCCTCCTCCTGGTCCTGTTCACCCAGCGACAACGGCCTACTACCATGCGGTCCTATTCATCCAACCCCCACCAGGACCTATTCATCCAAAAACAACCAACTGTCTCAACTCACCACATCTTGACTCATTCAACAAACCCCCAATAGTCATTGTTCATCAAGAGGCAGGTTCGATCGACTTTAGTAAGTAGCAGAAGTGATCGATCGGGTTCAGTTAGTAGCAAAGAAGTCGGTCGGGTTCAGTTAGCAGCGAAGGGATTGATCGATCGGCTTCTATATGTAGCAGTGTGACCGCTCGGGTTCAATAAGAGAACACCTCACTCATGTTCAGTTATAGCGAACACGACTCACACCATGCGCGTGTACAAGAGAGAAACGCGCAAACCACACTGCATTGCTCCGTCTCGACCACCCACCTTAACCGGGAACTCCCTGAAATTTTCCTCGCCCTCGCTTCTACCATGATTTTTTTCCATCATGGACGTCCCAAAGAATGTCATGCAGATGCGTCTCCAGCCCTCCCAGGACGAAAACCCATTTTCTGTCATGTTTTTTTGTCATAGAAGCAGGAGCCCACCACTTCTATGATGATACATGTTTTTGTCACAGTTATCGTCATAGAAGTGTCATAACCATGACAGGAAATTTTTTTATTTGGGCCATAATGTTATGGATGTGTCTTTTTTTTGTAGTGTTTGGTGTGGAAGATATGGCAACATCGGTATTCATCTTGTTTGTATTGAAGTGTCAAAACCTTGGAGACAACAAGAGTAGGGCTCAGTGTCGGGACCCCGATCCTAAGTCACACAGGTCTAGCCTGTAACAGATCATATCACTTTGCGGCCTCACGCACGGTATCCTCACGGGTGCCACCTTACCTGGCCCGGGACCGTTTGCGCATTTTGGCACACGTATATGATAGTGTCGCTAGCATCCATATGATAGAGAACCCGGGCCGACATGACCAGTTATAAACCAAAAGTGGCACTAAATTACAGAGACAGGCATACATGACCCAGCAACGAACGTGTCGGTCATCAACGTATGAACCCAAGTCGTAGCAAGCTACAAGGACTTAAAGGAACAACGCGTGACATTTCCCCTAAGGGACAAACACAGGAACGAAGAAGGACACATGCCGGCCAGCCTAAGTGTTCCGGAGCAGTAGCAAGCTACCAAGGCTCAGTGGAAGCACTAGGAGACATTTCCCTGTAAGATAGGCTACCAAAGGTAAACAACTAGGTGTTGGATCCCACACATAGCAATACACATTACACGTACGCATAACATGCAAGTATGTGCTGTACAACATGGCATCACAACATAACTCAACATCATACAGATAAAGGCCCAGAAGAGCCATCATAGCATTTATTACAGTCAAAGGTCACATGACCCAACATACAGAGCATACAGGCAACGGAAGCATAACATGTCTGAGTACAGACAACTACAAAAGAAAAAGGCTGAGAAGCCTGACTAACTACTAGACCCTCCCAAGGGTACAAGATCGTAGCTGAGGTAACAAGCTAAACGTCGAAGTCCACGCGGAACCACTAGCGAGACTGAAGTCTCTCTGCAAAAACATAAATTAATCAAACGTGAGTACAAAGGTACTCAGCAAGACTTACATCAGAACTAACTACATATGCATCAGTATCAACGAAGGGGTGGTGGAGTTTGACTGCAGCAAGCCAGCTTTGACTCGGTGGCTATCCTGAACTACGACTGCAAGTAACTCTTTGAGGTGGCGCACACGAGTCCACATATTCACCAATCAATACACCACTATGGATCCGCTCCCGTCTCCCTACGAGAAGGCAATCCATAGTACTCACACTTGTCTTGAGTATTTTAGAGTATCCACTTTCGATTGTCTATGTACCACGTAAGCATCCAAGAAGTCCATAACCGCGGACCCGGCTATTCGAATAGATCATGTTAACCCTGCAGGGGTGTACTTCTTCACACACGCTCTCGCCACTTACCGCCATGTACACGTCGTGTCTCTCGGCAACCTTCAAGCGGAAGCCTGGCGAGGGTGTCGGCCACGACCTGACTAACCACACAAGTCTCTCGTCCAGGTTTATCGCCTATTCGGGTTCCATCCGTGGGGAGATCCGGCCGGGGTGTCGCTCACGGCCCCAAATGATGTGTGCAGGGTTCCCAAGCCCACCAACCGGGTGCCACTTGGTACACCGGGCCACTGCACCTAGTCTGTCCCAAGCCCACCTGTACCGGGTGCCACTTGGTAGACTACTAGCACTACCTACAAACACCAGAAACTAGTTGCAACTCCTGGACAGAGATCGAGTTGATTAATAAGTCGAGAGGGGCACTTAAGCATTCCAATGCGTGGTAGTAGCTATGTCATTTGACAACTTACACAGAACTCAGTTCTTAAGGACGGTTCCAGTGAGACAACCCACCATGTACTCCTACATGGCCTCTCACCGCTACCTTTACCAAATCGTGTTCACACACTTAGCTCTCAACAGTAGGGCATGTTCACCACATTCCAATTCATCCCCGATGAATCAGACCTGACACAACTCTAAGCAATAGCAGGTATAACCAGAAAGCATGAATGAGTAGGCACAACATGGCTCAAACAACTCCTACTCATGCTAGTGGGTTTCAACTATTTACTGTGGCAATGACAGGTCATGTAGAGGAAAGGGTTAAGCTACCGCAGCAAAAGCAGTTCAATCGTTGTTGTCCTAATGCAGTAAAGGAGAGCAGGAGCGAGAGAGTGGGATTGTATCGGAATGAACAAGGGGGTTTGCTTGCCTGGCACTTCTGAAGATATTAATAGCTCTTCATCGGTGTCATCGAACTCATCGTCGGAATGTCGTCTACTGAGAGGGGGCAAAACCGACAAACAGAGGAAGAACACAATCAATGCAATGCAACAATATGATGCATGAACATGATAGGGCAATATGATGTTTATTGAGCTAATGCAACTAGCAACACAATTAAATGAAGTTGGTTTGAACCCAGGGTTCAAATTCAAACTCCACATGTGGTTATTTAAATGCCATTCATTTGATTTGTCCTAAACAGTGGCTGTAAGTTATTCAAACATGCATGAAAATGCCATAAACAGATTCCTTGGATTTTTCTGATCAATTTTCATATATAAGTTATTTTCATCTGAGTTATAGATTATTTTCTATGATTTTTAGAAGTTTTGGCTATTTTCTGAAATAAATAAATCATTTCTGATTTATTTAAAAACGCAGAAAACATTTACTGCGTCAGCACTGCGTCATCATGACGTCAGTAGGTCAAAGGGCTGGTCCAGGTCAAACCTGACCAGTGGGCTCCACTGGTCAGTCACACAGTGCTGCCTAGAGTCATAGACAGGTGGGGTCAGGTCAACGACCACGTCAGCAGAGTCAAAGCTGACGGGTGGGTCCCACTGTTTAAGGGTTAATCTAAACAGAAAATAGAACTAACCTAAACAGGTACAGGGGCCCACATGGCAGTGGCTCTAGGGGGTTAGTTAGGGCGTCATTAGTGGCTAATGACTTGCCAAGTCAACACTGCCGGCGTTTAGTCACCGGCGACCTCATTCCGCGGCGGTGTCTCGCCGGAGTTGATCGGGGCGGCGCTGCAGGCTGCGGCTGTGCACGCTGAGGGCACCAGAAGGGAGCCCGTGCTCCTCCGCATCCATCCACGCAAGTGGGAGGGGCTGGGGTGGAGGGGGCTTGCCGGAGTTGAGCTCGCGGCGGCGCCGGAGTTCGGGTGTTGAACGAAACGATGCTACGATGCACTAGGGGAGGGCTAGTGGGTGCGTTCGGCTCCTGGGAGCACGGTGAACACGAAGGTGTGCTTGGACGCGTGCGGCAGCAGCTGTGACCACAGCGGCGACAAGGCCGGCGGATCACAGCTCCGGCCGGAGGTGGGGCCGTAGCTAGAGAGCGCGGGGAGGTCGGGGGAGAGGGGGAAATGGCTCGGGGGCTCACGGTGAGTGCAGAGGCGACGACGTGGCTCGGGGGAGGCTCGGAGCAGAGTAGGGCGGCGGAGGGGATCTCGTCGGCCGAAGGTTGAAGACGACGCGCATGAAGACGAAGCGGGGCTCCCCGAGGCGCGTGACTCGGTGTAGCGGTCGTGGTCATAGCGGCGGTGCTTCTGGACATGTCAGCGAGGCGAAGAAGTGGCAGTGGCCGCGGCAAAAACGAACGACGGCGACGGCTGGCTCTCGGGTGGCTGCGGAAACGCGAGGGGAAGGAGGGAGAATGACCAGAGAGAGAGGGGAGATGACGAGGGGGGTCGAGGGCGTCTCCAGGCGCGTGGACGGGGAGGGGGACGAGCCTCCAGCGCGAAGCAGGAGGTGGCCGTCGCTCGGCAGTGCGCGCGCCACACATAGTGCCAGTACGCGCGAGGAAGACGACAGAGAGGGGGGGCTGCGGTGGTGGGCTGAGCTAGTGAGCTGGGCTGGCTACAGGTAAGTGGTCTAGGTAGTTTCCTAACTCTCTCAGTTTTTCTAATTTAGTTTCTGTTTTCCTATTTTCTGCTTTTGTTTTGATTTAATAAAAATGCCAGAACATTTTCAAAAATCATGAAACCAAGCATGGCTACTGTTTAGGATAACTCCAACAGTAAACATTTTAGTTTATGATTATTTGAGCATTTAAAATAATATATAAAATTTAAATGCCCAAATGCAAATAAGATATGATTTAATTCAGTGCCCAAAATATTCCACAAAAATGCTCACTATTTTTGGTTTGGTCTTAAGCCTTGCCAAAATTATCAAACATTGATGAAGGAATTTTGGGTCATTGGAAATGATTTTATTCTTGACCCTAGTTGAATTCACTTAGTGCTAGGGTTTGAACAATCCCCATTTCAAGTTAACAAGATTTTAAACATGATGACATGGAGAGAAAGCAAAGACAACAGGGAAGCTAGGGCTGTGACACTCAGATCATTGTCGCAAAAGACTTGAGTGTCACTACATTCACTTGATGGTGCATGGCCACATGCTCAAGCACTTCCATTTCTTCTTCGCTCAGGGAGTCTTAGGTGTCGTCATCATTAAGGATCATGGTTCACCGTGTGGGGCACTCAAATGTCTTGTGGCCTCGGCCTTGGCATGTCAAGCATTTGATGGAACTCATCTTGACAGTCTCATCCATTGGAGTAGTTGATGATGAAGCTCTTCGCTTATAGTTGCTTATAGTAGGATGACTTGAAGATGTTGAAGGTTTCTTGTAGCTTTACTTATCACTAGTGTTTGGTGAAGCTTTCGTTGAGGTAGAAGGTGTCATAGTCATTGAAGCTTGAGTATATGAATCGTAGGTCTTGAATGAGTACTTGGAAAACTTGAAGTCATCTTGCACTTGTCATTCCGCCTTGGTTGCTTGGTGCACTAGCTGGAGGAGGTTTGTGTAAGGTTGGAATTCATCGATTTTGTTGATATGATGGTTGAGTCCATTCAAGAATCATGCCATAGTTTGCTCCTCATCTTCCGTGGCATTGGCTCGTATCATTGCAATCTCCATCTCTTTGTAGTAGTCTTCAACAGACTTTTCACTTTGCTTGAGGTGTTGAACTTCTAGAAGAGAACATAGATATAGTGTGTAGACACAAAATGAGCTCGCATGACCTCCTTCATTTGATTCCATCTAGTGTGATACGTGTCCAACGTATCTATAGTTTTTAATTGTTCCATGCTATTATAGTATCAATCTTGGATGTTTTATATGCAATTATATATCATTTTCTGGGACTAACCTATTAACCCAGCGCCAAGTGCCAACTGCTGTTTTCCCCCCGTTTTTAGTTTTGTAGAAAACCAGTACCAAAGGAAGTCCAAATACCATGAAACTTGTTGATGAATTTTTTTATGGACAAGAGGGACCCTGGAAGCTTTAGGAGGATACCAGAAGGCAAATGAGTGCGACAAGGCACTAGGGCACGCCAAAGGGGGGGGGCTAGTACCTTGTGGTCGCCTGGGGCTTCGTCTGACCTAATTCCAACTCTATAAATTCTCTAAAATCGGGAAACCAACACAGAGCCACCCAAAATACCTTTTCCACCGCCGTGAGTTTCTGTTCTTCCGTGATCGCATCTGGAGGCCTTTTCCGGTCCTCTTCCAAAGGGGGAATCGATCACGGAGCGCTTCTACATCAACATTGCCACCCTTCCGATGAAGTGTGAGTAGTTTACCATATACCTACGAGTCCATAGATAGTAGCTAGATGGCTTATTATCCTCAAACAAAAAGCATACAATGTTCTCCTCAATATTCTTGGAGATCTATTCGATGGAATTTTCTTTTGCGGTGTGTTTGTTGGGACTCGATGAATTGTGGGTTTATGATCAAATTATTCATGAATATTATTTGAGTCTTTTCTGAATTTTTATATGCATGATTACTATAGCTATGTATTTCTCTCCAATATATCTTTTTGGTTTGGCCAACTAGATTTATTGCAATGGTAGAGGTGCTTTGTAATGGGTTCAATCTTGCGGTGATCTATATCTCTGTGACAGAAAGGGACATGACACATATTTGAATTGTTTCCATTAAGGGGAAACGACGGGGTTTATTCATATTGATTGAGTTTACTTTGTCTACATCATGTCATCTTTCTTAAGGCGTTACTCCATTTCTTATGAACTTAGTACTCTAGATGCATGCTGGATACCGGTCGATGGGTGGAGTAATAGTAGTAGATACAGGCAGGAGTTGGTCTACTTGTCTTGGAAATGATGCCTATATATGATCATTGCCTTGAATATCATCATAACTATGCGCTTTGCTATCAATTGCCCAACAGTAATTTGTTTACCCACCGTATGCTTTTTATTCGAGAAAGAAATCTCTAGTGAAAACTACTACCCCCGGGTCTACCTTTTCCATATATTAAAATCCAAAAATACCTTGCTGCAATTTATTTACCATTCTTTTATTTTGTGTTTTATCTATCTATCTATCTACCATTATCATAATTAATCCTTACAAGTAACAGCCGAGGGGATTGACAACCCCCTTGATCGCGTTGTGTGCAAGTATTTGCTCTTTTGTGTATAGGTGTTGTTCATGAGGTTTCCTGTGGTTCTCCTACTGGTTTGATAACCCTGGTTCCTAACTGAGGGAAATACTTATCTCTATTGTACTGCATCATCCTTTCCTATTCGAGGCAATCCCAACGCAGCTCACAAGTAGCATAGTGATTGGTGGGTGGCCTTTTGCTTGGCGCCGTTCGATGACTTGCTCCAACCAAATGAGAACACAGTCTTGGAATTCAAGTGAGGCCATGGCAATCTTATTTTCCTCTTCATAGTTGTGGAGACAAAATATCTTGTCGACCTTTAATGCCCATGAGCGATAGTCTTTGGAATCAGTGCTTCCAGAGAACTTATGCATGTTGAACTTGAGCTTGTTATAGCGTTGCTCTTTGTTATGTTGGTGACAATAACGATGTCGCTCTTGTCGTAGAGGAGGGTTGCCAACCGGTTGCTCCTTGTGCTCTACTTGATTATCTTGATGTTGAGGACGTAAAATTCTTTATCGGTTCCTCACCTCTTGGCCCTCCTTAATACATGTGGCTTCCTCTTGTCTCTCTCGTAGGAGGGCCTCTTATTGTTCATGCACATGGTGGCTGCGTTCATTGACGGCTTGTATAGCATCGCGTAGAGCACATTGAGATTCAAGGGCTTGTTCCTCACATCATTGTTGTTCTTGTTGGAGAGCATCACAGTCTTGGTTTCCCTATGTTGTTGAAGTCGTGGAGCTTGCTCATGGTCCACAGGATCATGTCCTTGTCGATGATGTCATTCACGCTCCCAAAGGCAGTCTTGTAAACTATTTCCATGAAATGGGTTTTGTGGAGCTTGATGATCTTCATGGTCTTGACGATGATGCAAATGAGCTTGTGGAAGACTTGAATCCGAAGACGTTTCCGAAGAGTGACGGCTTGAGTAGCATTGTCTTGATGATGATGACGATGTTGAGGAAGGACGGTTGACCATCATGGCCCGAAAGTCTTCCATTTGTGTTGCCATCCTGGTGTTAAGGTAGTCTCTTGTCCTTCCTTCAGATTGTTGCATGTCAGTGGCAAGTTGTTCGATGTTGTCGCCCAAAGCTTCATTTTTTTATGCAAAGCTCGTTGAATGCCAAACAAGTGATTCTTGGTGATGTAGTTGTTCAACTCTTCTTCTAGCTCATCGAAGAGTGGATTGGTAGAAGTGTTGGGCCTATCCATCATGCTCAAGAAATTGTGAGTGGAAGAATGGAAGGAACTAGACCAAATTTACCTTATCCAATGTTGAAGATGGATCAATGATCACACACTATGGTATTATGTGAGTAGCACAATTGGTATCAGATCTTGTCAATCTCACACCTACACAAGTATAGCTTTTAGAGTAGCTTCATGAGGATGGTGGCACAAAATTTATGCAATTGTTAGCAAGATTCAAATAATGTTGAAAGAGATTCCAAAATTTGCAAGTGAAATAAATAGGCCAATAGCAATGAGGGGCACACAGAAACACTCACACGGAAAGATAAATGAGGCCGCACAACAAAAGAATGAGGACAAATTGTGGTATCCACGGAAAACGCTCGTGTTGCACAACACTAGAGAGATGCTACCACGATTGCTCAATAGGCGGATACAAAATTTGTGCACAACCTATGAGACAAAAACGTATCTACTTTATATCCCAAGTAGGCTATTTATGTATGGTTCCCGGTGATTCGCTCACGATGATCCTAGATGATCAAGTATGGCAATTTGATATGCAATGTGGCGATGCTATCACTACTGAGGATGGTCCGAACGCGACAATCCAATCAGTGACCCTTTGACGAAACTTTGTGCAATGCATTAATCACAAGTGATGGTGTAAGAAAACCATCAAAAATGAGACGAACTATTTGCGGTGGCTCTCACATCAAACACGATTCAGATCAGAGTTATGTGTGCGATGCGTGGCATGCGGTTAATCCATACGAACTGTTTGCGATGATGCAGAACAATAGTTAGCCAGATGAGGGTGCGTGCGATATACGATATACAGTTCACTGGGATGAATTGTAGTAATTAGGCAACACAAGAGAAATGGTCAGTTTGATCAATAGAAAAACGGCAAATAGTTCACTTGGATGAACTGTTTGCGATGAGCCAAGACAATAAAAAAGTTCAACTAAACAAGATGTGTGTGATACATGGCAAACATGTCTGTGATCATAAATGTGTGCGAAGACCAATTATAAAAGAGACGGTTGATGATAATAAGCCGCGTGATTTGCTCTGTCCATAGAAGAACACAATATATATAACTAAAATAAACATACAATTACATAAGTGACTATACATATCATTCGCACACACCTCAATAAACAATTGCATGCATTCTAATCTAGGAGAAACGATCATCTAGTCATCTATTCTCTCCGTAAACTAATATAAGAGCATTTAGATCACTAAATAGTGATCCAAATGCTCTTATATTAGTTTATAGAGGTAGTACTTCTTATGACGGTCCCACCATTGCTCTACGGCTCTATCCCTCGTCTGGGCAAGAAGAAGAAACTTCCTCATGTAAACGATCCGCCTGTACATCTTGTAGCTTGTGTACGCGTCCTTGGCCGCGTACTTAACATGTTCTTCATCCAGTGTCTGATCCCAGACACTGTGCCACGCGTTCTTGTTCTTCTTTCTCTCATCCTTCATCTTCATATAGTAGGGGTCGATGATGGCCAAGGCGAGGTCAACCATGGAGTCCTGATTGTTTATGTCATTGCTTCCCTAGACCTTGTAGTGGTCACATTTGTTGACAAGATCCTGGGAGGTCAAGCCCGAAACATCGAGCGCTTCTAGATCGTTGCTGGTGTCCATCGTAGCGAAACTGTAGTCGGAGCTGTGTATGAACCTGGCAAAACACTCGCAAGGCCTTGTGGCCAGGTGGTAGTGGTAGACGAGGACGTCATGTCGCACACACAACTGGGCCACGACAACCTTATTATCATGCCCAACACGACCTCTGGTGAACTCGAGGTCGAAGCCAACCACTTGGTACTTGTCCTCAGCAAGCAACTTCTCTATAGTTTGGATGGAGCTCTCCATCGAGACTGGCTCATTCGTGTACACCACCAGAGGTCCTTCCCCCTCACGTGGGTGTCCACTACGTGATGTGTGGTGAAAATGCCCCCTGTTGTCATCGTCGGCCGCTGGGAGCACCATTGGAGCCATGGGGAGCGCCATTGGAACCGTTGGATGTCCTCTCTATATGCGTCGTTGTTGGTGTGCTTATCATGTCGTGTGGCACGAGGGATGAAGGTAAATGGCCAAGGGAATAAATGGGGGTCAGACGGCCTTGAATCTTGGCAGGTCTGCATGGCAGTTTTCACAGCGGTAACTGCATCGTGGCGCCGTGCCCGGCGCAAGCACATGCATAATGGCAATAATAAAATTTGTTATCATGGGCCGGCCCCAAACACTGGCAGCATGCGTGGAGGGACGCGAGCAGAGCACGTGCGGTGGTCGAACAATCGTTCGCGACGCTGCGTAGAGAGCGGTCGTGTGCTACTACCTCCGTCTTGGTATATTAGTCCCCTTTCTATTCTATGCCATATTTTGACCCTAAATTTAACTAACAAAATGTTAATGCACGTTATGATAATAATAGAATTGGAATCTATGTTCAAATACGAATCCAACGATATAATCTTTGGCGACATGCATTTGTATTTTATTAGTTAAATCTCTAGTCAGAATTTGGCAAAATATAGAAAGAGGACTTAAAAACTAGGACGGTGGTAGTAGGTGATTAAATCGCAAACATTTTTTATTAACCGTGTGTGTACGTGTCATTTCGTCCTCCTCTCGCACATCTTGTCGCCCCACTGCCGCAGACGGCTTTGAGCGCAAGCTTGAGCAGCGCGCAGAGACGTTCTTTTAGCCAAACTGTGGCTCGATATGGCGCCAATGAATCATCGGTGAGCCCGTTCCCGTGCAACCGCACATGTTCCTACGCATAGCTATGCAAGCTTCCTGCCCGACTCAGCGAAATCCCCAAAAATCCCAATGCTTACCAGCTTGCTATATAAACCCTCATGGTCGGCAAGTCCTGCGTCACATTTTTGCCTCCCTCCCTATAGGTTATCTCATGTGCTTCTCGCACAATCGCCAATGACACCGGTTCATTGTCGTTTCTCAGCCACCCCGCCATCATCAGAGAACAGCTCCACCTGGGAGGCTACACCGCGGTGGCAGCGCAATCCCCGGTGTAGTGTACTTCGTGTGGCGGCCCTGTTGGGTGTGTGCGCAACACCCACCACACGCTCCGCCGTCGTGGCCCGCCAGCGACTGTTGCCGACAGCCATTGCCGCCACCCCACCGTATGCCGCCGTGGCCGCTACACCGCCGTCGAAAGCCAGGGCCATTGCCCGCTCTGCCACCGCGGCTGGAAGGCGGGAGGTTGCCATCATGGCCGCCACCCCACTATCGGCCATCGTGGCCATCACCCGCTCCGCCACCGCGGCCCAAAGGTAGGAGGTGGAGGTCGTGGCCGCCACCCCATGTCGGCTGCCACCCCACCGTTGACCGCCGGGGTCATCACCCACTCCACCGCTGTCGAAGGTGAGAGGTGGAGGTGGATCCCCGCACGTGCGTGAGCGACCTTCTGTGCTACATCGATTTCCTACGGGAGGTAGAGGAGCACCTCATTGAGCATGCAAAGGGTCGTACGGCCACCATGGCCGCAACACACGCCACCGCAGAGGCGAGGAATGAGGAGATCTATGAGGAGACCCGCCACTTCAAGAGGGGTCGTCTGGAGCGGCAGAGGGTGTTCGAGGTGAGCATCGCTAAAGGTGCAGTAGCGGCAGGCACCGGATTCCAGTTGTCTAACTCATCAGTGGGCACTTCCTCCTATGCCTCTTACTGAGCACGCTCATAAGAGGAGAAGCTGCTAGAAGTAGTACAAAGCCCCTCCATAGTACGTAGCAGTATTTAGGGGCGATTTTGTTCAGTTCATCTGGCTATAGATGTGGTTGAACTGTACAACATACTTACAATTAGCTAGTATATATAGTTGAACTAACTATTTCAGTACGTTGTTGGCAACAATTGGGGAAAAGTTTCGTCGGTTCAGCTATCGAGTTGAACTGTTTGTATAAAGAACGACTGCTTAATGTATGAATGAAATCTATGCTTACTGAATTTTAGTTGCAAAAATTTGATAGTGCTAGTGATTTTTAGCTGCAAAATTTGACAAACGACAGTGTTACAAGGTTGACAAAGGTCAATGTTTCGAGATCAACAAATGTCAATCTTTCTAGTTTGACAAATGGCAATATACCAAATGTGACATATGTAAATCTTGCAAAATTGTGTGTACGTGATTGCACACAGGTCATCCGAATATACCGTTTGCATTGATGGGATGTACAAATGCCGCATGCTAGATTTTCTCTTGGCTTAGTGGCAAAGTCTCACTTTGCATACCGTCTTAATCTGAACTGTTTGCCTTGAATAGATGCACAAATCTTGTGCGGTGAATTTTCCCTTGGCTTACAGGGGAAGCTATCGGTTTGCATACGGGTGTTCTATCTAAAATGTTTGCGATGACTGTTTTAAATTTAAAAACCATTGAAGTTAAAAAAAATGTTTGGTAAGTATGTACATTCAGATAGAAAACCGCTTGTTCGTTAAAACCACATATTTTATTCAGTCACACTGCAACTTTATATTCATACGATCGAGATACAGTATTAAACCAGAAAAACTAATTCCAGCGGTGATGGAGGCAAGTGTCGCGCCAGCGTTGTCGTTGTCGTCCTCCGAAACATCGTTATTGAAGTCTTCAAGGTAACACATAATGTTCTTCACTTGGAAATCGAACATCTCGTCATCGCATGATCGATGTACGGGGCATGGTGGGACGACAACTCGCGGCGCTGCGAGGTAGTTGTCGATGGCGACATCCCATGACGCTGAGGGGCGCGTGTGCATGGGCACAGGTGCAGCGGGTGCAGGCAAAGGCACGGGGACCGACGCCACGATGGGTGCAAGGGCACACACGGGCGCTGGCGCTCGCATGTACATGAGCTCGTGCGGGTCCGTGATGACCTCGCTGACGCCCGCGGCTTCCAGGTCTGCGATAGTGCTCAGCGACCACCCCGTCAATGCTACAGGGATGGTCGCTGGCACGGGCGCATGGATGGGTGCTGGGATGGGCGCAGGGGCAGCATCCGCCACGGCCAGCTCATTGACATCGCTTAGATGCGTCGATGTTTCCCAAGGAATAAGGGAGGATGCATCACAACAATGGTAAGGTATTTCCCTCAATGATGAGACCAAGGTTATCGAACCAGTAGGAGAAGCACGCAACACTACGTAAATGGTACCTTCACACAAATAACAAATACTTACAACCTGACGCGTTATAGGGGTTGTCAATCCCTTTCGGGTAGCGATGCCAAAAAGTGACGTAAAGATAGGATAAAATTGTAGTAGATTGATAGATGCAAATAAGAGTAAATAAAACGCACCAAGATATTTTTTGGGTTTTTTATAATATAGATCTGAAAATAAAAGAAGCAAATAAAATAAAAGGCAAATGGCAATATGGATCTGAAAATATATGATAGGAAAATATACCCAGGGGCCGTAGATTTCAATAGTGGCTTCTCTCTAGGAAATAGCATGCGGTGGGTAGACAAATTACTGTTGGGCAATTGATAGAAAAATAATAATTATGACGATATCCAAGACAATGATGATGTATATAGGCATCACATCCAAGATTAGTAGACCGACTCCTGCCTGCATCTACTACTATTACTCCACACATCGACCGCTATCCAGCATGCATCTACTGTATTAAGTTCATGGAAAAACGGAGTAATGCAATAAGAACGATGACATGATGTAGACAAGATCTATTGATGTAGGAATAAACCCCTTCTTTTTATCCTCAATAGCAATGATACGTGCGTGCCTTGCTGCCCCTTCTGTCACTGGGAAAGGACACCACAAGATCGTACCCATTAAAAAGCACCTCTTCACATTGCAAGATAAATAGATCAAGTTGGCCAAACAAAACCCAAATATCGGAGAAGAAATACGAGGCTATAATAATAAAGATTCGATATTAAATCAAGGCAAATCTGATCATAAACTCACAATTCATCGGATCCCAACAAACACACCACAAAACTCATACATCAAATAGATCTCTGAGAGACCGTTGTATTGAGATACAAAGAGAGAAGAAGCCATCTAGCTACTGCCTACGGACCCGTAGGTCTGTGGTAAACTACTCACGCATCGTCGGAGAGTCGCCAATGAGCATGATGAACCCCTCCGTGATCGTGTTCCCCTCCGGCGGAGTGCCAGAAAAGGGCTATAGATTGAATCTCGTGGTTCTCGGACTTGCGGTGGCTGGAACAAAATTCCGCTGACTCCCCTAGGGTTTTCAGAGGATGGAGGTATTTATAGAGCGAAGAGGCAGTGCAGGAGGCCACCGAGGTGGGCACAACCCACTTGGGCGCGCCTGGGGACCAAGGCACGCCCTGGTGAGTTGTTCCCCCCTCGGGGCACCCCGCATGTGCTTCTCTTACCCATCTGGTGTCTTCTGGTCCAAAAACTATCCACGAAAAGTTTCACTACATTTGGACTCCGTTTGATATTGATTTTCTGTGATGTAAAAGCAAGCAGAAAACATCAACTGACACTTGGCACTATGTCAATAGGTTAGTCCCAAAAAAATGATATAAAATGATTGTAAAACATCCAAGAATGATAATATAATAGCATGGAACAATTAAAAATTATGGATACGTTGGAGACGTATCAGCATCCCCAAGCTTAATTCTTGCTTGTCCTCGAGTATGTAAATGATAAAAAAGAATTTTTGATGTGGAATGCTGCCTCTCATGTTCATCACATATTCTTTTCTTTATAGCATGGTCATTTGGACTTTTATATGGTTCAAAGCAATAGTCTAGTTTTGACATGAGGACTTTAATACTCAACCATATCAACAAACAATCATGTCTTTCAAAATATCAATACTACAACAAGTTATCCCTAGCCCATCATGCTCACCCATCGACCCATTCATGTAACACATCCGAATATTAGCTACATCCAATGCTCAATTGTGATAATAGTGTTCCGTAGTTGGTGCTTCATAAGAAAGATGGAGACTCAAAATAAAAAATAAAAATTGCATAAAGTAAATGATAGGCCCTTCACATAGGGAAGTAGGGATTTGTAGAGGTGCCCGAGATCAAAGCTTAAATTGAGAGATAAAATTATTTTGGGTGGCATGCTTTTCCTGTAACTGAGAACGACTTAGAGGTCCTAACACTTTCCATGCTAGATATATCATAGTCGGTTCCCAAACATAAAATAAAGTTTATTCCTTTTTCCACCAAACTTTCACAAGCCATGGCAAGCCGTATCCATGATTGCCCTCCATACCAACACTTTCCAAGGAATTTATTATTTGACAACATAAAGTAAATATTCTTTTTCATTTCGGGCTGGGAATCCCTATTACTGCCATACTCCCGTGCAATGACAAGTCAATAAACACTCATCTTGAGAATAACACATCTAGCATGAAAAATATTAGCCACCCCTTGCTGCTTCATGAGCGGCCTGGGCACACAAAAGAGAAATTTATTTTGAAATTAGAGTTGGCACATACAAATTTTCTTAGAACGGCATGGAAATATCGCATATAGGTAGGTATGGTGGACTCATTTGGCATAACTTGGATTTTAGGATTTGGATGCACAAGTAGTTTTTCAACTTAGTACAAGGTGGAGGCTAGCAAGAGCTTGAGAAACGACCAACCAAGGAACGAAAACCATCATAAGAGAACATTAAACATAACTAACACCGAATAATGCAACACAAGTAGGATGTAATTTCATTGCATGACTATTGACATTCGCTCTTGCATAGGGAAACACCAACTTTAACATCAATATTCTTACTAAAACATAATTACTCATTAACGTGGCTCACATATCACTATCATTATATCTCAAAACTATTACAAAGAATCAAGTTTATTTTGTCCAATGATCTTCATGAAAGTTTTTATTATATCCTCCATGGATATCTATCACTTTGGGACTAGTTTCATATGTTGCTTTTGATAAGCTCAAACAAATATAAGTGAAGAACATGAGCATAATATTTCTTTCTCTCAAATTAATCTAAGTGAAGCAAGAGAGAATTTCTTCAAAGATAACAAAGCACACCATGCTCAAGAAGATATAGGTCAAGCAGTCGTGGTTCTGGGACTTGCGGTGGCTGGAACAAAATTCCACCGCCCCCCTAGTGTTTTCTGAGGATGGAGGTATTTATAGAGTGAAGAAGCGCCGCGAGAGGCCACCAAGGTGGGAACAACCAACCTGGGCACACCTGGGGGCCCAGGCGCACCCTGGTGGGTTGTGCCCTCCTTGGGGCACCCTCCAGGTGCTTCTCTGGCCCATCTGTGTCTTCTGGTCCAAAAAAATCCAGAAAAAGTTTCGCTGCATTTGGACTCCTTTGATATTGATTTTATGCGATGTAAAAAATAAGCAAAAAACAACAACTGGCACTTGGCACTATGTCCATAAGTTAGTCCAAAAAATGATATAAAATGCTTGTAAAACGTCCAAGAATGATAATATAACAACATGGAACAATCAAAATTTATAGATAAGTTGGAGATGTATCACTCGTTCAAGGCCATGTCCATGAGGCCACATTCCTCCTTAGTTTCTATCTCATCCGGTTCGGAGTTGACTTCACGAAGGTGGAAGACTAGTGGCAAATGATCCTTCTGCGCCATGGCATTTGTGGAGGTCAATGGGAGGGGAATGGGAGGCGAACAATATGGCTGCGCTTATTAAACAGCCGCTCAGGCGCCACTAATGGAGAGGATGCGAGCAAGGCGGGCGGGCATGGAAGTCAAAGGGCTTGCTTCCCAGTAAGCATGTGCAGCGTTCAGCTCGCATGTTTCCCGATGAGCCTGCACATTGGAGGATAGCTTGCATGCCTCCTAGTCAGCCTGCGTGGCGGACTGCACTCGCACGCCTCCCGTCTACTTGAGCCGATGTCCGCACTTCACCTCCTAGCCATTAAAAGTGTGACGCATGGCGTCACATGAATGGTTAACAGAACACACATACCCCCAACCTCCCCCAAATAGGACAAGATTTTTACCACGACATGTTGATGTTGTTTCATGATAGCATGTCAAGCTTCATGAATTTTAGATGAGTTTTGGATTTACAATAATTTTAAAAAAATGTATCTCAATGTTAGTGACAAGCGACGGTGGCAAGGTGTTTCACATTCATTCCCATTTCTTGCATGCGACCTAATAAGCATGCAACCAAGGACACACATTTGATTTTTCAACCCATTTATATGAACTTGAGCATGTGCATGTAGTTCAAATTTGAATTATGCACATAAATGCCTAAAAAATCAGTTAACGTATGAAAATGTCCAAACGAACTCCGAAAAATTGCAAATTATAACACGACACTACTGTTGTTATATGTTGACACCTGAAAATTTTTGAAAGGAAGAAGAGGTGATGAATATCATTTCGTCCACAAAGGTGACACGTTCCCTACCGGAACCATGAGGCATTGAGGCTTCTTGTGAGAACCTCTGGTTTATGAGAAGCTTATACCAAAACCTGCCCAAATTGGACAATTTTTTGTACCCCAGCATGTTGATACCATTCCACGATAGCATGACAAGGTTCATGAATTTTAGACGAGTTTTGGATTTACTAGAATTACAAAACCAAGTATCTCAATGTTTGCCGGCGAGCCACGGTGTCGAGGTGTTTGAAATTCATCCCCATTTCTTGCATGTGACATAAGCATCAACCCATGGGCACATATACAATTTTACAACCCATTTGGGTGCACCGGAGCATATGCATGTAGTTTAATTTCGAATTGTGCACATGAAATGCCCAGAAAACCAAGTTAGTGTATAAAAATGTCCAAATGAACCCAGAATAATTCCAATTTTTTGACGACACACCTATAGTTGCATGTTCACTGCAAAAAGTTCTAGCAATTCAAACACCCTCCTTTGCCACTGTGACCCCATTATGTATTTCAAATCATGATGAAAAATCAAGTAGACCGCACACAGTTTTTTGTCACCAACCGTGTGAGATGTAGTACAAAATATCTTGGAGCACCGTCGGAGTATAGTACGTATAGAGAAGGTGTGTCGGCTACAGTCCATAGCCGGTGCATCAAGCACACTAGCTCGGTCCCCAAATATCATTTCACTGTTCAATCGTTATCGGTGAAAGATGGGGACGTGGACCCGCATCCTGAGGGCCACTTCGGCGGCCTACTCCGGCGAGAGCGCGGCCGTAGCCGCCATGCGCGTGCTAACAAGCTGTGTGAGCGCAGCTGCAATCTGCGACCGGGCGCCCATGGCAGCCCAAACGGCCGTTGTTGCTGCTCAGGTGGCGGCAGCAACATCTACGTCATGGATAGCAACCGGCGAATGCGGCACATCAGCTGTCTGTTCCACAGCGGCAGCCTTAGCCCTGATGGAGGCCGCCCACGAGCATGTCGAGGCGGCCCATGCCAGCCTCATGGCAGTCATCGCACAAATGAAACGAAGCTTCTTTGATAACGGTCGGCAACCCACGACCGAAGAGTTGTCAATCGCTAGAAGCGTTCGAGCTGCTGTCTGTTCCTTTGCAGCATACCTTGCCACGACGGAGCCCGTCCAAACCAAGACCGCGGCCGCCCACGCCCGGCTCATGTGGCCTTTTTCTAAAGAGATGGCGGACACGGATGGTGAGATGCTTGCGGAGTATTGTGTGATGGATGCCATGGAGCCCCTTCCCCATGAGATCATCGGGCGAGAGCTGAACATGAAGGAGGTGGCGGAGATCGACGAGTGCCAGGCGGAGTAGTACTCTTTGTTTAATTTAGAGCATCGCTCTTTAATTTGTTAAGAGTAATGTTTAGGTCAAGTAGCTATGTTTAATTGCTGAACTTTCTAGATTAAGAAGTGTGGGTGTGTTGTAGGCTCCTTTGTGTACCCAAATTATGCAACGACCGTGGATGACCACTTTAACTAGGGAAATTAAGACCAAAATTTGCACGTTCAAACTCATCACACACGGGGTAAGCTATGTGAATCATTTTTTATGTTCACATATCGTACACAATGCTGAATAAGGGATCGTGTCTGGTGACACTTTGCACGCCAGTTTTTTCGCTGCATCGAGCCAAAATTTTCGGCTTCCGCAGAATTAGCTACCTCCCCGCTCCTCCCCCTTACCAAAAGCCACATTTCCTTTGTTTCCGCCTTCCTTTCCAAGTTCAAACCTTCACTCCTTGCTTGCAACGCCACCTCCTCGCCGGCGGCCCTCCTTCACACTACTCGACCTCGCCGATCCAGGCAGCTAATACACACCCGAACCTCATCCTCCTTCTACATCCCACATGCCCCGACCGCCGATGCGACACCTTCCACCCAAATCACCGACCCCTGCACCAATAAGAGCTGCCCTAAGCCATGGTGCACATAGTATAGTGAGGAGCTCAAGGAGCATTTGGCAGTGAAGAAGCAAATTGCGTCCACACATGCGGATGAGGTCGCGACTCCTGCCATTCATGCCGACCCCCAGATCTTGAAGGAGCACCTCGCCGTCGAGGCCACCATCGACGCCTCACGCACCGACGCCACGATGTGGTTGGCTACTTTAAACGACAATTCGTGGCGTTTTCTTGAGGCCACCCTTGGTGCCTTCGACGAAGAATACGAGGTGTTTTCTCAGCGTGCCCATGCTTACCTCAACTCGAGAGCCAGGAGGTTGGTTCCCGGAGCGGCTCAGGCAACTCACCACTACGAGGAGGGCACCCACGATGTGGAGGCCTCGCCCTCTTCCATGTCCAAGTGGCCAATCATGATCGATATCTCCAATGAGGAGTAGCTTGTCTTATTAGCTCACTATAAGGACCTATGTTCACTTAGCTAGCTACGTCGGTTAAGCATGCTCGGTTTACCTGTTGCATCTGCTGCTCCTGCCTTTCCTTAACAAATTCTAGTGAATTGTCTTATGTACTTTTACCATGCAATATATTCCTCTAGTGTATATGTTCTATATGTGGTGCAATGTGGTATTCATTTATTAACTGTTTGGTTAATTTGTTGTCGTGTTCAGTTAAATGTTTGGTTCAATTCTGCAATGTGATGTTCAATTCTTCTGGGTGCAAGTTTGTATTATCTTCCATGTGAGAAAAAAGTCGAGTTTGTCTGTACAAAATACATGAGAAACAAAGACAATTGCTATATTTGCAAGTTGTCAAGCATGCTTGGTTTGGTTAACTGTCTGATCTTCTAGTATGTTATATGTCATGCAATGCGATGCTTAGTTAATGTTTGGTTCATTTGTTGTGGTGTTTAATCAGTTAACTGTTTGGATCAATTCCGCAATGCGATGTTCAATTGTTGTGGGTCCACTTTTTATTGTCTACCATGTGAGAAATAAATCGAATTTGGCTATACTAAATACATGACAAACAAATACAATTGCTATATTTCCAAGTTGTTAAGCATGCTTGGTTTGGTTAACTGTCTGATCTTCTATTAGGAGTATGTTATATTGTGCAATGTGGTGCTTAGTTAATGTTTGCTTCATTTGTTGTGGTGCTTGGTTAACTGTTTGGTTCAATTCTGCAATGCGATGTTTAATTGTTTCGGGTACAATTTTGTATTGTTATGCATGTGATGACTAAATCGAATTTGGTTGTACTAAATACATGAGAAAAGTATGCAATTGCTATATTTCCAAGTTCTTGATCATGCTTGGTCTGGATGAATGGCTATTCAATGTGTCTCGAATTAATCCGTTGAATCTGCAATGTGTTTATTTCATCAACATATTTTATTGATAGCATGCCAACACTTACTTAACCTGATCAATAACAACCTTATATGTGTTGCATGGAAACAATGGGAGAACTGAGGTTTACAATCGAGATTTGCACATGCATGGTCCTTTGTCTAATAGCACATTATTGTGCAATTGCAGGAACCATTATAATATTTAGGTTTTTAACAATTTGGTCTTGCACATGTAGGTCCTGCTGCCAGAGGTTTTGACCCACTATTCGACCCATTTTGCATATGGGGAAATGAGTTGTTCATGAATATCAGTCAATTCAAGAAACTCAAAAAGATTGTTAGGATAAAAAAACTAGTGACGAAAAACAACAAGATCTTTGTCTGCACAATGAAGAAGACATCAGTGCACTACAGGATGGTACTAACTATTATGCCTTGTCTTTTTTATTCCTTTGCGCCATTTGCAAATTAGAGAAGATATTTATGCATATCTTTGTTTTCAAGCCTTTCCAGAGTAGTTCACTAATGCTTACCTATGAAACCACATGTATGGTCAGGAGGCGAGGAAGGTATTCATACAACACCCATGGTACAATATTGAAGTCTTCCTCAAGAGGACGAAGGATGGACGGACAATCATCCACAGGCACTGGCCTAAAGTTGCAAAGACCTTCCACATCAATGAAGGCTCCATATTCGCCTTCCGCTTTAGCAGTTTTCCAGATGGAATGCATCTGTCTCTCTACCGTCTATGATGATAATTTCCAAGGGTTATAGATGTTGCATGTGAAACTTGGTGCTGCTGCAGTTGTGTAATGGGGTAGCTAGCTATATACCTATATGTTGTAACTGAGTGTTGAAGCTATATAATGTTGTACTCTAATGTATTTCAGTTATGAAATCCTGGTTCCGTAATACGAGAATGAAATATATGGTGTGCTTAATATGAAATGTAAATTTGATTAATAAATGGATTATTAATAATAGGCTGCTAATTGGGGTTTTCCATTGCAAACGACTAATGAGAAAACACTATGAGCGATGACCTTAGACAACGCACACAGTTTCTAGGAATAAAACGTGTTGGATCCATGAACAATCACACACGACTTCCTCTTGAAAAATGCTTGTGTTAGGCCACCTTGCGCAAATGTTTTCCACACAAAAAGTGTGTGTGATGGACCGCCTACGCCACACAGTTTCTTCTACGCATCGTGTGTGATCCATTCAATAACACGAACGATAAAATTGTTAATATCGTCTGCAATGGCGACAATCTCACAGACGATTTAATGGGAAAATTTGTGTGTGATGTACGTGCGAACGGAAACGTTTTCCCTGGATTGACTATCTGGGATGTACGCACGAACGGAAACGTACTTCTTAGATTGACTGTGTGGGATGTACATACAAATGGAAACGTACTTCTTGGATTGACAGTGTGGGATGCACATACGAACGGAAACGTTTGTCCGGGACTTGATTGTGTGGGATGTACTTACGATCGGAACCGATTCGGCCTGTATAATTGTATTTGATCGCTCGCCCATCGCACACGACCTCATTACTCCAAGCGTGTGTGACTGGATGGCTTATCCCCGATGGTTTCTAGGTCGTGTGGTAAGGACCCCCTGTCATCCACACTCACTAGGCGACGGTTTAAAATACCATCGCGGAAAGGGGTTAAAACTGATTGTATAGAACCTCATTGTACCAATGTATGGCTATTTCTTAGATGCTCTTTGTCTTCTCTCTGCTTAAAAGCTTTTCTCTCTTTGTGATATTTTTTCCTTCGGCCAATTATGCGAAATGCTCGAACCAAGATAGAGATTATGTATATGCGGGAATAATAGATAACACAAGAGATGATACTATGATATATTCACATAGGGATAGCTATGGGGAACGTGTAGCACTAAACTGCATAAGTAACGTTGCCCAACAATACTCAAATGGCTAGTATCGATGGGAACGTGGCGTAAAAATGGGCTCGGGGTTCACAATGCAATGGCAAGGGAGTACACAAAGGAGTTATCGATGTTACCGTCCTTGCTTACGGTTGGTGGTGTCGAAATGATGAACTAGTCGTTGTCAATGTCGAGTCTGCAGCTATGATGAGTGGCGATCGGGTTGATGTCAAACCATTCCTACTTAGCCGAAACACCATAGGAAACGAAAAACCACAAATCAAAATCTCAGTGGCAAATGTCATATGATGGTAGCGCAAAGCGGTGGTATGTCAATGGGTTGCGGAAGTGCTATGGTGGGTCTCGGAGTTTGCGTTGCGAAAGTGGTGGCGGTGGCTGAAATTTTCTGTCGAAAATTCAGTTTTGACACGTGAGGCCGGATGATCCGGGTCGGGGTCCAGCTGATCCGGGCAATCTCAGGATGACCCTGGTGTTTGTCTGGATCATCTGGGAACGTCGTCTGCGCGACTATGGGGTCGGCGAGAACTCTAAATCATGGATAAAAAGAAAAAATGATTTCGGGGTGGAGAAGGTGCGGAATGTTAGATCCAATTGCAAGACAACAAATCCATGGATCAATATCAACAAAACATCATCGAACCAACAAATCACAAAAAATGGTATGGCTCCTTTTGTGGGGATTTTGAAATTTGGACAAAACACACAAAATTAGGCTAGCAAATGGGGTTGGGACTCCAAGATGTGAATCAACCTAAGATCTTGTCCAAGATGTTGTAGGGTGGAACCCTAGTTCATGATATTTCCACACTTGGATAGATGGAAAAAGGAGAAAATCAAGAGAAGAACACAAGAAGAACTCTCAAATAGACAAGATCCAATCACAGATATGCTAAATCCGCATACACAAAGAGGAGATACAAGGGTCTAGATCCAACACAATAGGGTACAATGGGTAGCTAGTTCATCATAATCCTTAAAGGAGAGAGGTATTGAATCCTAGAAGGATCTTCCCATGAAGGTGTCTTGAATCCACTTGGGGGATATTCTCACATGGAGGCCTTAATCTCCATGGGAGAGGTAAGTTGATGAGCAAAGCTCTATCTCTAACTTGAGCTAATACTTTTCTAACCCTAAAACATGGGCGGAGGAGGAGTATATATAGTCTAGGGGTAGAGAGAGGTACATGGGCCTCAACCCAAGTCATGCACGCAGGCACGGTCCGGATGATCCAGGCATCGGGGGTCTGGATCATCCGGCTGTGTCGTCATAGCCATAGATGGCTCGGATATCCGGGTCGGCTGGATGATGCGAGCGGGGTCCCGGATGATCTGGCTTCATACGGAGGCTTGCATTACTCTTTGGGTACATTACCTAGATCGTCCGAGTGGGGGTCTGGATCGTCCGGAGGGGGGGCCAGAGGGCAAACTCTGTCTTGCTTTGTTTCTTCCCCGTATTCGCATTCTTCTCCCTCCATCATTCGGCCTTGCTCCTTAGCTTCTCCATGGCTGGTTCCTTGGTACCCGAGTATGGAAAGTGTCTTCGTTTGAGGTAGTAGCCATGTCTCATGTGATTCTAAAGGGAGTTGCGAGAGGAGATATGTCACCTCAGTCTCAATAGCTCTTGCATGTGCTCATGTCATCGGTCGACTTGGCACTTGGGGACACAAAGGTAGGTCCATGCAGATGACCGTGGGATGCTCCGCATAATTTCCACCCACCTTGGGAAAGATCCGACTTCAAATCGGAATCCTCATCACGATGGAAGGGATATAGCATCTGGACGCTGAATATGCCGCTCAAGTTATACTTGTCGCGTGGAATGGCTATCTTTTATACGTTGTTGTTGTAGTGTGCTAGCACCCTGAAGGGTCCATCAGCTCGTGGTAGTAATTTGGACTTGCGCTCATTGGGGAAGCATTCTTTGCATAGGTGTAGCCACAGAAGATCTCTGGGGTTAAACACCGTTGGGTTCTTGTTGATGTTGCGCTTGGTAGCGAGGCGATGCACTGGTTCTCGATCGTGCGGCGTGTATCATCATGCACCTTCTTGAGGCAATTTGCTTGTGCACTCTCGTCCATGTTGGTGCTCTCTTGTAGTGGTAGCGGTAGAATGTCCAATGGGGACAACGGGTTGGAACCATAGATGACCTCGAAGGGGGACTTGCTGGTAGTAGAATGTCTTGCGCGATTGTAGGCGTACTCGGCGATGGGCAAGCATTCCTCCTACTCCTTGATGTTATTCTTGATCAACACACGAAATAGAGTAGATAGCGTACGTTTGGTGACCTTCGTTTGGCCGTCGATTTATGGATGGTATGCCCATGGGAAGAGTAGCTTAATTCCGAGCTTGGCACATATCATTTTCTAGAAGTAACTAAGGAACTTGATGTCGTGGTCCAAAACAATAGTCTTGGGAACTCCATGTAGACGTAAGATTTCCGTACAAAAGTGATTTGCAATAGGTGAAACATCGTCTATCTTGTTGCATGGAATGAAATGTGCCATCTTAGAGAAAAGGTCCGCAATGACAAATCTTTGGCGTTTTGAGTTCGAGGCAAATCAAGCACAAAATCCATACTGATATCTTCCCACAGGTGATATGGAATTGAAAGTGTCATATAGAGACCATGGGATTGAGATTTCGACTTAGTTTTGTGGCATGTTGAGCACCGATTGGTGTATCGCCAGATGTTGTGGAACATCTTGGGCCAAAAGTAGTTCTTCATGAGTGTTGTGAGTGTCTTGTCACGTCCAAAGTGTCCCATAAGTCCTCCACCATGAGCCTCTTGCAAAAGAAACAAACGAAGAGAAGACTTAGGGATACAAAGCTTGTTAGCCAGTGTCCAAAGTGTCCTACCACCGCAGTCGTAGATGGCCTAGATGTCCGGGTCGTCATCGGGACGTCCGGGTGGGTCAGGATGAGCCGGGGGGTGCGGGATGATCTCACTTCGTCCGAGGCTTGCTGTACTCTTTGGGCACATTAACCGGATTGTTCGGGTGGGGGTTCGGATTGTTCGGGATTGGTCCAGATCATCCGGATGGGGAGGGAATGATCTGGGCAAGCTCTATCTTGCCCAGTTTCTTCTTCGTCTTTGTTTTCTTCTTCTTCCATCGTTTGGCCTTGCTCCTTAGCTTCTCCATGCCTTGTTCCTTGGTACCTGAAAACGTGAAGTGTCTCCATTTGAGGTAGTATCCATGTCACATGTGATTCGAAAGGGAGTTGAGAGAGGAGAGATGTCACCTCGGTCTCAATAGTTCTTGCATGTGCTCGTGTCATCGGACCACTTGGCACTCGGGGAGACAAAGGTAGTTCCATGGGGATGGCCGTGGGATGCTCAACATCATGGGGTGGTAGCCCACCCTCCAAGCTCCAGTGGTGGCATCCTTTGGTAGTTGCCGGAGCGTCATGGTAAACCGCGGTGCCAGTGCGGCTGTAGATAATTGTCAGATTTTGGTGGCCAGATCCGGGGCTTTGAATGTGGTCTTGCAGATGCACAATTGCTGGTTGGAGTCTCGTGTGGTAGATCTGGGTGAAGATCTTCTCTTTGGCAGCTGGCTGAAGCCAATGATGGCAACACTATGGCACCATTTCCTTCTTGAAGGCATCATCGATGTAAATCTCCCAACTCCTCCCGCTATCTCCGGGTGAAACCGAAGATCAGTCGATCATATGACGGTGGCTCCCTTGTCTCGTTACCTCCTCAGGGGCGTCATTCTTGGAGGTGTGCATTGGCTCGCAGGATCAGTGGATCGTTCTTGCGGTGGAGCGGCGTTCCATGTGATGCACCGATGACGTGGTGCAGCAGGGTCTCAGCAACGGAGGTGTGATGATGGACGCGCGTAGGGAGGAGGCGTTGTCTAACATTGTGGGGGCGTCGACGACATGCCCGACAAGGTCGATGCGTCGGTACCTACTCTGAAGATGGATAGGTGGAAGACGGTGGCGACGACCTCTCAGAGTGCGTCCGACCAGTGTGTGCCCCAGACCCGGTATGAGTCTTGGTTGGGCCCTCCGGCTTTAGATGTTAGGATTTGGTGCGAGGTCTTTTCGGTATTCGGCTCGGACAATTGGCACCCCTTCTTCAAGTGGATAGGATTAGTGTTAGATGTTGCCAAGATGGTTGCTTCAGACTTACCGATGTATTACTTTCATACTTTGTAAGGTCTTTGTGAACAATTAATAAAACAGATGCATGCATCGCCCAGATGCAAAGGCTAGGGGTCATCCTCCTTCTTAAAAAATCATAGGGTGGACTCGCTCTTATCACGAATGATTTTATTTATCTTACCTCTATTGAACTCGGTTATTAGAGCGATAATAGGTTTTTTCCCTGTAGAAGATGTTCAAGTGCTTGCCTCTTTAGTTTTTCTAAAGGAGGATAACCCTTGGCCTCTGCATCAGAACGATTTATGCAACCATATATTATTAATAATGCAAAATCCAGCTTGCCTCTTTAGTGGGTCTCGTGTTAATGTACCAACGCGTCTTCCCCTTCTTTCATGTCTTCTTGTTTTGATTGGACCAAATAAATTTCACATGATATTCTTTATTAAAGTGGAGCAAACAAAGCATCACCATAACATAACTTCTTTGAAAGTGCCGATACATCTTATTTGTACCATCTCTTCATCTCTATTTTCTTTTGTAGGAGGTCTCTTCGTCTCTCTGTCTAATCAAGTAAGACATTATTAGATCCAATGTCAAACATTCATGCATTTTATGATTCCGGCATAAAAAGGGCTCCTCTCTGTAATATATGTAGTCCTGTTTTTGTAAATACAATATGCCATGACATTTGAATCATTGGTTTTTCTTATTCATGAGCTCCTATGAGAATGTGTCGGTTAGATCACCTCCACAGTCCACATCATCCAAAAAGCTAGAAAATGCATTTTGTTTATTTATTATAGAAATGATGGGACAAAGGGACTAAGAGATATGTTTTCTTCAGAATTAACAAGATTTCAAAAGAATTTTGCTTTTTTGGACAAAGGAAATAATCTTTTTTAATGAAGAAAATAATATTTTCCTTAGGCTTATGATGTTGGGTGTGCCTATTAGTTTCAAAATCACGAGAAAGTTAACTTCAGAGAAGCTTTAATTATTTTAATTTGACTCCCTATTTCTTAAGTTGGAGGTGCCGTAATGATGTGCGGTGAAGGTATATGGCGACCACATCAAGTTAGGCTACTTTGACATAGCCAAAACCGATTTTGCAATGATCTGAGGAGCGTATTCTTACTAGTTTTGAGATTTGGCGATCATTTGTGTAGTTTTAGTATCGAGGACCGTAGTGTACACTCAAGCAATATTTGAGAAACGAATGTCTTCTTACCCTAGATTATTCCACCAACTTGAACAAACATATGTTGGTTTGTGTCTAAAATTTTAATTCTGTATGGAATAAGTATATTTGTCATCATCGAACTCTGGCAATAATATTGAAATCGTCCCTCAACTCTGAAACCAGTAAAACTCAATCCCTGAATTATTTAAATCAGATATTTTTATGACACTTAAAGTGGTTTTGATATGACGTAGACCCGGTTTTGACTAAAACCATCCAGACGGCCTGGTTTTAACCGCCATGTCACTTAAGTGACTATGTGCGGCTGGCGACGTGGCCTGTGACACGCCATAGTTGCACGTTGGCTGGGCACGGGAGCGACGCCCTTGACCCACGACAACGATCTCGATTGCTAGAGGTAATTTGTGCTTGCACTCATTGCAATCTTACGTTCAGGAGTAAGGGGACACCTCACATTATGTTTGTGTCTCTCTTCTATAAACATAGGGTAGTCAAATGGATCCTGGAGACGTGTTGTTCATCATATTTCACTTTGAAGGCCAGTTTTTGAATGATGGCAAACACTTTAGTATAGTGGGGAAAATGGGCATTGTCATTCGTTTATTGCAAGAACTTCCGTTTTTTGCGATCTCGTTCAAAGTTTTGGTATGCACAGCCAAACAAAGGATGACAAGATGTTTCGTTGGTTATATCCTAGAAATGAGATGGTTTTGTGAAAATTGTCTCGAAGCGTCTAAATGCCCGTACACAGGTACCCACATGGTATATATATTGATATTGTGGTTTGTGTTACAAGAAAAGGTTGTTGGAGATCAACCACATGAGAGAATACATGAGGTTTAAGATAGAGATAAGAAAGCTAAGAAGATCTCAACTATCTCTAGTTACAACTCAACCAGCGCACATCCTCCTGAACTTATATGTTTAACACCCTCCCATAATCACAACTTGTCCAAGTTAAGATTGCGCTCTTGAATTCTTCAAATGGCCTTGTTGATAGTGCTTTTGTAAAACCATCAACAACTTGATTCTGAATGCATAACCTTATCTCTAATTCTTTGCTTGCAACTCTTTCCCTTACAAAATGATAGTTAATCTCAATGTGTTTAGTCCTTGCGTGAAAACAGGATTAACTGAAAGATATGTTGCACCAAGGTTGTCACACCAAACACATGGTGTCATCGGAAAACACGGCCACCTATGGGACCATTGCCCCCTTTTGGTTTGGTGAGGGGAAGGGCACGTAGCACAAAGAGTGGAGGGCGCAGGGCAGCGCGACAACGATGACACGGGCAATTTTTACCCAGGATCGGGCCGCAGTGAGCCGTAATACCCTACTCCTGCTTTGGTGGATTGATAGGGTGGACCGTAGTGGAGACGGAGTGCTCTTGCCCGGCAAGGTGGCATGGGGGCGAGAGCAACTACGTACGTATGAGTGTACAATGCTCTGAATCCTTTCTACGGTCTCCACGGTCCTCCTTTTATAGCTCAAGGGGTTACCACAATGGCAAATCAGTCATTGTGTACTGATTAGAAAACAAACTGTGCTATCATACCTAACTCTGCAGACAGGACAAGGCGCATTAAATGCGCCTCTTAGTGTCACATCGGGGCATAGCCCGGCAAGCCTTGTCGAGCCGATTCTGCCACATCCTCGTCTGCGTGCATGACATGTTACTGGACGGGTGTCATTTGTAGGTTATTTCCTATGGAAATGGCCGCCACATACCCAATCATAGCCACTTAGCCACTTGAGGGCTTGACACCGCACTGATTGGCGACTTGGGTCGCTGTGAGGTGGTGCGGTGGAGCCTCGTTGGGGTAAATCCATCCTCCGCGTCCCCGGCAGGCTTGCAGGGACGTCCTTGAGACTTGTCTGTGGAGTACCTCGCCCCCGCTGGGCTCGCCTACCCAGCAAGGGAGGTTATTCCTTAGTGATATCTTGATCTTTCTTCTGGACTTGGTCCTCTTGATCCGCCCCTTGATTTCTCAAAGAGTTATCTCTTCTGCTTGACGTGGTCGTAATTGTTGTGACCCTACTTCCGTGCATGTGTACAGCTAGGGCAACATACACCTAGGTCGGTTGCACCGATAGAAGCCCCCGAGCCTGGCACGAACGCGCCGCAGGGCATCGTCTTGGTAGGCTCCAACAGATACACATGTAGTTGTCTCGATATTTTCCTTACTTCTTCATTAACCTGTGATTGAATGAGGGCAGTTTCAGCTCTCCCCACTCGTCGTGTGAGCTGTCGTGGGGTGATTTTCGGCCCACGGCTCGTTGGATGCCCGTATATTGACTCTCATGGGATGGTAACTTCCCCTTTTTCCCATGTCGCGCCTGCCATTTTTGCCACGTATACCGCATGCATTGCGCATGACTGGTGGCGGATACGTCAGACGCGGGAAGGAGCGCCCTGGTAGAAAGCCAGGCACCATGGATTGGCGCATACGGGTGGCCTTGATTCTTCGTGTCGTTAGTAGCGCAAAGGAGCCGGATTAGGGGAGCAGGGCGGCAGCCTTCTTGGTGAGGGGCCAGCCCCTGGCCCTAATCCTCTTATAAAAAGGGAAGATGGGCGAGGGCTAACTCACACACATCTTCTACTTCTTCTCATCTGTCTCCCCCTTTCTTTTTGATGGCTAGGGGAAGAGGACGTGCCAGCGCTCCGGCGGTGGCGATGAGAGTTTTTTCTCGACAACGCCTTCCTCCCCTGGTTGACGATGTGGGGGCGAAACCCAGTGCTCATGGCAGAGGTGCCGGATGAGGGCGAGGCCGCCCCCGGGAACGAGGAGGCGCAACAGCGTCGTGATCCTTCCTCCCCCAGTGGCTCCTGGGCCCCGGAAGGTCGCGTTGGGGACCAGCCGCTGGAATTTGTAGTCAAGTTGCGCGGTCCCTGTGGGAGTCTTGTATTTAGGGGTCCTCAGGCGTCTGGACCATTGATGTTGGGCCGAATTGATGGGCCGTAAAGATAGAAGTAGAAGGCCCTCCCCCGTGTTCGGTTATGACTCCAATATGTGTAGTAAGGCAAGAAAGATGTCCGTATGTAACAATTCCTTCCTCCTCAAGTCACCTTTGTAAACCTAGGTCCCCTCCATCGTGTATATAAGCCGAGGGGTTTAGTCCGTAGAAACGACATATATCATAACAATCACATAGGCTAGGCTTTTAGGGTTTAGCCATTACGATCTCGAGGTATACCAACTCTTGTAATAATGTCAAGGTTCTGAGACCAACAGTTGAACAAACAGAAGTAGTAGAAACTGAACTAAGGGTTGAATCCACAATAACGTGATCCTGATAAATAGAATGAGAATCCTAGTTCTTAATCCCCGTAGAAAGAAGAAGGTGACTCAGATCAGAAGGTCATAGGGTAAAAGAGTAAAAAGAGCCTTACGTTCCCTTCCACAAACAATTCCCTTACATAACTAAAGAATTTCTAGACACGACTTCGACCAGTTTGGCTTGCTAATCCTACAGGCAGTCAGGCTCTGATACCAAAGCTGTCAGGACCCCGATCCTAAGTCACACAGGTCTAGCCTGTAACACCTCATATCACTTTGCGGCCTGACGCACGGTATCCCCACGGGTGCCACCTTACCTGGCCCGGGACCGTTTGCGCATTTTGGCACACGTATATGATAGTGTCACTAGCATCCATATGACAGAGAACCCGGGCCGACATGACTAGTTATAAACCAAAAGTGGCGCTAAATTACAGAGACATGCATACATGACCCAGCAACGAATGTGTCGGTCATCAACGTATGAACCCAAGTCGTAGCAAGCTACAAGGACTTAAAGGAACAACGCATGACATTTCCCCTAAGGGACAGACACAGGAACGAAGAAGGACACATGCCGGCCAGCCTAAGTGTTCCGGAGCAGTAGCAAGCTAACAAGGCTAAGTGGAAGCACTAGGAGACATTTCCCTATAAGATAGGCTACCAAGGGTAACAACTAGGTGTCGGATCCCACACATAGCAATACACATTACACGTACGCATAACATGCAAGTATGTGCTGTACAACATGGCATCACAACATAACTCAACAACTCATATAGATAAAGGCCCAGAAGAGCCATCATAGCATTTATTACAAACAGAGGTCACATGACCCAACATACAGAGCATACAGGCAACGGAAGCATAACATGCACGAGTACAAACAACTACAAATGAAAAGGGTTGAGAAGACTGACTATCTACAAGACCCTCCCAAGGGTACAATATCGTAGCTGAGGTAACAAGCTAAACGTCGAAGTCCATGCGGAACCACTAGTGAGACTGAAGTCTCTCTGCAAAACAACATAAATTAAGCAAACGTGAGTACAAAGGTACTCATCAAGACTTAAATCAGCACTAGCTACATATGCATCAGTATCAACAAACGGGTGGTGGAGTTTGATTGCAGCAAGCCAGCTTTGACTCGGTGGCTATCCTGAACTACGACTGCAAGTAACTCTTTTGAGGTGGTGCACACGAGTCCACATATTCGCCAATCAATACACCACTATGGATCCGCTCCCGTCTCCCTACGAGAAGGCCATCCTTATCACTCACGCTTATCTTGTGTGTTTTAGAGTATCCACTTTCACTTGTCTATGAACTGTAAAGGTAACCCAGAAGTCCATTTCCGCGGACACGGCTATTCTAATAGATCATATATAACCCTGCAGGGGTGTACTTCTTCACACACGCTCTCACCACTTACCGCCGTTTACACGACATGTACTCGGCAACCTTCAAGCGGTAGCCAGCGAGGGTGTCGGCCACGACCTGACTAACCACACAAGTCCCTAGTCCAGGTTTATCGCCTATTTGGGTTCCATCCGTGGGGAGATCCGGTCGGGGTGTCGCTCACGGCCCCAAACGATGTGTACAGGGTTCCCGAGTCACCAAACGGGCGACTGGTACACCCGGCCACGTACCTGCCGTGTCACAGCCCACCCCGAGGGTCAGTGCTGCGCACGACCTCCAGTAAATTGCAAACACCAACAACTAGTTGCAACTCCTGGACAGAGGACAATGGCAGTTAATAAGTCGCGAGGGTCCATTGGTTTCGGGCCCAATGCATGGTAGTAAATTGTCATGGATCAACCAACACAGAACTCAGTTCCTGAGGACGGCTGCAATGAGACAACCCACCATGTACTCCTACATGGCCTCTCATCGCTTCCTTTACCAAATCGTGTTCACAAACTTAGCTCTCAACTGTAGGACATGTTCACCACATACGAATTCATCCCCGATGAATCAGACCTGACACAATTCTAAGCAATAGCAGGCATAACCAGAAAGCATGAATGAGTAGGTACAACATGGCTCAATCAACTCCTACTCATGCTAGTGGGTTTCAACTATTTACTGTGGAAATGACAGGTCATGTAGAGGAAAGGGGTTCAACTACCGCAACAGGTAACAGTTGAAGAGTTGTTGTCCTAATGCAGTAAAAGAGAGCAAGAGCGAGAGAGTGGGATTGTATCGGAATGCTCAATGGGGTTTTTCTTGCCTGGCACTTCTGAAGATAACATTGGGTCTTCATCGGTGTCATCGATCACATCGTCGGAACACATCTACTGAAAGGGAACAAACACCGGCAAACAAGAGAGAACACAATCAATGCAATGCGACAATATGATGCATGATCATGACATGGCAATATGCTGTTGATGGAGCTAATGCAACTAGCAGCCAAATTAAATGAAGTTGGTTTGAACCAAAGGTTCAAATTCAAACTCCACATGTGGTTATTTAAATGTCATTTAATTGATTTGACCTGATCACCAGGTTTAACTTGTTCAAACATGCATGAAAATGCCATAAACAGATTCCTTGAATTTTTCTGATCATTTTCATATATAAATTATTTTCATTGGAGTTATAGGTTATTTTCTGTGATTTTTAGAAGTTTTGGCTATTTTCTGAAATAAATAAATCATTTTTGATTTATTTAAATCACAGAAAATAGTTACTGTGTCAGCACTACGTCATGCTGACATCAGCAAGTCAACAGGTGGGTCAAGGGTCAAACCTGATAGTGCGGTCCCACATGTCAATGTCTAACTAAACTAACCTAATTTAGTTAACACTAATCTAACCTAATTAACCTGGAGGGTCACACATGTCAGTGACCCATTAACTTAACAGACGAGTTACTATTAATTCTAGCACTAAACCAAAATTAATTAGAAGCTGGCCCACATGTCATTGACCCAGGGGAGTCAAACCACAGGTCAAACGGGCTAATCCCGCCGACGGCTCGACGCCGGCGAGGCCAAATGCGGCGGCGGTGCTCGGGTTTCCTCCTCCGGCGACTAAATGGCCGGCGGAGGGCATCTACGTTGAGCTGGGACTCGCCCGCATCCAGTGGAGTAGGCGGTGTGTGCTGGGGTGGCCGGAGCTTGCCGGAAACAAGCTCGCAGCGGCGGCCGGAGTTCGGGCAGAGAGGGAAAGGAGCTACGGGGCACGGGGAAGTGAGCTAAGGGGATCTACGGCCTCCTGGGAGCGTGTTGAGCACGACGAAAGGCTCGGACGCGAGCTTTGCTAGCTCTGTCCACGGCAGCATCATGACCGGCGGCGAGGAGCTCCGGTCGTGGCGGGAACGGCGCTACGACAAGGGGGCAAGCAACAGGAGGGAGGGGAAAGACGACGAGGTTCACTGGGAGGTCGGAGCGCAACTCAGTGGGCTCGGGGACGACCTGGAAGCGGCGAATTCGTCGATGGCGTCTGGCGGCCATGCGGAGAAGACGAGCTCGAGGACGAGGCCTCAGGGCGTCCGGGGTCTTGCGGTTCGGCGTAGAGGTGCATGGCAGCGAGGCGGAGCTCGGGGGCTCGTCGGAGAGGCGAGGGGGAGGCTGTGGCCGCGGTGGATTTGGACGGTGGCGACGGCGCGTTCGGGTGCGTGCGAGGGAGAGAGCTAGGAGAGGGGAGGGGAGGAGTGGACGGGCCAGAGCGGTCGGGAGGGGGGGGGGCGTTGCGTGGCGTCGTAGAGGAGTCTAGGTGAAGGGGAGGCAGCCAGGCAGGGTGGAGGTGGCCGGGGCGTGCCGGCGTGCCGCGGGCACACGCCCTCGTGCCCACTGGCACGAGGAAGAAGACACCCTTGTCCCTGGGCTGGGCCAGGAACAGGAGCTGGGCTGGCTCTGCTGCAGGTAAGAAGCCCAGGTGAGGTTCCACTCTCTTTTTTTTTTCTAATTTAGTTTCTGTTTTCTATTTTCTGTAATTGTTTTGGCTTTATTAAAAATGCCAGGGCATTTTCAAAAATCATGAGACTGGTTGTGGCCACTGTTTGGATTATTTCCAACAGCCAACATTTCAGTTCATGAATATTTGGACATTTAACATAATATATAAAATTTAAATTCCCAAACGCAAATATGGTATGATTTAAACCAGTGCCCAAAATATTCCACAAAAATATTCACTATTTTTGGTTTGGTCTCAAAGCCTTGCCAAAAATTATCAAACATTGATGAAGGCACTTTGGGTCATTGGAAATGATTTTATTTTTGACCCTAGTTGAATTAATTTGATGCTAGGGTTTGAACACCCCCAATTCAACTTTCTGGAAAACTTAAACATGATGCAACACACAAGTGCTATCCTAATGCAAGGTGAAACTGGGGATGTAACATGGAGGAAGTAACATCCCTACGTCTCGTTGCCCGGAGGCGTTCGACTGGAATATGTATATGTGTGTGTTACAGGGGGTGCGAACCCTTGTACCGGAGGAGGGAGGTGTCTTATATAGAGTGCGCCAAGAACCCAGCCGCCCCACGTTATAGAGGATTCAATGTACACAAAGGCAGGACATTACTGATAATACATGTAATAAAGGATGATAAAGGCTGCCATTACTGTGGAGTGAATGCACGACCGTTGCTGGCCTCACTAGACCCTTGACCTTCGGGGGTCGAGTGGTTTTTGTACGGTCGAGTGCACCAATCCTTCCAAGTGGAGATGAGTCATCTCATTGAGGGTATGCCGTCAAGTGAATTGTCCTCTTGGGCATATCAGTCGGCGGCTTCTGCCATCTTCGAAATGTCTTTGAACTTCTAGAGCAGTGACCTTGGGTAGGGTATCTAGGTCAGGCCTGTGACCCTACCCTAGGTCTGTGGTATCATCAGTAGCCCCCGAATGGATTGAGGTCCGAGTGAAGGAGAGGGTTGAGGTCGATTCTAATCCAAGTCCGATGCCCTTGGGGCATCTTCGTCGAATCTGGAGATCGGGTCAGTCCATCAACCTTAACTCAGTTGCCTTAATCGATTCAGAAACAGTCGAGTGAACTTTCCAGAGGGGGGGGGGGGCCAGAGGGCAAACTCTGTCTTGCTTTGTTTCTTCCCCGTATTCGCATTCTTCTCCCTCCATCATTCGGCCTTGCTCCTTAGCTTCTCCATGGCTGGTTCCTTGGTACCCGAGTATGGAAAGTGTCTTCGTTTGAGGTAGTTGCCATGTCTCATGTGATTCTAAAGGGAGTTGCGAGAGGAGATATGTCACCTCGGTCTCAATAGCTCTTGCATGTGCTCATGTCATCGGTCGACTTGGCACTTGGGGACACAAAGGTAGGTCCATGCGGATGACCGTGGGATGCTCCGCATCATTTCCACCCCCCTTGGGAAATATCCGACTTCAAATCGAAATCCTCATCACGATGGAAGGGATATAGCATCTGGAAGCTGAATATGCCGCTCAAGTTATACTTGTCGCGTGGAATGGCTATCTTTTATACGTTGTTGTTGTAGTGTGCTAGCACCCTGAAGGGTCCATCAGCTCGTGGTAGTAATTTGGACTTGCGCTCATTGGGGAAGCATTCTTTGCATAGGTGTAGCCACAGAAGATCTCTGGGGTTAAACACCGTTGGGTTCTTGTTGATGTTGCGCTTGGTAGAGAGGCAATGCACTGGTTCTCGATCGTGCGGCGTGTATCATCATGCACCTTCTTGAGGCAATTTGCTTGTGCACTCTCGTCCATGTTGGTGCTCTCTTGTAGTGGTAGCGGTAGAATGTCCAATGGGGACAACGGGTTGGAACCATAGATGACCTCGAAGGGGGACTTGCTGGTAGTAGAATGTCTTGCGCGATTGTAGGCGTACTCGACGATGGGCAAGCATTCCTCCTACTCCTTGATGTTATTCTTGATCAACACACGAAATAGAGTAGATAGCGTACGTTTGGTGACCTTCGTTTGGCTGTCGATTTATGGATGGTATGCCCATGGGAAGAGTAGCTTAATTCCGAGCTTGGCACATATCATTTTCTAGAAGTAACTAAGGAACTTGATGTCATGGTCCAAAACAATAGTCTTGGGAACTCCATGTAGACGTAAGATTTCCGTACAAAAGTGATTTGCAATAGGTGAAACATCATCTATCTTGTTGCATGGAATGAAATGTGCCATCTTAGAGAAACGGTCCATAATGACAAATCTTTGGCGTTTTGAGTTCGAGGCAAATCAAGCACAAAATCCATACTGATATCTTCCCACAGGTGATATGGAATTGAAAGTGTCATATAGAGACCATGGGATTGAGCTTTCGACTTAGTTTTGTGGCATGTTGAGCACCGATTGGTGTATCGCCAGATGTTGTGGAACATCTTGGGCCAAAAGTAGTTCTTCGTGAGTGTTGTGAGTGTCTTGTCACGTCCAAAGTGTCCCATAAGTCCTCCACCACGAGCCTCTTGCAAAAGCAACAAACGAAGAGAAGACTTAGGGATACAAAGCTTGTTAGCCAGTGTCCAAAGTGTCCCACCACCACAGTCGTAGATGGCCTAGATGTCCGGGTCGTCATCGGGACGTCCGGGTGGGTCCGGATGAGCCGGGGGGTGCGGGATGATCTCACTTCGTCCGAGGCTTGCTGTACTCTTCGGGCACATTAACCGGATTGTTCGGGTGGGGGTTCGGATTGTTCGGGATTGGTCCAGATCATCCGGATGGGGAGGGAATGATCTGGGCAAGCTCTATCTTGCCCAGTTTCTTCTTCGTCTTTGTTTTCTTCTTCTTCCATCGTTTGGCCTTGCTCCTTAGCTTCTCCATGCCTTGTTCCTTGGTACCTGAGAACGTGAAGTGTCTCCATTTGAGGTAGTATCCATGGCACATGTGATTCGAAAGGGAGTTGAGAGAGCAGAGATGTCACCTCGGTCTCAATAGTTCTTCCATGTGCTCGTGTCATCGGACCACTTGGCACTCGGGGAGACAAAGGTAGTTCCATGGGGATGGCCGTGGGATGCTCAACATCATGGGGTGGTAGCCCACCCTCCAAGCTCCAGTGGTGGCATCCTTTGGTAGTTGCCGGAGCGTCATGGTAAACCGCGGTGCCAGTGCGGCTGTAGATAATTGTCAGATTTTGGTGGCCAGATCCGGGGCTTTGAATGTGGTCTTGCAGATGCACAATTTCTGGTTGGAGTCTCGTGTGGTAGATCTGGGTGAAGATCTTCTCTTTGGCAGCTGGCCGAAGCCAATGATGGCAACACTGTGGCACCATTTCCTTCTTGAAGGCATCATCGATGTAAATCTCCCAACTCCTCCCGCTATCTCCGGGTGAAACCGAAGATCAGTCGATCATATGACGGTGGCTCCCTTGTCTCGTTACCTCCTCAGGGGCGTCATTCTTGGAGGTGTGCATTGGCTCGCAGGATCAGTGGATCGTTCTAGCGGTGGAGCGGCGTTCCATGTGATGCACCGACGACGTGGTGCAGCAGGGTCTCAGCAACGGAGGTGTGATGATGGACGCGCGTAGGGAGGAGGCGTTGTCTAACATTGTGGGGGCGTCGACGACATGCCCGACAAGGTCGATGCGTCGGTACCTACTCTGAAGATGGATAGGTGGAAGACGGTGGCGACGACCTCTCAGAGTGCGTCCGACCAGTGTGTGCCCCAGACCCGGTATGAGTCTTGGTTGGGCCCTCCGGCTTTAGATGTTAGGATTTGGTGCGAGGTCTTTTCGGTATTCGGCTCGGACAATTGGCACCCCTTCTTCAAGTGGATAGGATTAGTGTTAGATGTTGCCAAGATGGTTGCTTCATACTTACCGATGTATTACTTTCATACTTTGTAAGGTCTTTGTGAATAATTAATAAAACGGATGCATGCATCGCCCAGATGCAAAGGCTAGGGGTCATCCTCCTTCTTAAAAAATCATAGGGTGGACTCGCTCTTATCACGAATGATTTTATTTATCTTACCTCTATTGAAATCGGTTATTAGAGCGATAATAGGATTTTTCCCTGTAGAAGATGTTCAAGTGCTTGCCTCTTTAGTTTTTCTAAAGGAGGATAACCCTCGGGTTCTGCATCAGAACGATTTATGCAACCATGTATTATTAATAATGCAAAATCCAGCTTGCCTCTTTAGTAGGTCTCGTGTTAATGTACCAACGCGTCTTCCCCTTCTTTCATGTCTTCTTGTTTTGATTGGACCAAATAAATTTCACATGATATTCTTTATTAAAGTGGAGCAAACAAAGCATCACCATAACATAACTTCTTTGAAAGTGCCGATACATCTTATTTGTACCATCTCTTCATCTATATTTTCTTTTGTAGGAGGTCTCTTCGTCTCTCTGTCTAATCAAGTAAGACATTATTAGATCCAATGTCAAACATTCATGCATTTTATGATTCCGGCATAAAAAGGGCTCCTCTCTGTAATATATGTAGTCCTGTTTTTGTAAATACAATATGCCATGACATTTGAATCATTGGTTTTTCTTATACATGAGCTCCTATGAGAATGTGTCGGTTAGATCACCTCCACAGTCCACATCATCCAAAAAGCTAGAAAATGCATTTTGTTTATTTATTATAGAAATGATGGGACAAAGGGACTAAGAGATTTGTTTTCTTCAGAATTAACAAGATTTCAAAAGAATTTTGCTTTTTTGGACAAAGGAAATAATCTTTTTTAATGAAGAAAATAATATTTTCCTTAGGCTTATGATGTTGGGTGTGCCTATTAGTTTCAAAATCACGAGAAAGTTAACTTCAGAGAAGCTTTAATTATTTTAATTTGACTCCCTATTTCTTAAGTTGGAGGTGCCGTAATGATGTGCGGTGAAGGTATATGGCGACCACATCAAGTTAGGCTACTTTGACATAGCCAAAACCGATTTTGCAATGATCTGAGGAGCGTATTCTTACTAGTTTTGAGATTTGGCGATCATTTGTGTAGTTTTAGTATCGAGGACCGTAGTGTACACTCAAGCAATATTTGAGAAACGAATGTCTTCTTACCCTAGATTATTCCACCAACTTGAACAAACATATGTTGGTTTGTGTCTAAAATGTTAATTCTGTATGGAATAAGTATATTTGTCATCATCGAACTCTGGAAATAATATTGAAATCGTCCCTCAACTCTGAAACCAGTAAAACTCAATCCCTGAATTATTTAAATCAGATATTTTTATGACACTTAAAGTGGTTTTGATATGACGTAGACCCGGTTTTGACTAAAACCATCCAGACGGCCTGGTTTTAACCGCCATGTCACTTAAGTGACTAAGTGCGGTTGGCGACGTGGCCTGTGACACGCCATAGTTGCACGTTGGCTGGGCACAGGAGTGACGCCCTTGACCCACGACAACGATCTCGATTGCTAGAGGTAATTTGTGCTTGCACTCATTGCAATCTTACGTTCAGGAGTAAGGGGACACCTCACATTATGTTTGTGTCTCTCTTCTATAAACATAGGGTAGTCAAATGGATCCTGGAGACGTGTTGTTCATCATATTTCACTTTGAAGGCCAGTTTTTGAATGATGGCAAACACTTTAGTATAGTGGGGAAAATGGGCATTGTCATTCGTTTATTGCAAGAACTTCCGTTTTTTGCGATCTCGTTCAAAGTTTTGGTATGCACAGCCAAACAAAGGATGACAAGATGTTTCATTGGTTATATCCTAGAAATGAGATGGTTTTGTGAAAATTGTCTCGAAGCGTCTAAGTGCCCGTACACAGGTACCCACATGGTATATATATTGATATTGTGGTTTGTGTTACAAGAAAAGGTTGTTGGAGATCAACCACATGAGAGAATACATGAGGTTTAAGATAGAGATAAGAAAGCTAAGAAGATCTCAACTATCTCTAGTTACAACTCAACCAGCGCACATCCTCCTGAACTTATATGTTTAACACCCTCCCATAATCACAACTTGTCCAAGTTAAGATTGCGCTCTTGAATTCTTCAAATGGCCTTGTTGATAGTGCTTTTGTAAAACCATCAACAACTTGATTCTGAATGCATAACCTTATCTCTAATTCTTTGCTTGCAACTCTTTCCCTTACAAAATGATAGTTAATCTCAATGTGTTTAGTCCTTGCGTGAAAACAGGATTAACTGAAAGATATGTTGCACCAAGGTTGTCACACCAAACACATGGTGTCATCGGAAAACACGGCCACCTATGGGACCATTGCCCCCTTTTGGTTTGGTGAGGGGAAGGGCACGTAGCACAAAGAGTGGAGGGCGCAGGGCAGCGCGACAACGATGACACGGGCAATTTTTACCCAGGATCGGGCCGCCATGAGCCGTAATACCCTACTCCTGCTTTGGTGGATTGATAGGGTGGACCGTAGTGGAGACGGAGTGCTCTTGCCCGGCAAGGTGGCATGGGGGCGAGAGCAACTACGTGCGTATGAGTGTACAATGCTCTGAATCCTTTCTACGGTCTCCACGGTCCTCCTTTTATAGCTCAAGGGGTTACCACAATGGCAAATCAGTCATTGTGTACTGATTAGATAACAAACTGTGCTATCATACCTAACTCTGCAGACAGGACAAGGCGCATTAAATGCGCCTCTTAGTGTCACATCGGGGCATAGCCCGGCAAGCCTTGTCGAGCCGATTCTGCCACATCCTCATCTGCGTGCATGACATGTTACTGGACGGGTGTCATTTGTAGGTAATTTCCTCAAGAAATGGCCGCCACATACCGAATCATAGCCACTTAGCCACTTGAGGGCTTGACACCGCACTGATTGGCGACTTGGGTCGCTGTGAGGTGGTGCGGTGGAGCCTCGTTGGGGTAAATCCATCCTCCGCGTCCCCGGCAGGCTTGCACGGACGTCCTTGAGACTTGTCTGCGGAGTACCTCGCCCCCGCTAGGCTCGCCTGCCCGGCAAGGGAGGTTATTCCTTAGTGATATCTTGTTCCTTCTTCTGGACTTGGTCCTCTTGATCCGCCCCTTGATTTCTCAAAGAGTTATCTCTTCTGCTTGACGTGGTCGTAGTCATTGTGACCCTACTTCCGTGCCTGTGTACAGTTAGGGCAACATACACCTAGGTCGGTTGCACCGATAGAAGCCCCCGAGCCTGGCACGAACGCGCCGCATGGCATCGTCGTGGTAGGCTCCAACAGATACACATGCAGTTGCCTCGATATTTTCCTTACTTCTTCATTAACCTGTGATTGAATGAGGGCAGTTTCAGCTCTCCCCACTCGTCGTGTGAGCTGTCGTGGGGTGATTTTCGGCCCACGGCTCGTTGGATGCCCGTATATTGACTCTCATGGGATGGTAACTTCCCCTTTTTCCCATGTCGCGCCTGCCATTTTTGCCACGTATACCGCATGCATTGCGCATGACTGGTGGCGGATACGTCAGACGCGGGAAGGAGCGCCCTGGTAGAAAGCCAGGCACCATGGATTGGCACATACGGGTGGCCTTGATTCTTCGTGTCGTTAGTAGCGCGAAGGAGCCGGATTAGGGGAGCAGGGTGGCAGCCTTCTTGGTGAGGGGCCAGCCCCTGGCCCTAATCCGCTTATAAAAAGGGAAGATGGGCGAGGGCTAACTCACACACATCTTCTACTTCTTCTCATCTGTCTCCCCCTTTCTTTTTGATGGCGAGGGGAAGAGGACGTGCCAGCGCTCCGGCGGTGGCGATGAGAGTTTTTTCTCGACAACGCCTTCCTCCCCTGGTTGACGATGTGGGGGCGAAACCTAGTGCTCATGGCAGAGGTGCCGGATGAGGGCGAGGCCGCCCCCGGGAACGAGGAGGCGCAACAGCGTCGTGATCCTTCCTCCCCCAGTGGCTCCTGGGCCCCCGGAAGGTCACGTTGGGGACCAGCCGCTGGAATTTGTAGTCAAGTTGCGCGGTCCCTGCGGGAGTCTTGTATTTAGGGGTCCTCAGGCGTCTGGACCATTGATGTTGGGCCGAATTGATGGGCCGTAAAGATAGAAGTAGAAGGCCCTCCCCCGTTCGGTTATGACTCCAATATGTGTAGTAAGGCAAGAAAGATGTCCGTATGTAATGATTCCTTCCTCCTCAAGTCACCTTTGTAAACCTAGGTCCCCTCCCTCGTGTATATAAGCCGAGGGGTTTAGTCCGTAGAAACGACATATATCATAACAATCACATAGGCTAGGCTTTTAGGGTTTAGCCATTACGATCTCGAGGTATATCAGCTCTTGTAATCATATTCGTTAAGATCAATCAAGCAGGAAGTAGGGTATTACCTTGATAGAGAGGGCCCGAACCTGGGTAAAACATCTTGTCCCCTGTCTCCTGTTACCATTGATCCTAAGAAGTACAACTTGCCCCCCTACCCGAGATCTGCTAGTTTTGACACGGATAATGGTGCTTTCATTGAGAGCTCCGCTGTGCGCTCACGAAAAGCAGTCGATGGCCCGTCTCGTCATCAACGATGAGATCACCCTTGGAAACGACCTAGCCATGGGCCAGATCCTCTAGCTTGGCGGGTTCGTTGTATGCGCCCGCGTGGCCTCCAGGCCGGCCGCACATCTCACGGCCATCGAGCACCACTCTTACATTGGCTCCGACCTCCCCGATGACACAACCTCGACAAATTCATCGACTTTAAACGATCTACTGGATTGCATCGCCGCCTTGGGGCTTTCATCATTAGATGATCAGATCGGACGTAAATCTGGTTAGGAAGTCAACTCCACCCCGACCACTCACCTGGTGGCAGCAATCGAGGATCGAGCTGAGAATACATCACCTCTTAAAACGGAGACCGGTGCTATTCGTATATCCAATCCCCTCGAGCCGAAGACACCTCTGGCAGGTGGGGCATCATGCCGCGAGCTCTGGGACGGACACTAGGCCCGCGGAATATTCAGACCTTCCTAGGCCCAGACCGTCCACACCGGAGGTTGTGCAAACCCCGGACACTACGTTGGTTTGGGACTTGAAATTATCCACACCCACCCACCACAATACGCGCTCCCCAAGTAAATCCAGACTACCAGACATACATGACCTCACGTATATATGGTAGCGGCCCCAGGAAACAGTTCATCACTTTTGGGCCAGATTCCTACTTGTGAAAAACAAGATTAATGATTGTTGCAACAACGATGCGGTGCCCATATTTCACCGCAATTGCATGGACGAGGGAGTCTTAAACGCCCTCAACCGCCATCGAATACGGAGCTTTGCATAACTGTCACACCTGGTACGAAAGTACTATGCCATGGAAAACACTTGGAAAGCCCAGAGTACACCTCTGAAACGGTCCTTCTTCGGACTACACGCTGACAAGTTGAAACGGACATACCCTGATAGGGCGTCCGATAACACACGTGATGGCAAGAAAACCAGACCTTTCACAAGGCACAGATCCATTCTGGATGAACTATTGAATCAACCTTGCCAAATACATGCCACCCCGGACAATACCCCCACCCACGGCCTTAGAACATGTTGGATATTCCGGCAGGTAGCAAAGAACGGTGAATCAATCCTCGCCACTTATGGAGTCCTGGATTAGGGGGTCCTCAGGTGGCCGGTTCATTTACTACGGGCTGGACTGGTAGGCCGTGAACATTATCGATGAAGACTATCTCCCATATCCTGATACGACTCCCCGTGTGTAAAAATAGCAAGTTTAGAGTCCGGGTGTAATAATATCCTTCCTCTACAAGATGATCATGTACAACCCTAGGTCCCTCCAGTGCATATATAAACCGGAGGGTTTAGTCTGCGGGGACAATAACAACAGAATCATAGAAATCTCATAGGCTAGACTTTAGGGTTTAGCCATTACGATCTCGAGGTAGATCAACTTTTGTAATCATATTCGTCAAGATCAATCAAGCAGGAAGTAGGGTATTACCTCGATCGAGAGGGCCCAAACACGCGTAATCATCATGTCCCTTGTCTCCTGTTACCATCGATCCTCAAACGCATAGTTCAGGACCCCCCTACCCAAGATCTACCGGTTTTGACACCGACATTGGTGCTTTCATTGAGAGTTCCACTGTGTCGTCGACAGAAGGATCAATGGCTTGCTTCGTCACCAACGAAGACACCATCGAGGGAGTTTTTCTCCCCGGCCAGCTCTTCGTGTTTGGCGGCTTCGTGCTTTGTGCCAACACTGAAGGCCACCTCGAGCAGGTTGACATCTATGCCCCTGGTCACCAGATCAGGTTTGGAAGCTTAAACTATGTTGCTGACGTCCTTGGAGATTTGATCTTCAACGGATTCACACCCATGGTAGCTGCTCCTTGCCACCAGGATGAACATGACATAGATCTGTCATCACACCCCGTACAGGGGGTAACACTTACACCAGCTCTAGCCTTAGATCCAGAGCAGGTCACTTCATCCGAGGACGGGAAGATTAACCCCGCCTTGGAGATCGCAAACTCATCGGCACTTGAGCCGCACACAGGTCCGGCCTTGAGCGGGACTTCCCTCATCGGATCTCCGGACTCGTTTCCATCTACATGTTTCGAACTCTCAAGATCTACGTCTTTTGGGCCTGATCGAGCGGCTGTTGCCGAACTCAGCCTTGCAGATATCCGAACACATGCCGCACGCACGCCTTTAGCTGAAGCGTTGGACTTATTGAAATCTCTCGCCCTAGCGGAGGATTCCCAGCCGAATTATGCCCAATTCGAACTAGGGGCTGAGGATGGGGAATTTCACTTCCCACCCGCCACCCACTTGGTAGCCATGGTCAAGTACTTAACATACCTATTAGATTACGCTTCCGAAGACATCGACGGGATGTATAGATGGTGGACACACCTCATGAAAAGGAGGGCGACGACGATATCAATCCAGAGCAGGACAAGCCCGTCGATGAACTTCCCAAACATAGGCGTCAGAAGCAACGATCTCAACCCCGTAAAGGGAAAAGAGCAATACTGTCACTGACGACAATGACGATCCGGAACAAGCGATGACACCGTTGAGCCAGCGATAGAGCAGGACGAATGGGAGGATGGTGAACATCGTCCAAATGAACCGCTGACCGATCACAGCGACGCGGATGACAGCAGCTATCAACCTGTCTCCGAAGAGGACATCAGTCTGGGAGATGAAGAATTCATCATCCCAGAAGAACCGCTCGAACAGAAGCATTTCCAACAGCAGCTTATTGCTACCGCACGAAGGCTGAAGAAGCAGCAACAGCGGCTTAGAGCCGAACAAGATATGCTCAACGACAGATGGAACGACGTGCTAGACGCCGAAGAACTATACGCCTCTAAAGGCCAAACAAAGAGCTATCCTAAGCGCAAACTGCTACCCCAATTCAACGACGAGGCCCCAGTGCCAATTCCGCCGAGTATGATCAGGCCGACCAACCAGACCGACCTCCCCATGGACGGGACAAAGCGGCGAGTAACGTCGTAAACAAGCCCGCACCTCCTCACCGTAAAGGCAAGGATACATCGGCGCAGGCCCACAAGTACGACCTATGCTAGAACCTAAATAAAAAGGTTGGACATACTAGATCAATCTACAGACCAAGGGAACGTACACACACACACACAGGGCGGTGGCTATCAAGCCAAACAGACCGGTCACATCCCAGTTCGGAGTCAACACCGGGCACCAATAGCATCCGAACTACGCCACGAAATCGCAAAATACAGGGGTGCCTCACACCCTCTATGCTTCACCGATGAGGTGATGGATCATGAATTTCTAGAAGGGTTTAAACCCGTAAACATCGAGGCGTACGATGGAACAACAGATCCAACTGTATGGATAGAAGACTTTATTCTTCACATACACATGGCTCGGGGAGATGATCTCCATGCCATAAAATACTTACCCCTCAAGCTGAAAGGACCAGCTCGGCACTGGCTAAATAACCTCCCGGAGAATTCTATCGGAAGCTAGGAAGAACTTGAGGATGCTTTTCGTGCCAACTTTTAGGGAACTTATGTCCGACCCCCGGATGCTGACGATCTAAGTCATATAATCCAACAGCCCGGGGAATCATCCCATAAGCTTTGGAATCGGTTCTTAACTAAAAAGAACCAGATTGTAGAATGTCCGAACGCTGAAGCCTTGGCGGCGTTCAAACGCAGAATCCGGGATGAATGGCTGGCTAGACACCTTGGCCAGGAGAAGCCGAGAACAATGGCAGCCCTAACTACACTCATGACCCGCTTTTTCGCGGGCGAGGATAGCTGGCTGGCTCGTAGCAGCAATAGCACCAGCGATCCTGGCACTTCTGAAGTCATGGACGACAATGGGAAGCCACGGCGCAATAAAAACAAGCACCAAAACAACACTGGAAACACAGTAGATACATCGGTAAACACCAGATTCAGTGGCTCCAGGACCGGTCAACGGAAGAAGCCATATAAAGGCAACATGATAGTCCATGTAGCTCGGGCAAGATACTGGACAGGTCCTGCCAGATCAATGGCACCCATGACAAACCTGCAAATCACACCAACCGTAGTTGTTGGGTCTTCAAGCAGGTCGGCAAGCTAAAAGTCGAACACAAGGGAAAAGGACCCCGGAGCGAAGACGAGGACGAACCTCGCCAGCCGAACACAGGGGGGCAGAAAAAAAATTCACCGGATGTAAAAACGGTGAACATGATCTACGTCACCCACATCCCCAAAAGGGAGCGCAGGAGCGCACTTCGGGACGTATACGCCGTCGAGCCTGTCGCCCCCAAGTTCAACCCATGGTTGGCTTGCCCGAGTACGTTTGATTGTAGGGATCACCCAACAAGTATCCATCACAGAGGTTCGGCGGCCTTAGTGCTCGACCCCATAATAGACGGATACTATCTTACTCGAGTCCTTATGGATGGCGGCAACAGTCTCAATTTGATATACCAGGACACTGTCCGCAAGATGGGGATCGACCCGTCAAGAATTCAGCCCAGCAGAACTACCTTTAAAGGAGTGATTCCAGGCGTCGAAGTCTGCTACACAGGGTCATTAACATTGGAAGTTGTATTTGGTTCCCCTGATAACTTCCGAAGCGAAGAGCTAATCTTCGACATCGCTCCATTCCGCATTGGCTATCATGCACTACTCGAAAGAACGGCCTTCGCCCGCTTCAACGCAGTCCCACATTATGCCTACGTCAAGCTCAAAATGCCTGGACCACGTGGCATTATCACGGTCAATGGAAACATGGAGCGCTCCCTCCGCATGGAGGAAGACACTGCGGCCCTAGCGGCCGAAGTCGAAAACGGCCTTTTTAGGCCGAACAGCTCGTGAGTCGTCAAGACGGCTAAATGTGCCTGGTCCGCACTAGAATGCGGAAGCTCAGAGGAACCTGAGCTCGATTAGCACTTGTGCCCTGGTCGACTGCCCCATAAGGTAGCAGCTTACGTACCTCGCGTACACAATTATGCCCTTAAAATACCTTGGGCGGCGATAGGGGTATACAACACTTCATTAGTCCATAGTTCGGCTTGACCCTATTCATTCTCTCGCATATATCTTCTTTAGGTTTATTTAAAAACCTACATTGTTTATGGCCGAACATGGTACTCTTTTCCTTGCTTCCTTTTTCTTTTTTACAGGCGGCCTTTACAACTCTCCTTCTGAAGGACAAACTACCATGGAGAAAAGGCACAAACGTGCAGTAGGGCCACTGGTTGAAATTCCTTTCCCATAGATTAGGGCTCTGTGTAAACCTTTTTTACTCTCTTTTTTTAAAATTTTGTGGCATGTCAAATGCCCGAGGCTGTTATTGGCGTTATCTATAACCTCACGGCTCATCGTATTAAACGAGATATAAAAGAGGCAGTTCGGTTCCAATTCATTTGGGCTATTTTTTATTTTCACCACCTGTATTCTCTACCCCAAGACAGATCGTCGCGTATGCCTTAGTACCTGGACTTCATACCAGGGGCTGTATACAACCTAGCACGCCTACAAAAGTCCGAACACCTATACGGAACTATTCGGCGTCCCGGATATTGTGTTATATGCAACGGCTCCGAATCTTGTCTTTGGTCAATAGTTGGGTTGTCCGGCTCCTGTGCTTGCTACCTTACGTTCCGCATTGTTCGGCTAAGATAGTAAAGGGAGAATTGTTGTGATTGTACCTCTGGTTCATCCGGTCAAGTACTTCAGTAGAGAAAGCCAAAAACTGATTGTCATGATGAAGCGAGAGCTGGTCAAGTGATTCGGTGACCTAGTGTTATACTATGATCGATAGCGATCCACTTCGTGTTATACGAGGGGCTGGTCTTCACCCAGCCGCGTCAAAAAGGCACTATATTTCGAAAAGCCTGGTACGCACTAGGCGCTAGTACTTAGGCCCACTAGTCAAGCTCCTATGTTTAAGTAAAAGCAATAAAGCCGCATAGTCTGGTTGCCTGGTTCGCTACGCAAACACCTCCTATATGGACCAAGACGTTGGATAAAGAGTGTTTTTGCGTTTTATCGAACACCCCTGTAATATTTAGATGGGGGCTGAAGCCAACGACTCGACACTTTCAGATTTACATAAATAGATGCACATGAGGGAAAAGTCGCTCATTAATATAAAAGCGCAAAATTTGTATACATCAGCACATTGGCTTAGTCCTTATAACCCGAATACAAATCACTCAAAGGCTACATCCTTTGAGCATTGTCCCTCTACAAGGCGGGCTCTTCTAGGACATCGTCAAAGTACCTTTCCTGAATGCGATGATCCTTGCCTTCTGGAGGGCCAGCAGTGGCTATTTCTGCGACCTTCATCTTCGCCCAATGCACCTTCACGCGGGCAAAGGTCATCCGAGAACCCTCTATGCACGTCGAACGCTTGACAGCGTCGACCCGCGAACTCGCATCGCTGAGCCTCTTCACCAATCAGAAGTAACTACTCGGGATCAGATCAGTGAGCCATAGCCGGACTGTTAAGTCCTTCATGGCCGAACTCGCCATGTTGTGCAGCTCGACCAGCTAGTTCATTTGGTCATTGAGGGGCACTGGATGGTTGGGCGCAATGAACTGCAACCAAAATAGCTTCTCCGTGTTGTTCCCTTCTTGAGCTCGGAAGTATTGGGCGGCGTCGGTGTCATGGTTCAAGTCTGACAGTAAGAATAGGGGGTACGTAGGAGGAGGCAAGATCCTAGCAACAGCGAGATTGTACACAAGGTGTTTATGAGTTCAGGCCCTTCTTGGAGTGTCAGGACCCCGATCCTAAGTTACACAGGTCTAGCCTGTAACACCTCATATCACTTTGCAGCCTCACGCACGGTATCCCCACGGGTGCCACCTTACCTGGCCCGGGACCGTTTGTGCATTTTGGCACACGTATATGATAGTGTCGCTAGCATCCATATGACAGAGAACCCGGGCTGACATGACCAGTTATAAACAAAAAGTGGCGCTAAATTACAGAGACATGCATACATGAACCAACAACGAACGTGTCGGTCATCAACATATGAAGCCAAGTCGTAGCAAGCTACAAGGACTTAAAGGAACAACGCGTGACATTTCCCCTAAGGGAGACACACAGGAACGAAGAATGACACATGCCGGCCAGCCTAAGTGTTCCGGAGCAGTAAGAAGCTACCAAGGCTCAGTGGAAGCACTAGGAGACATTTCCCTATAAGATAGGCTACCAAGGGTAACAACTAGGTGTCGGATCCCACACATAGCAATACACATTACACGTACGCATAACATGCAAGTATGTGCTGTACAACATGGCATCACAACATAACTCAACAACTCATATAGATAAAGGCCCAGAAGAGCCATCATAGCATTTATTACAAACAGAGGTCACATGACCCAACATACAGAGCATACAGGCAACAGAAGTATAACATGTCCGAGTACAGACAACTACAAATGAAAAGGGCTGAGAAGCCTGACTATCTACAAGACCCTCCCAAGGGTACAATATCGTAGCTCAGGTAACAAGCTAAACGTCGAAGTCCACGCGGAATCACTAGTGAGACTGAAGTCTCTCTGCAAAAAACATAAATTAAGCCAACGTGAGTACAAAGGTACTCAGCAAGACTTACATCAGCACTAGCTACATATGCATCAGTATCAACAAAGGGGTGGTGGAGTTTGATTGCAGCAAGCCAGCTTTGACTCGGTGGATATCCTGAACTACGACTACAAGTAACTCTTTTGAGGTGGCGCACACGAGTCCACATATTCGCCAATCAATACACCACTATGGATCCGCTCCCGTCTCCCTACGAGAAGGCCATCCATGGCACTCATGCTTATTTTGTGTGTTTTAGAGTATCCACTTTCACTTGTCTATGAACTGTAAAGGTAACCCAGAAGTCCATTTCCGCGGACACGGCTATTCGAATAGATCATATATAACCCTGCAGGGGTGTACTTCTTCACACACGCTCTCACCACTTACCGCCGTTTACACGACATGTACTCGGCAACCTTCAAGCGGAAGCCCACCGAGGGTGTCGGCCACGACCTGACTAACCACACAAGTCACTAGTCCAGGTTTATCACCTATTTGGGTTCCATCCGTGGGGAGATCCGGCCAGGGTGTCGCTCACGGCCCCAAACGATGTGTACAGGGTTCCCGAGTCACCAAACGGGCGAGCGGTACACCCGGCCACGTACCTGCCGTGTCACAGCCCACCCCGAGGGTCAGCGCTGGGCACGACCTCCAGTAAACTACAAACACCAGAAACTAGTTACAACTCCTGGACAGAGGACAAGGGCAGTTAATAAGTCAAGAGGGTCCATTGGTTTCGGGCCCGATGCATGGTAGTAAATGGTCATGGATCAACCAACACAGAACTCAATTCCTGAGGACGGCTGCAATGAGACAACCCACCATGTACTCGTACATGGCCTCTCATCGCTACCTTTACCAAATTGTGTTCACAAACTTAGCTCTCAACAGTAGGACATGTTCACCACATTCCAATTCATCCCCGATGAATCAGACCTGACACAACTCTAAGCAATAGCAGGCATAACCAGAAAGCATGAATGAGTAGGCACAACATGGCTCAGTCAACTCCTACTCATGCTAGTGGGTTTCAACTATTTACTGTGGCAATGACAGGTCATGCAGAGGAAAGGGGTTCAACTATCGCAGCAGGTAACAGTTGAAGCGTTGCTGTCCTAATGCAGTAAAAGAGAGCAAGAGTGAGAGAGTGGGATTGTATCAGAATGATGGGGTTTTGCTTGCCTGGCACTTCTGAAGATAACATTGGGTCTTCATCGGTGTCATTGATCACATCGTCGGAACACGTCTACTGAAAGGGAACAAACACCGGCAAACAAGAGAGAACACAATCAATGCAATGCGACAATATGATGCATGATCATGACATGGCAATATGCTGTTGATGGAGATAATGCAACTAGCAACCAAATTAAATGAAGTTGGTTTGAACCAAAGGTTCAAATTCAAACTCCACATGTGGTTATTTAAATGTCATTTAATTGATTTGACCTGATCAGCTGGTTTAACTTGTTCAAACATGCATGAAAATGCCATAAACAGATTCCTTGAATTTTTCTGGTCATTTTTCATATATAAATTATTTTCATTGGAGTTATAGATTATTTTCTGTGATTTTTAGAAGTTTTGGCTATTTTCTGAAATAAATAAATCATTTCTGATTTATTTTAAATCACAGAAAATAGTTACTGTGTCAGCACTATGTCATGCTGACATCAGCAAGTCAACAGGCAGGTCCAGGGTCAAACCTGACAGTGCGGTCCCACACGTCAGTGTCTAACTAAACTAACCTAATTTAGTTAACACTAATCTAACCTAATTAACCTGGAGGGTCCCAGATGTCAGTGACCCATTAACTTAACAGACGAGTTAGTATTAATTCTGGCACTAAACCAAAGTTAATTAGAAGTTGGCCCCACATGTCATTGACCCAGGGGAGTCAAACCCTAGGTCAAACGGGCTAATCCCGCCGACGGCTCGACGCCGGCGAGGCCAAATGCGACGGCCGTGCTCGGGTTTCCTCCTCCGGCGACTAAATGGCCGGCGGAGGGCATCTACGTGGAGCTGGGACTCGCCCGCATCCAGTGGAAACAAGCTCGCAGCGGCGGCCGGAGTTCGGGCAGAGAGGGAAAGGAGCTACGAGGCACGGGGGAGTGAGCTAAGGGGCTCTACGGCCTCCTGGGAGCGTGCTGAGCACAACGAAAGGCTCGGACGCGAGCTTTGCTAGCTCTGTCCACGGCAGCATCATGACCGGCCGCGAGGAGCTCCGATCATGACGGGAACGGCGCTACGGCAAGGGGGCAAGCAACAGGAGGGAGGGGAAAGACGGCGAGGCTCACTGGGAGGTCGGAGCGCAGCTCAGTGGGCTCGGGGACAACCTGGAAGCGGCGAATTCGTCGATGGCGTCCGGCGGCCGTGCGGAGAAGACGAGCTCGAGGACGAGGCCTCAGGGCGTCCGGGGTCCTGCGGTTCGGCGTAGAGGTGCACGGCAACGAGGAGGAGCTCGGGGGCTCGTCGGAGAGGCGAGGGGGAGGCTGTGGCTGCGGTGGCTTTGGACGGTGGCGACGGCGCGTTTGGGTGCGTGCGAGGGATAGAGCCATGAGAGGGGAGGGGACGAGTGGACGGGCCAGAGCGGTCGGGGGGGGGGGGTTGCGTGGCGTCGTAGAGGAGTCCAGGCGAAGGGGAGGCAGCCAGGCAGGGTGGAGTTGGCCGGGGCGTGCCGGCGTGCTACGGGCACACGCCCTCGTGCCCACTGGCATGAGGAAGAAGACGCCCTTATCCCTGGGATGGGCCAGGAACAGGAGCTGGGCTGGCTCTGCTGCAGGTAAGAAGCCCAGGTGATGTTCCACTCTTTTTTTTCTAATTTAGTTTCTGTTTTCTATTTTCTGTAATTGTTTTGGCTTTATTAAAAATGCCAGGGCATTTCAAAAATCATGAGACTGGTTGTGGCCACTGTTTGGATTATTTCCAACAGCCAACATTTCAGTTCATGAATATTTGGACATTTAACATAATATATAAAATTTAAATGCCCAAATGCAAATATGGTATGATTTAAACCAGTGCCCAAAATATTCCACAAAATGTTCACTATTTTTGGTTTGGTCTCAAAGCCTTGCCAAAAATTATCAAACATTGATGAAGGCACTTTGGGTCATTGGAAATGATTTTAGTTTTGACCCTAGTTGAATTCATTTGATGCTAGGGTTTGAACACCCCCAATTCAACTTTCTGGAAAACTTAAACATGATGCAACCGACAAGTGCTATCCTAATGCAAGGTGAAACTGGGGATGTGACAACTCACCCCCACTAAACAAGAATCTCGTCCCAAGATTCAAGACGTGAGGTAAGAAATCAGAGGGGACACAAGCTAACACAATCTTCCCGATCCAATTGCACTTCGAAGAATGTTGATTGCTTGCATCATGTTGATCTTGACATCCTTGCTTTCGAGATCGTTGTCCAACACAGTGACGACGAAAGAAACTCCGCAGTAGTTGATCTTGTGAAAGATCGGGCAACTCAAGATCAACTCTTGGAGTGAGACGTTGAAACATCTCTTCAGCTGAGACACGGAATACACATCCAGGGGGATGGAGTGAAACAAACGATGAAGGTTCACCTAGTGGCAATAATTCCACACCTAAGAAGAGGGTGATCGATATCACCAGACGGGACACCTTAGAGAAAGTGACTCATAGAGTTATTCCCTTAAGTGGCAAAAAGAATTACTTTTGATATAGAGATCATTGAAATTCTCTATACCAGCCTAAGGCAATCACAAATGACCGTTTGACGGAATTCGGGAGAACGACATATTCCGACTAGCATGGATGGTGTGGACTACCTTGTTGAAGACAACACAAGGGATGATTTTGCTTATCATCGGAAATGGATGGGACCCATGGCAAGTCCACTTCTGAAGATAATCCTGAACAACAGTGGCTGAGAAGGGCAACCCATGGAATATTGGCACATTGGCGGTTCAAGCTGGGAACAAAATGCAAATGCTGGGAATGATTCTGGTAACTGGGAAGAAACCCCACAACAGTGAGTGAATCTACTCTTTGAGAGGTTATAGCATAACCAAGAACACTGGGAGCAATCCCGGTTAGAGCCAGAGATAACACCTAGTGCTTGTGCGTGCTCTCAAGAACTTGAGCATTTCCATCATCATCAAGGTTTTACCATTAACCGTGCCAATGGTGCTGACAACACAACATACGACCATGATGAATAGCGATGGACGATGCAGATGCAAAGGAAGATAACACCTTCTCAGATTTCACCTTAGCGGAGTCAAGGGGCAAAATCTGGATGATCAATCGAGAGACATTTAGCACTCCGCTTCTAATGTTCTCCTTGATGTGCTAGCGCAACCTATTTATTAAAATGGTTTGGTACCTAGAATGTCAAGTAAAAGGTCGGACTTCAGGAGCACAAAAATCCATAAGAAACAACTAGGGAGTAAATCCTACGAAGTCCTTATGGGGGGAGTGGCCAACTTCTTCAATCAAGATACTACAACAATAGGTCTTCCGGCTGGGTGTGTTGGCCACGACATCCACTTTATCGGTTATCGAGAGACCAATATTATAGTTCTTGGAAATGGCTCCAACCATCATATCTGCCTGAGATTCAGTTCTGGTTGGTGTCAGGATATTCCAGACGTCATGTCTGGAAACGAAAGTTTTCAAAACAAATCGACGAGATGGCGTTGCGAGATTCTCGGGGAGTGAACTACGATAGCAAGCTCCAAAACATGAGCTAGTTCTGCTACGTACCTGTGAACATGTTATCCCAGAAAAACGTGACCACATAGTAGTCTTATAATAAAACACTACCGAGTTCAGGTTAGGAACCATCATTGAAGATAACAAAGACTTGTGCATGTCCGTCTGGGCCCTTCGGGATTAGCGCATGAACTTCTTTTCTTTGAACAAATCAATCAGCGGCTTGGTGTGCTAGGGATACCTATGGGATGAAGGTTGCAAGTCTCCAAAACAAAGAATACTGCGCACATGTGCATGACTGACTTGGGATGATTCCACAGGAAGCAAAACAACTTCCTCGAACTCACGGTGGCAACTTACATCAATTACACATGAGCTAGGGAAAGTCTCTTCTCTCATCCAACATATACCTCATGAACGAGACATGAAGATAATGCTTACAAATTTTCCAACACTAGCTTTAATGTTCAACATGAATCATGGAGGGAATAAACATGTTGTCGATGGGCTCGACAACAATTCATCGAGGCTTCCATAAAATGGAACTCCATAACTATGTGAACAAGGTGATGGCATTGGTCAGACCAATAGATGTAACGGTGTATGCTCGAGGGATCAACCACGAGTAAGACAACATTAAGAACATCGTTGGTTCTGATTTGATTTGAGGATAGCCCACACTCAAATCATAGTTTTGGCAAGACAATGGGTCCAACAACTGGTCAAGAGGATCAATCGATGAAGATATCATCTTTTCTCAACACACATACAAGATATCCCTTAAGATGAACTAAATCGGACAAGCTTCCATCTTCCAACTCTCCAAGTTGTTGTTTAGCTTGACCAACCAGCTCAGGGTATGTGACACAGATTCTTGTAGAAGGGGTGGTTTATATGTAAACCAACTTGATCAAGAGCTCAACATAACGGTCAGAGATCAACCTGGTAATACTTCCGAGAAGATATTCGGAAAATCACGAACCACCGATATGTTAGGAAGCTCGAGATCAATCTTGCTTTTCGGGGCAAGACGATATGATCAAAAGAGCGAGAGATTGACACAATCCTAACTCATTGATCGAAGAGTGCACCAAGTAAAATGGACCAGGTAGCACGATCAATCTTAGAATGATGATTCAGTAACCAGCATGCTAAGAATGAGATTATCGTCCATTAACCACCAAGTAACAGGGTTGCTAGGGGTATTGATTTCACACATCACAATTCACTTGTCGGTATTCGGGTCATAACAACACGGAGACCAAGGAATGAACGACGATGGTGAGAAGTATTACTGTATCAAGAGTTTATAGGAGGTTGTGCAATTCCCATGACATTCTTGACATAAAAGAGGGTAACACTCCAAGGTAAAACAGAACAAAAGCCGGATTGGCATTTTGATCTGCGGGATACAACTGCTCTGACCCAATCCTGGATATGGATATGGTACTGGAGTTTGTTTCTCCTAGTCATTCCAGAATAGAATGGCTTGACGGACCACAAGAGTAAAAGGCATCGATGAACTTGAGTGCACAACTACTCCTGACTATCAACTGATAGACGAGGGTCATAATACAACTAAAAAGGGACAACTCAAAGGAATATATAACTTTCTGAGTTGTGGGTGCATAGATTAGCATGTCGAACTAGTTCAACATATTTCTTCAAGATAACCCATGCAGAAAGGTAGAATTGGCAGAGTCACAATATGAATGGGGTACTACTCAAGAGCACCCTGGTTGTGATCTTTTGGTTCAGAAGAACTTCTGCCATGATGGTTCATGGTATTGAAAGAACGATAACCACGGACCTTGAGGACTATCACAAGGTTACTAATATCCTAAAGGAACGAGCAAACACTATCAACATGAAGTAAGTAGAGTTAATCTCGGGTTTAAGAACCCAGGAATAGAATGCCTACTAACTAAATGGCATCACGGGATGCTTTCGAGAATGATGGCCAGAATGATCACGCTGGGAACACAATACATGGCTAGATTACTAGGTGATACTCAAGACACCTAGGGTCATAATAATAACTCCAACATGTATGTCGAGGCAACAGAGTACCTCAACACAGCGACTAGTGTGGTTAATTCTGGCCCAAAGAAGCATCGGGAACATGAAGGAAAGATTTGCAAATGCATCAGATTATTTAGAAACCTGGAATGACTCGGACAGCATAACGGCTGTAAATGCTTGATAATACTTTTGAGATCCAAGCAAAAGGATAGCATATCCACTTAACATAATAATGTCAAGGTTCTGAGACCAACACTTGAACAAACAGAAGTAGTAGAAACTGAACTAAGGGTTGAATCCACAATAACGTGATCCTGATAAATAGAATGAGAATCCTAGTTCTTAATCCCCGTAGAAAGAAGAAGGTGACTCAGATCAGAAGGTCATAGGGTAAAAGAGTAAAAAGAGCCTTACGTTCCCTTCCACAAACAATTCCCTTACATAACTAAAGAATTTCTAGACACGACTTCGACCAGTTTGGCTTGCTAATCCTACAGGCAGTCAGGCTCTGATACCAAAGCTGTCGGGACCCCGATCCTAAGTCACACAGGTCTAGCGTCTAACACCTCATATCACTTTGCGGCCTGACGCACGGTATCCCCACGGGTGCCACCTTACCTGGCCCGGGACCGTTTGCGCATTTTGGCACACGTATATGATAGTGTCGCTAGCATCCATATGACAGAGAACCCGGGCCAACATGACTAGTTATAAACCAAAAGTGGCACTAAATTACAGAGACAGGCATACATGACCCAGCAACGAATGTGTCGGTCATCAACGTATGAACCCAAGTCGTAGCAAGCTACAAGGACTTAAAGGAACAACGCGTGACATTTCCCCTAAGGGACAGACACAGGAACGAAGAAGGACACATGCCGGCCAGCCTAAGTGTTCCGGAGCAGTAGCAAGCTAACAAGGCTAAGTGGAAGCACTAGGAGACATTTCCCTATAAGATAGGCTACCAAGGGTAACAACTAGGTGTCGGATCCCACACATAGCAATACACATTACACGTACGCATAACATGCAAGTATGTGCTGTACAACATGGCATCACAACATAACTCAACAACTCATATACATAAAGGCCTAGAAGAGCCATCATAGCATTTATTACAAACAGAGGTCACATGACCCAACATACAGAGCATACAGGCAACGGAAGCATAACATGTCTGAGTACAAACAACTACAAATGAAAAGGGTTGAGAAGCCTGACTATCTACAAGACCCTCCCAAGGATACAATATCGTAGCTGAGGTAACAAGCTAAACGTCGAAGTCCACGCGGAACCACTAGTGAGACTGAAGTCTCTCTGCAAAAAAACATAAATTAAGCAAACGTGAGTACAAAGGTACTCAGCAAGACTTACATCAGCACTAGCTACATATGCATCAGTATCAACAAACGGGTGGTAGAGTTTGATTGCAGCAAGCCAGCTTTGACTCGGTGGCTATCCTGAACTACGACTGCAAGTAACTCTTTTGAGGTGGTGCACACGAGTCCACATATTCGCCAATCAATAAACCACTATGGATCCGCTCCCGTCTCCCTACGAGAAGGCCATCCATATCACTCACGCTTATCTTGTGTGTTTTAGAGTATCCACTTTCACTTGTCTATGAACTGTAAAGGTAACCCAGAAGTCTATTTCCGCGGACACGGCTATTCTAATAGATCATATATAACCCTGCAGGGGTGTACTTCTTCACACACGCTCTCACCACTTACCGACGTTTACACGACATGTACTCGGCAACCTTCAAGCGGTAGCCAGCGAGGGTGTCGGCCATGACCTGACTAACCACACAAGTCCCTAGTCCAGGTTTATCGCCTATTTGGGTTCCATCCGTGGGGAGATCCGGCCGGGGTGTCGCTCACGGCCCCAAACGATGTGTACAGGGTTCTCGAGTCACCAAACGGGCAACTGGTACACCCGGCCACGTACCTGCCGTGTCACAGCCCACCCCGAGGGTCAGCGCTATGCACGACCTCCGGTAAATTGCAAACACCAACAACTAGTTGCAACTCCTGGACAGAGGACAATGGCAGTTAATAAGTCGCGAGGGTCCATTGGTTTCGGGCCCAATGCATGGTAGTAAATTGTCATGGATCAACCAACACAGAACTCAGTTCCTGAGGACGGCTGCAATGAGACAACCCACCATGTACTCCTACATGGCCTCTCATCGCTACCTTTAACAAATCGTGTTCACAAACTTAGCTCTCAACTGTAGGACATGTTCACCACATTCGAATTCATCCCCGATGAATCAGACCTGACACAATTCTAAGCAATAGCAGGCATAACCAGAAAGCATGAATGAGTAGGCACAACATGGCTCAATCAACTCCTACTCATGCTAGTGGGTTTCAACTATTTACTGTGGCAATGACAGGTCATGCAGAGGAAAGGGGTTCAACTACCGCAGCAGGTAACAGTTGAAGCGTTGTAGTCCTAATGCAGTAAAAGAGAGCTAGAGCGAGAGAGCGGGATTGTATCGGAATGCTCAATGGGGTTTTTCTTGCCTGGCACTTCTGAAGATAACATTGGATCTTCATCGGTGTCATCGATCACATCGTCGGAACACATCTACTGAAAGGGAACAAACACCGGCAAACAAGAGAGAACACAATCAATGCAATGCGACAATATGATGCATGATCATGACATGGCAATATGCTGTTGATGGAGCTAATGCAACTAGCAACCAAATTAAATGAAGTTGGTTTGAACCAAAGGTTCAAATTCAAACTCCACATGTGGTTATTTAAATGTCATTTAATTGATTTGACCTGATCAGCTGGTTTAACTTGTTCAAACATGCATGAAAATGCCATAAACAGATTCCTTGAATTTTTCTGATCATTTTCATATATAAATTATTTTCATTGGAGTTATACGTTATTTTCTATGATTTTTAGAAGTTTTGGCTATTTTCTGAAATAAATAAATCATTTCTGATTTATTTTAAATCACAGAAAATAGTTACCGTGTCAGCACTACGTCATGCTGACATCAGCAAGTCAACAGGCGGGTCAAGGGTCAAACCTGACAGTGCGGTCCCACATGTCAATGTCTAACTAAACTAACCTAATTTAGTTAACACTAATCTAACCTAATTAACCTGCAGGGTCACACATGTCAGTGACCCATTAACTTAACAGACGAGTTACTATTAATTCTGGCACTAAACCAAAATTAATTAGAAGCTGGCCCACATTTCATTGACCCAGGGGAGTCAAACCACAGGTCAAACGGGCTAATCCCGCCGACGGCTCGACGCCGGCGAGGCCAAATGTGGCGGCGGTGCTCAGGTTTCCTCCTCCGGCGACTAAATGGCCGGCGGAGGGCATCTACGTGGAGCTGGGACTCGCCCGCATCCAGTGGAGTAGGCGGTGTGTGCTGGGGTGGCCAGAGCTTGCCGGAAACAAGCTCGCAGCAGCGGCCGGAGTTCGGGCAGAGAGGGAAAGGAGCTACGGGGCACGGGGGAGTGAGCTAAGGGGCTCTACGGCCTCCTGGGAGCATGTTGAGCACGATGAACGGCTCGGACGCGTGCTTTGCTAGTTCTGTCCACGGCAGCATCATGACCGGCGGCGAGGAGGTCCGGTCATGGCGGGAACGACGCTACGACAAGGGGGCAAGCAACAGGAGGGAGGGGAAAGACGACGAGGCTCACTGGGAGGTCGGAGCGCAGCTCAGTGGGCTCGGGGACGACCTGGAAGCGGCGAATTCGTCGATGGCGTCTGGCGGTCATGCGGAGAAGACGAGCTCGAGGACGAGGCCTCAGGGCGTCCGGGGTCTTGCGGTTCGGCGTAGAGGTGCACGGCAGCGAGGCGGAGCTCGGGGGCTCGTCGGAGATGCGAGGGGGAGGCTGTGGCCGCGGTGGCTTTGGACGGTGGCGACGGCGCGTTCGGGTGCGTGCGAGGGAGAGAGCCAGGAGAGGGGAGGGGAGGAGTGGACGGGCCAGAGCGGTCGGG
>LR738709.1:161481087-161499311 GCA_902687465.1 Secale cereale
GGGGGGGGTTGCGTGGCGTCGTAGAGGAGTCTAGGCAAAGGGGAGGCAGCCAGGCAGGGTGGAGGTGGCTGGGGCGTGCCGGCGTGCCGCGGGCACACGCCCTCGTGCCCACTGGCACGAGGAAGAAGACGCCCTTGTCCCTGGGCTGGGCCAGGAACAGGAGCTGGGCTGGCTCTGCTGCAGGTAAGAAGCCCAGGTGAGGTTCCACTCTTTTATTTTTCTAATTTAGTTTCAGTTTTCTATTTTCTGTAATTGTTTTGGCTTTATTAAAAATGCCAGGGCATTTTCAAAAATCATGAGACTGGTTGTGGCCACTGTTTGGATTATTTCCAACAGCCAACATTTCAGTTCATGAATATTTGGACATTTAACATAATATATAAAATTTAAATTCCCAAACGCAAATATGGTATGATTTAAACCAGTGCCCAAAATATTCCACAAAAATGTTCACTATTTTTGGTTTGGTCTCAAAGCCTTGCCAAAAAATTTCAAACATTGATGAAGGCACTTTGGGTCATTGGAAATGATTTTATTTTTTACCCTAGTTGAATTCATTTGATGCTAGGGTTTGAACACCCCCAATTCAACTTTCTGGAAAACTTAAACATGATGCAACACACAAGTGCTATCCTAATGCAAGGTGAAACTGGGGATGTGACATGGAGGAAGTAACATCCCTACGTCTCGGTGCCCGGAGGCGTTCGACTGGAATATGTATATGTGTGTGTTACAGGGGGTGCGAACCCTTGTACCGGAGGAGGGAGGTGTCTTATATAGAGTGCGCCAAGAACCCAGCCGCCCCACGTCATAGAGGATTCAATGTACACAAAGGCAGGACATTACTGATAATGCATGTAATAAAGGATGATAAAGGCTGCCATTACTGCGGAGTGAATGCACGACCGTTGCTGGCCTCACGAGACCCTTGACCTTCGGGGGTCGAGTGGTTTTTGTACGGTCGAGTGCACCAATCCTTCCAAGTGGAGATGAGTCATCCCATTGAGGGTATGCCGTCAAGTGAATTGTCATCTTGGGCATATCAGTCGGCGGCTTCTGCCATCTTCGAAATGTCTTTGAACTTTTAGAGCAGTGACCTTGGGTAGGGTATCTAGGTCAGGCCTGTGACCCGACCCAAGGTCTGTGGTATCATCAGTAGCCCCCGAATGGATTGAGGTCCGAGTGAAGGAGAGGGTTGAGGTCGATTCTAATCCAAGTCCGATGCCCTTGGGGTATCTTCGTCGAATCTGGAGATCGGGTCAGTCCTTCAACCTTAACTCAGTTGCCTTAATCGATTCAAAAACAGTCGAGTGAACTTTCGTGTATGGTCTCGAGCGCCGGCGGGGTGCGCGGCTTTTGACGCGATTGGTTGCTCTGTGGCCTCCGGATTTCATGGGATTTGAATTTCAGGGAAGCGCGCGGGACGGGGCGTGCCGCGGTAATCGGGTTGGATATGCCCGGACGCCTCGATTTCCATGCCGCCTTTTTCGCCATGTATCGGGCGAGCGTGTGTTGCGGGATTTGATAGGATTGCTCGGGTCCACCAGTCAGCCACTCGACCGTCTGGATATAAAGGAGCGCCACGGCCGATGCAAAAGCCTTGTTCACCCAATTTCTCCTTCTTCTTCCTCTGTCCCTCCGCTGCATCTCCTCCCCTCGCTTACCACTGCTCCGCCTGTGCTCGGCTCGCCCCCATGGGCAAGGACAGGACGGCGGCCCTGGAGCGCTCGAAGAAGGCAGCAGTGATGGGGAAGGGGAAGAAAATCAATCGGGGGTCGACGTCGAGAACCAGACTTCCGCCTGGCTGGATCCAGGGGGATTGGATCAAGTCCACGATGCAGGTGGAAGACATGGAGGAGCTGGTGGAGGAGGGGCTGATTGCCCACAGTTCTTCGAGGCTATCGGAAGATGAGATCGAGCCACAGCCGCAAGAGGGCGAGTGCGTCCACCTCGCGACCCACGTGGACCGAGGTTTCTCTCTGCCCCTGCATCCCTTCTTGCACGGTTTCTTGACTTTCTACGGCGCCCAGCCGCATCACTTCTCCCCCAATACCATCACGTATCTCGCCGCTTTTGTGTCTTTGAGTGAGAACTTCCTGGGGTGTCGACCACACTGGGGCTTGTTCAAACACATCTTCACTTGTCATTCCCAATCCATGAAAAAGTCAAACCCGAGTGATGAGAAGACGCATGTGATCCAAATGTGCGGCGGCCTGGGTATTCAGACGAGGGGTAGGAGCACCTTTCCTGCCATGGTCCTTCCCGAGTCGGTCAGGGGATGGCAGTCGACTTAGTTTTACTGCAAGGACATCCCGACTCCCGGTCAGTTGACCGGACTACCTCCGTTTGCCCTAGATCGAGTCGGTCAGCCACCTCTGTTGCTTGTGAGTCGGGCTAAAAACGCAGAGGTAGACATGCTAGTCGAGCGAGTAGTCCAGTTGGTCCGCGATGGAGTCACTGGGATGGACCTGCTAGAGGTATTCCTCAAACAGCGGATTCAGCCTCTCCAAGCTCGGGATCATCCGATGTGGATGTATTCGGGCACCAATGACACCTCTTGAGTCCACCCAGAGGAGGCCGCCGAGTAGACAGTGGAGCAGTGTCAGAAGTGCATCACTGGGAACAAGGATAACCCTCGGGGGACCAGGAGAGTCCGCCCGTTCGACGTAGACCACGAACCAGACAAGGTTTGGCCCTGATTACCAAGTGAATTTTATGATTCTTCCTTCTAGGTGTTGGCGAATCTGATTGATTTTTGATCGACCCTTTTCTTTGCGGATCTTTACTGAGATGTATTCGGTGCCCAATGGAGAGCAGATTCAGGAGGAGGCAGAGGGTGTCGGCGAAGCCTCCGACTGAAAGTCCGATGAGGAGAGCGGAGGAGAGCGAGGATTCTAGCAGCAGTGAAGAAGTCGAGTCGCCGCCCCGCGTCGTTAAGCGCTCCAAGCAGACTCACGATCCAGAGAACATGCGCGTCTGGACAGGCCCCACCAGCTCCCAGGTGCAGAAGCGCACTCGGACGACCACCCCAGATCCGACTAAGAAGGCTCCGAAACAGCCCAAGGTCACCGCTTCCAAGCCTTGGAAGGCCTTTCCCAAGATCAAAGTGGATGTTCCGATCGCTTCCACGTGAGTGCCGCTCTGCTTTGCTCCCCTTTCGTTCGAGGAGTCTGATTTGTCTTTGTCGATTCACCAGCCTATTCTACCGACTGTATTCTGAAATCTTCAGTGCTGCTGCTTCTGGGACCTCTATGGACGTCGACAAGGGTCATGACAATGAGGAGACTGCAGACATGGCCACGTCCAATGCAGGTACAATTTTTTGACAACACCCTTGCTTTCGTTCACCAGTTTGTCAGACGGATGAATTTCCTTTTGGTCGAATGTTTTTGTAGTGCCGCGCAATGTCATCGAATTGCCTGATGATGAGGAGGATGAGGAGCGCGAGGAGGTGCCCCGAAGAGTCACGGGAAGGAGGGGTCGGAAGACGTCCTCTGGCTCGGATGCCCAGCAACAAGGGGACGCGGTTCGGGCCTCAGTCTCTTTTGCTGTTCCCGAGTCGACTGGTCGTCCGTCTGCTTCGACTGTCCAAGTCGCAGACCCTGCAGCTGCTTCGACTGCCCCGTCGTCTGTGCTTTTTTCTACCCATCACGTCTCATAGGACCCTATGAGCGCGGCTAAGGAAGTCGTTCGTCAAGCAGGGTTGATGATGGAGCAGACGAAGGCAACATACGAGGCTAGCATGGCTGCTTATTATGCTAGTTCGTGTCACATCCCTAGGTCAACCCCTGTGGTCCTTGCCTGATCATCATGTCATCATGTTTAATTTTTGTTAAACTTGAAATTTGGATTGTTCAAACCCTAGCACTTCAAATTTCAAATAGGTCCAGTTAAAAAAATTGCATTCAATGTTTCCAAAATGTTCCTAATATTTGTTGGATATTTTTGGCAAGGCTTTTGCAGCAAACCAAAAATAATGGACATCTTTGTGGAATATTTTGGGCAGGGAATTTAATTTATTATTGTATTTGAATTTGGAATTATATTCATAATATATAGAATATATTTTCAAATAACTTTGAAATGTTTTATGTGCTTTTGGAAAAGTCCATCTAACAACATAAAATTGTTCAGAGGAGTTTTTGGCATTGTTTGAAATTGCTTAATTTCAAAACAGTGGCAAAAGAAAATAAACAAAGAAAGAAAAAACAGAAACAGAAATAAAACAGAGCAGAGGCTTACCTGTAGCCGGCCCAGCTAGCCGGCCCAGCCCACCAGGGGCAAGGGCGTCTTCAACCTCCTGCCAGGAGGACAGGCAGGTGCGTGGTGACGGCGCACGCCCACGGCCTCCACCTCCTCCCTGCCTGCATCCCTCCCCGATGCCCTGGACGAGCGCCACGACACACCTGGAACCCCCTCGACCCCTCCCAGTGCTTCTTCCCCCTCCTCTGTCTCTCTCCCCCCGCTTCCCTCGAACGCGACCGAACGAAGCCGTCGCCGCCGACGAGCTCCCCCGCGGCCACAGCCCTCCCCACGCCCCCGCAAAGTGTCCACGAGCTCCGCCTCCGTCTTCTACGCCTCCCTAAGTACCTATGCGACGCCGGACGCCCCTGAACGCCCTCGCCGCCGTCGTCTTCAACCGCGGCCGTCCGAGATCGCCGTCGTCTCTCCGTCGCCTCCATAGCCTCCTCGAGCTGCTGACCTGCTCTTCGACTTCGCCGTGAGCCCCTGTCTGTTTCCCCTCTCTCCCCACGGTCGAATTCTCCACCTAGCCTAGCTAACCACCGCACCCGAAAGCTTGGCTCCGCCGGCCAAGTCGCCGCCGTGGCCACAGCCACCGTAGCGTGCGTCCGAGCTCGCCACTGCATGCCTTGCACTCCCGCGCATCGGACAGGGCCACCCGTTGCTCCTGGAGTGGCCCGTAGCGTCGTTCCGTTCATCACCCGAACTCCGGCGGCCGCCTCCGTGGACGTGGCCGTCATTCCCGGCGACCCCGCGACCTCCCGAGCAGCAAGCTAGATGCGGGCGTGTGCGGGCTATCTGCTGGTGGCATTCGCGCGTCCTCCTGCCGTCTGTAGCACGAGCCCGAGCAACTCCGGCGAGTCTCCGCCGTTGTTTTGGTCGCCGCCGGCCAGTGTCCGGTGACCGCCGACGTGGCACTTAATTAGTGACTAATTACCCCACTAATCCCCCCTAGAGCCACTGCCATGTGGGCCCCTGTACCTATTTAGGTTAGTTTTATTTTCTGTTTAGATTAATCCATAAACAGTGGGACCCACCCGTCAGCTTTGACTCTGCTGACGTGGTCGTTGACCTGACCCCACCTGTCTGTGACTCTAGGCAGCACTCTGTCACTGGCATGTGGAGCCCACATGTCAGAATTGACCTGGACCAGCCCGTTGACCTGCTGACGTCATGATGACGCAGTGCTGACGCAGTAAATGTTTTCTGGGTTTTTAATAAATCTGAAATGATTTATTTATTTCAGAAAATAGCCAAAACTTCTAAAAATCATAAAAAATAATCTATAACTCAGATGAAAATAAATTATATATGAAAATTGATCAAAAAAATCCAAGGAATCTGTTTATGGCATTTTCATGCATGTTTGAATAACTTACAGCCACTGTTTAGGACAATTTGAATAAATGGCATTTGAATAATCACATGTGGAGTTTGAATTTGAACCCTGGGTTCAAACCAACTTCATTTAATTGTGTTGCTAGTTGCATTAGCTCAATAAACATCATATTGCCCTGTCATGTTCATGCATCATATTGTTGCATTGCATTGATTGTGTTCTTCCTCTGTTTGTCGGTTTTGCCCCCTCTCAGTAGACGACGTTCCGACGATGAGTTCGATGACACCGATGAAGAGCTATTAATATCTTCAGAAGTGCCAGGCAAGCAGAACCCCCTTGTTCATTCTGATACAATCCCACTCTCTCGCTCCTGCTCTCCTTTACTGCATTGGGACAACAACGATTGAACTGCTTTTTGCTGCGGTAGCTGAACCCCTTTCCTCTGCATGACCTGTCATTGCCACAGTAAATAGTTGAAACCCACTAGCATGAGTAGGAGTTGTTTGAGCCATGTTGTGCCTACTCATTCATGCTTTCTGGTTATGCCTGCTATTGCTTAGAGTCGTGTCAGGTCTGATTCATCGGGGATTAATTGGAATGTGGTGAACATGTCCTACTTTGTGTGAGCTAAGTGTGTGAACACGATTTGGTAAAGGTAGCGGTGAGAGGCCATGTAGGAGTACATGGTGGGTTGTCTCACTGGAACCGTCCTTAAGAACTGAGTTCTGTGTAAGTTGTCCAATGACATAGCTACTACCACGCATTGGAATGCTTAAGTGCCCCTCTCGACTTATTAATCAACTCGATCTCTGTCCAGGAGTTGCAACTAGTTTCTGGTGTTTGTAGGTAGTGTGGCACGGTGTACCAAGCGCAGATCCATCCGTCGAGGTGGGCTTGGGAACCCTGCGCACATCATTTGGGGCCGTGAGCGACACCCCGGCCGGATCTCCCCACGGATGGAACCCGAATAGGCGATAAACCTGGACGAGAGACTTGTGTGGTTAGTCAGGTCGTGGCCGACACCCTCACCAGGCTTCCGCTTGAAGGTTGCCGAGATACACGACGTGTACATGGCGGTAAGTGGCGAGAGCATGTGTGAAGAAGTACACCCCTGCAGGGTTAACATGATCTATTTGAATAGCCGGGTCCGCGGTTATGGACTTCTTGGATGCTTACGTGGTACATTGACAAGTGAAAGTGGATACTCTAAAATGCTCAAGACAAGTGTGAGTGCTGTGGATGGCGTTCTCGTAGGGAGACGGGAGCGGATCCATAGTGGTGTATTGATTAGTGAATATGTGGACTCGTGTGCGCCACCTCAAAAGAGTTACTTGCAGTCGTAGTTCAGGATAGCCACCGAGTCAAAGCTGGCTTGCTGCAGTCAAACTCCACCACCCCTTTGTTGATACTGTTGCATATGTAGTTAGTTCTGATGTAAGTCTTGCTGAGTACCTTTGTACTCACGTTTGCTTAATTTATGTTTTGCAGAGAGACTTCAGTCTCGCTAGTGGTTCCGCGTGGACTTCGACGTTTAGCTTGTTACCACAGCTACGGTCTTGTGCCCTTGGGAGGGTCTCGTAGATAGTCAGGCTTCTTAGCCTTTTTCATTTGTAGTTGTCTGTACTCAGACATGTTATGCTTCCGTTGCCTGTATGCTCTGTATGCTGGGTCATGTGACCTCTGATTGTAATAAATGCTATGATGGCTCTTCTGGGCCTTTATCTATATGAGTTGTTGAGTTATGTTCTGATGCCATGTTGTACAACACATACTTGCATGTTATGCGTACGTGTAATGTGTATTGCTATGTGTGGGATCCGACACCTAGTTGTTTACCTTTGGTAGCCTATCTTACAGGGAAATGTCTCCTAGTGCTTCCACTGAGCCTTGGTAGCTTGCTACTGCTCCGGAACACTTAGGTTGGCCGGCATGTGTCCTTCTTCGTTCCTGTGTCTGTCCCTTAGGGGAAATGTCACGCGTTGTTCCTTTAAGTCCTTGTAGCTTGCTACGACTTGGGTTCATATGTTGATGACCGACACGTTCGTTGCTGGGTCATGTATGCATGTCTCTGTAATTTAGTGCCACTTTTGGTTTATAACTGGTCACGCCGGCCCGGGTTCTCTGTCATATGGATGCTAGCGACACTATCATATATGTGTGCCAAAATGCGCAAACGGTCCCGGGCCAGGTAAGGTGGCACCCGTGGGGATACCGTGCGTGAGGCCGCAAAGTGATATGATGTGTTACAGGCTAGACCTGTGTGACTTAGGATCGGGGTCCCGACAACTTTGGTATGAGAGCCTGACTGCCTGTAGGATTAGTTTGCCAAACTGGTCGAAGTTGTGTCTAGAAACTCTTTAGTTATATTAAGGGAATTGATTGTGGAAGGGAACGTAAGGCTCTTTTTACTCCTTTACCCTATGACCTTCTGATCTGAGTCACCTTCTCCTATTCCACGGGGATTAAGAACTAGGCTTTCTCTTATGTCTATCAGGATCACGTTAATTGTGGATTCAACTCTCAGTTCAGTTTATTCTACTTCTGTGTGTTCAATTGTTGATCTCAGAACCTTGACATTATGATGTTGAGTGGTTATGCTATCTTGTGCACGAGTATCAAAAGTATTTTCGAGCATTTACAGCCGTTATGCTGTCCGATGTCATCCCAGGTTTCTAAATAGTCTGATGCATTTGCAAACCTTTCCTCCTTGTTTCCGATGACCTTTTAGGCCAGATTAATCACACTAGTCAGTGTGCTGAGGTACTCTGTTACCTCGACATATATGTTGGAGTTATTATTATGACCCTAGGTGTCTTAAAGGATCACCCAGTAATCTAGCAATGCCTTATATTCTCAGTGTGATGATTCTGGCCATCATTCTCGAAAGCATCCTGTGATGCCATTTAGTTAGTAAGCATTCTACTCCTGGGTTCTTGAACCCAAGATTCACTCTACTTACTTCATGTTGATAGTATTGCTCGCCCCTTTAGGATATTAGTAACCTTGCGATAGTCCTCGAGGTCCGTGGTTATCGTTCTTCCAATACCATGAACTATCATGGCAGAAGTTCTTCTGAACCAAAGATCACAACCCGAGTGCTCTTGAGTAGTACTCCATTCATATTGTGACTCTGCCAATTCTACTTTCTGCATGGGTTATCCGGAAGAAATATGTTGAACTCGTTCGACATGTTAAACTATGTATCCACAACTCAGAAGTTATATGTTCCTTGAGTTGTCTCCTTTTAGTTGTATTATAACCCTCGCCTATCAATTGATAGTCAGGAGTAGTTGTGCATCCGTGTTTATCGATGCCTTTTACTCTTGTGATCCGTCAATTCATTCTATCTTGGAATGACTAGGAGAAACAAACTCCAGTACCTTATCCATATCCAGGATTGGGTCAAAGAAGTTGTACTTCGCAGATGAAGAATGCTAATCCAGCTTCTAAACTGGTCTATCCTGGAGTATTACCATCTTTATGTCAAGAATGTCCTGGGAATTGCACAACCTCCTATGAACTCTTGATACAGTGATACTTCTCACCCTCATCGTTCATTCCTCGGTCTCCGTGTTGTTGTAACCGGAATACTGACAAGTGAATCGTGATGTGTGAAATCAATACTCCTAGCAACTTCGTTGCTTGGTAGCAAATGGACGATAATCTCATTCTTAGTGTGTTGGTTACTAAATCATCATTCTAAGATTGATCGTGCTACCTAGTCCATTTTTCTGGTGCACCTTTTGATCAATGAGTTAGGATTGCATAAATCCCTCACTCTTGTGATCATATCATCTCGCCCTGAAAAGCAAGATTGTTTGCGAGCTTAATAACACATCGGTGGTTCGTGATTTTCCGAATATCTTCTTGGAAGTATTACCAGGTTGTTCCCTGACCGCTATGTTGAGCTCGTGATCAAGTTGGTTCCTTATAAACCACCACTTCTCCAAGGATCTGTGTTGGATACCCCGAACTAGTTGGTTAAGCTAAACAACAACTTGGAGAGTTGGAAGATAAAAGCTTAACCCACATAGCTCACTCCAAAGGGATATATTGTGTGTGTATTGAAGATAGATGATATCTTCTTCAATTGATCCCCGTGATCATTTGTGGATCTATTGTCTTGTCCAAACTTTGATTTGAGTATGGGTTATCGTCAAGTCAAATCAGAACCAACGATATTCGTAATGTTGTCTTACTCATGGTTGTTTCCTTGAGCATACACCATTATATCTTTTGGGTCTGACCAATGCTATCACTTTGTTCACATTGTCATGGAATTCCATCTATATGGAAACCTGGATGAATTGTTGTTGAGTCCATCAGCAACATTGTTATCTTCTCCATGATCTATGTTGAACATCCAGTTAGTATTGGAAACTTTTATAAGCATTATCCTCATGAACCGTTCGTGAAGCATAGGTACGGAAGAAAGAAGTGGCTTCACCTAACTCACGTGTAATTGATGTAAGTTGCCACCGTGAATTTGAGAAAGTTTGTTCTGCTTCCCCTGGAATCATCCCAAATCAGTCATGCATACATGCAAAGTATTCTATGGTTTGGTAGATTAATTACCTCCACTCCATATGTATTCCGTAGCACACCAAGCCACCGATTGATTTGTTCAAGGAAGAGAAGTCTATGCTTGGGATCTAATCCATGAACTTGCCTTGAGACTTCGTTATCCTCAATGATGGTCCCCACCTGAACTCGGTAGTGTTTTATTATAAGACTACTACATGGTCATGCTTGTCTTGGACAATGTGCTCATATGTATGTAGCAGAACCAGCTCATGTTTTGGAGCTTACTATCACAGTTCATTCCCGAGAATCTCGCAACACCGTCTCGTCGAATTGTGTTGCAAACATTCATTCTTTCTAGACTCGATAGGTCTAGAATATCCTGACACCAACCAGAACTGAATCTCAGGCAGATATGATGGTTGGAGCAATTCCCAAGATCTATGATATTGGTCTCTCGATAACCGGTAAAGTGGATGTCGTGGCCAACACACCCAGCCGGGAGGCCTATTATTGTAGTTTCTTGGTTGAAGAAGTTGACCACCTCCCCATAAGGATTTCGTAGGATTTACTCCCTAGTTGTTCCTTATGGATTTTTGTGCTCCTGAAGTCCGACCTTTTATTTGACGTTCTAGGTACCAAACCATTATAATAAATGGGTTGTGCTAGCACATCAAGGAGAACATTAGAAGCGGAGTGCTAAATGTCTCTCGGTCGATCATCCAGATTTTGCCCCTTGGCTCCGCTAAGGTGAAATCTGGGAAAGTGTTATCTTCCTTTGCATCTGCATCGTCCATCGTTATTCATCATGGTAGTATGTGGTGTTGCCAGGATCCTTGACACGGATATTGGTAAAACCTTGATGAATATGGGAATGCTCAAGTTCTTGAGAGCACGCACAAGCACTAGGTGTTATCCTCGACACAAGCCGGGATTGCTCCCAGTGTTCTTGGTTATGCTATAACCCCTCAAATAGTAGATTTACTCTCTACTGTTGGGATTTACCCCAGTTACCAGAATCATTCCCAGCATTTGCATTTTGTTCCCAGCTTGCACCACCATTGTGCCATTTACCATGGGCTGCCCTTCTCAGCAATTGTTGTTCAGGATCATCTTCAAAAGTGAACTTACCATGGGTCCCATCCATTTCTGATGATAAGCAAAATCATCCCTTGTGTTGTCTTCAACAATGTAGTCCACATCATCCATTCTGGCCCGAGAATGTCATTCCTTCGAACTCCGTCAAATGATCGATTGAAATTTGCCTTAAGCTGGTATAAAAGAGTTTCAATGATTTTTGAATCAAAAGTAATTCTTTTTGCCACTTAAGGGAATAACTCTACGAGTCACCTTCTCCAAGGTGTTCCGTCTGGTGACATTGATCACCATCTTCTTAGGTGTGTAATTAGTGCCTACCAAGTGAACTTTCATCATTTGTTTCACTCCATCCCCCTGGATGTGTGTTTCGTGTCTCACCTCAAGAGATGCTTCGATGTCTCACTCCATAAGTTGATCTTGAGTTCCTCGATCTCCGGGAAGATCGATTTCTACAGAGTATGTCTCCGTTATCATCTGGTTAGATGAAGATCCTAAAGCAAGGATGACAAGATCAATATGATGCAATAAATCAATATCTCTGAGAGGGAAATTTGGATCCTGAAGATTGTGCTAGCTTGTGTCCCCTCTGATTTCTTACCCGACGCTTGAATCTCGGGACGAGATTCTTGTTTTAGTGGGGGTGAGTTGTCACATCCCTAGGTCAACCCCTGTGGTCCTTGCCTGATCATCATGTCATCATGTTTAATTTTTGTTAAACTTGAAATGGGGATTGTTCAAACCCTAGCACTTCAAATTTAAAATAGTTCTAGTTAAAAAAATTGCATTCAATGTTTCCAAAATGTTCCTAATATTTATTGGATATTTTTGGCAAGGCTTTTGCAGCAAACCAAAAGTAATGGACATCTTTGTGGAATATTTTGGGCATGGAATTTAATTTATTATTGTATTTGAATTTGGAATTATATTCATAATATATAGAATATATTTTCAAATAACTTTGAAATGTTTTATGTGCTTTTGGAAAAGTCCATCTAGCAACATAAAATTGTTTAGAGGAGTTTTTGGCATTGTTTGAAATTGCTTAATTTCAAAACAGTGGCAAAAGAAAATAAACAAGGAAAGAAAAAACAGAAACAGAAATAAAACAGAGCAGAGGCTTACCTGTAGCCGGCCCAGCTAGACGGCCCAGCCCACCAGGGGCAAGGGCGTCTTCAACCTCCTGCCAGGAGGACAGGCAGGTGCGTGGCGACGGCGCACGCCCATGGCCTCCACCTCCTCCCTGCCTGCTTCCCTCCCCGACGCCCTGGACGAGCGCCACGACACCCCTGGAACCCCCACGACCCCTCCCCGTGCTTCTTCCCCCTCCTCTGTCTCTCTCCCCCCGCTTCCCTCGAACGCGACCGAACGAAGCTGTCATCGCCGACGAGCTCCCCCGCGGCCACAGCCCTCCCCACGCCCCCGCAAAGTGTCCACGAGCTCCGCCTCCGTCTTCTACGCCTCCCTAAGTACCTATGCGACGCCGGACGCCCCTGAACGCCCTCGCCGCCGTCATCTTCAACCGCGGCCGTCCGAGATCGCCGTCGTCTCTCCGTCGCCTCCAGAGCCTCCCCCGAGCCGCTGACCTGCTCTTTGACTTTGCCGTGAGCCCCTGTCTGTTTCCCCTCTCTCCCGCGGTCGAATTCTCCACCTAGCCTAGCTAACCACCGCACCCGAAAGCTTGGCTCCGCCGGCCAAGTCGCCGCCGTGGCCACAGCCACCGTAGCGTGCGTCCAAGCTCGCCACTGCACGCCTTGCACTCCCGCGCATCGGACAGGGCCACCCGTTGCTCCTGGAGTGGCCCGTAGCGTCGTTCCGTTCATCACCCGAACTCCGGCGGGCGCCTCCGTGGACGTGGCCGTCGTTCCCAGCGACCCCATGACCTCCCGAGCAGCCAGCTAGATGCGGGCGTGTGCGGGCTATCTGCTGGTGGCATTCGCGCGTCCTCCCACCGTCTGTAGCGCGAGCCCGAGCAACTCCGGCGAGTCTCCGCCGTTGTTTTGGTCGCCGCCGGCCAGTGTCCGGTAACCGCCGACGTGGCACTTAATTAGGGACTAATTACCCCACTAATCCCCCCTAGAGCCACTGCCATGTGGGCCCCTGTACCTGTTTAGGTTAGTTTTATTTTCTGTTTAGATTAATCCATAAACAGTGGGACCCACCCGTCAGCTTTGACTCTGCTGACGTGGTCGTTGACCTGACCCCACCTGTCTGTGACTCTAGGCAGCACTGTGTCACTGGCATGTGGAGCCCACATGTCAGAATTGACCTGGACCAGCCCGTTGACCTGCTGACGTCATGATGACGCAGTGCTGACGCAGTAAATGTTTTCTGGGTTTTTAATAAATCAGAAATGATTTATATATTTCAAAAAATAGCCAAAACTTCTAAAAATCATAAAAAATAATCTATAACTCAGATGAAAATAAATTATAAATGAAAATTGATCAGAAAAATCCAAGGAAACTGTTTATGGCATTTTCATGCATGTTTGAATAACTTACAGCCACTGTTTAGGACAATTTGAATAAATGGCATTTGAATAATCACATGTGGAGTTTGAATTTGAACCCTGGGTTCAAACCAACTTCATTTAATTGTGTTGCTAGTTGAATAGCTCAATAAACATCATATTGCCCTGTCATGTCCATGCATCATATTGTTGCATTGCATTGATTGTGTTCTTCCTCTGTTTGTCGGTTTTGCCCCCTCTCAGTAGACGACGTTCCGACGATGAGTTCGATGACACCGATGAAGAGCTATTAATATCTTCAGAAGTGCCAGGCAAGCAGAATCCCCTTGTTCATTCCGATACAATCCCACTCTCTCGCTCCTGCTCTCCTTTACTGCATTGGGACAATAACGATTGAACTGCTTTTTGCTGCGGTAGCTGAACCCCTTTCCTCTGCATGACCTGTCATTGCCACAGTAAATAGTTGAAACCCACTAGCATGAGTAGGAGTTGTTTGAGCCATGTTGTGCCTACTCATTCATGCTTTCTGGTTATGCCTGCTATTGCTTAGAGTCGTGTCAGGTCTAATTCATCGGGGATGAATTGGAATGTGGTGAACATGTCCTACTTTGTGTGAGCTAAGTGTGTGAACACGATTTGGTAAAGGTAGCGGTGAGAGGCCATGTAGGAGTACATGGTGGGTTGTCTCACTGGAACCGTCCTTAAGAACTGAGTTCTGTGTAAGTTGTCCAATGACATAGCTACTACCACGCATTGGAATGCTTAAGTGCCCCTCTCGACTTATTAATCAACTCGATCTCTGTCCAGGAGTTGCAACTAGTTTCTGGTGTTTGTAGGTAGTGTTAGTAGTCTACCAAGTGGCACACGGTACATGTGGGCTTGGGGCAGACTAGGCACCGTGGCATGGTGTACCAAGCGTAGATCCATCCGTCGAGGTGGGCTTGGGAACCCTGCGCACATCATTTGGGGCCGTGAGCGACACCCCGGCCGGATCTCCCCACGGAAGGAACCCGAATAGGCAATAAACCTGGACGAGAGACTTGTGTGGTTAGTCAGGTCATGGCCGACACCCTCGCCAGGCTTCCGCTTGAAGGTTGCCGAGATACACGACGTGTACATGGCGGTGAGTGGCGAGAGCGTGTGTGAAGAAGTACACCCCTGCAGGGTTAACATGATCTATTCGAATAGCCGGGTCCGCGGTTATCGACTTCTTGGATGCTTACGTGGTACATAGACAAGTGAAAGTGGATACTCTAAAATGCTCAAGACAAGTGTGAGTGCTGTGGATGGCGTTCTCGTAGGGAGACGGGAGCGGATCCATAGTGGTGTATTGATTGGTGAATATGTGGACTCGTGTGCGCCACCTCAAAAGAGTTACTTGCAGTCGTAGTTCAGGATAGCCACCGAGTCAAAGCTGGCTTGCTGCAGTCAAACTCAACCACCCCTTTGTTGATACTGTTGCATATGTATTTAGTTCTGATGTAAGTCTTGCTGAGTACCTTTGTACTCACGTTTGCTTAATTTATGTTTTGTAGAGAGACTTCAGTCTCGCTAGTGGTTCCGTGTGGACTTCGACGTTTAGCTTGTTACCTCAGCTACGGTCTTGTGCCCTTGGGAGGGTGTGGTAGATAGTCAGGCTTCTTAGCCTTTTTCATTTGTAGTTGTCTGTACTCAGACATGTTATGCTTCCGTTGCCTGTATGCTCTGTATGCTGGGTCATGTGACCTCTGATTGTAATAAATGCTATGATGGCTCTTCTGGGCCTTTATCTATATGAGTTGTTGAGTTATGTTGTGATGCCATGTTGTACAACACATACTTGCATGTTATGTGTACGTGTAATGTGTATTGCTATGTGTGGGATCCGACACCTAGTTGTTTACCTTTGGTAGCCTATCTTACAGGGAAATGTCTCCTAGTGCTTCCACTGAGCCTTGGTAGCTTGCTACTGCTCCGGAACACTTAGGCTGGCCGGCATGTGTCCTTCTTCGTTCCTGTGTCTGTCCCTTAGGGGAAATGTCACGCGTTGTTCCTTTAAGTCCTTGTAGCTTGCTACGACTTGGGTTCATACGTTGATGACCGACACGTTCGTTGCTGGGTCATGTATGCCTGTCTCTGTAATTTAGTGCCACTTTTGGTTTATAACTGGTCATGTCGGCCCGGGTTCTCTGTCATATGGATGCTAGCGACACTATCATATACGTGTGCCAAAATGTGCAAACGGTCCCGGGCCAGGTAAGGTGGCACCCGTCGGGATTCCGTGCGTGAGGCCGCAAAGTGATATGATGTGTTACAGGCTAGACCTGTGTGACTTAGGATCGGGGTCCCGACAGTTCGGCTCTTCGGACCAACGTCCAGGTACGTCCTTTCCGACTGACTTGTTATTCTGTTGGGGTCTTCGTTCTGAAAACTGTTGCTTTGTTCGTTGGATGATATTCCACTTTGTTCGTAAGATAATGTTCCACCCACTGGTGTTCCTGATCTTGTAACGTAGATCTTGTAATCCAATCGGTCTTGCTATGGCGATTGGACCGGTGGGGGCATGCTGAGTGCACCCACTGGGTGTAGTCCCCGAGGCCATGGTCTTAGAGTTGATTTTGTTGACTTGTTTTGAATTCCTTCCACTCGCGCAGGACGGATCCGGTCGAGTGGGAACCGGTGGGGGCACACTGAGTGCACCCACTGGGTGTAGTCCCCGAGGCTACTGTTGAGTGTTTGACTTGGTGGTAGTCTTAGAACCCTCTTGTCGTGACATTTTATTGACTGGTTTGTCTTCTTTGCTGATTGCAGAAATCTTGTGAGTTTGGAGCTAAATTCGAGGACCTTGGGAAGAAGCAGTTCCAACTCAATCTTGATCTCGAGCTAGCCAGGGAGCACTTGAAGAAAGCCAAAGATGAAACGTCTGGTAAGAAAAGCACAGAACTCGTTGACTACATTCGAATGAGCGTGCCATGGATATCCTTAGGTTCATCTGTCTAGCACTGTCTCTTGTAGATCAAATGAAGGCAGCCTGGGAGCAGAAGGATATCGACCTGGCGGCAGCGTAGCAGAAGGCATAGGAGAAAGCTGAACTTGCCGAACAGAAGCTGGCTTCAGTCGGCAAGCTTGAAGAAGAGAACACCAAGCTAAAGGTATCCCTTGATGAGGCCAACAAGGAGGTAACACGACTTAAGAAGGCCAATCTTGTTCTGGACGAGAAGGTAGGGGATCTCTCACGGAAGAAAAACGGGCTGGAGATTTATCTAGGTGACCTCGCGAAAAAGTTGTTCCTCATACCTGAAGGTATGTTCTTTTGTCCGACTGAATCAGAGTTGTCGACTCATATTCTGACCGTTAACTCATCATGTTTTCGTTTATGTAGAATTCTACCAGAACTTTGAGTAGGAGACTGGGCGGGTTGAAACGGGTCTGGATCCTTCCAATTCCCTCGTCAAGGATGAAGTTGCCATGAACGTCTTGCGACTGGATTCTCGCCTCACCAGCTCCACTGGCAACCTTGCTCGACTGAAGGTGGTGATTTCCCGTATCAACATTGCGCTCTAGCGGGGGATGGTGCATGAAAATGACCTAGAGTCTCTGATGACTCGACTCAATGAGATCCCCGGTCGAGTGCAGGAGTGGAAGAAGTCATCCGGCCTATGTGGTGCTGACGTTGCACTGTCCCTAGTCCGTGTGCACTGCAAGGAGGTGATGGAAGAGAGGCTGGCTGCCCTTAAGGTTGCAAACACCAAAAAGCTCCAGTTCCAATCATTCATGGAGACCTTCCTGGAAGCTGCCACTCGTATCGCCGACGGAATCGACCTGGATGAGTACGTCGCGCCTGCAAGTCCCCCTCCTCCTGAAGAGTGAACAAACTTTATGCCCCGACTCTATTTGCCTTGGAATGCCGAGTGGTTTTGTAATCGTTAAACGTTTGCGGGCTCGACGCCCGAGTACTTCTACCTGAATCTTGCGGGTCTTTATCTGAACTTGATTTCCTTTGGAATATGTTCACCTTGCTTCTGATGCCCTTTGATCTTTTTGGTTCTGAGTGGACATTGTATTTGTGGCGGAGCTCGAAGAACCAAGGTACATTGTACTTGTGGTGTAGCTCGGAGAGTTGAGCCACATTGTATTTGTGGCGGAGCTCGAAGATCCAAGGTACATTGTACCTGAGGCGTAGCTCGGAGGGTCGAGCCACATTGTATTTGTGGTGGAGCTCGAAGACCCAAGGTACATTGTACTTATGGCGTAGCTCGGAGTGCCACTGAGTCCCCGAGTGAGAGGGTTGCTCTTCACTCGGAGTGTTTTTGTAACTTAGGCAATTACGGGGTCGCAGCTAAGTCCCCGAGTGAGAGGGTTGCTCTTCACGCGGAGTGCTTTTTGTAACTTAGGTAATTACAGGGTCGCAGCTAAGTCCCCCAGTGAGAGGGTTGTTCTTCACTCGGAGTATTTTTTATAACTTAGGCGATTATAGAGTCGCAACTAAGCCCCCGAGTGAGAGGGTTGCTCTTCACTCGGAGTGTTTTTGTAAGTTAGGCGATTACGGGGTCGCAGCTAAGCCTCCGAGTGAGA
>LR738709.1:161499711-161537347 GCA_902687465.1 Secale cereale
ATGTTTTTGTAACTTAGGCGATTACGCGGTCGCAGCTAAGCCCCTAGAGTGAGAGGGTGGTTCTTCACTCGGAGTGTTTTTTGTAACTTAGGCGATTACGGAGTCGCAGCTAAGCCCCCGAGTGAGAGGGTTGCTCTTCACTCGGAGTGTTTTTGTAACTTAGGCGATTGCAGAGTCGCAGCTAAGCCCCTGAGTGAGAGGGTTGCTCTTCACTCGTAGTGTTTTTGTAAGTTAGGGGATTACGGGGTCGCAGCTAAGCCCCCGAGTGAGAGGGTTGCTCTTCACTCGGAGTGTTTTTTGAAACTTAGGCGAATCGGATTCGCGGCAAAGCCCACCCACTGGGGGATTTGAGAACATTTGCCTTTGGGATAGGAGTCATTACGTAATTGTCGCAAACTTGTCTTTGAAAAACAAATTGGAGGATTCTTATTACAACTCAACTGGTCGAGTGCCCTAAGTGTAAAAGCGGCGGAGCAGATCCGCATTCCATGAGTGTGGCTCATCTTTTTTCTTGGCTACGTTGTAGATGTGGTATGCCCCATTGTGCAGTACTTTGGTGATGATGAAGGGGCCTTCCCAGGCTGGAGCAAGCTTGTGAGTTCGTTTCTGACGTACTCGGAGTACAAGTTCTCCTTCCTGGAATGCCCGGCCTCGAACATTGCGGGCGTGGAATCGACGCAAGTCCTGCTTGTATATGGTCGAGCAGACCAGGGCCATCTCGCGTTCTTATTCCAGGAGGTCGACTGCATCTTGAAGAACTTGTTCTGCTTCTGCCTTTGAGAAGAGCTCCACCCGAGGGGCATTGTGCAACAAATCACTCGGCAGTAGGGCCTCGATGCCATACACCATAAAGAAGGGGGTCCGATCAGTCGACCGGTTCGGGGTTGTCCTCAGCTCCCATAGGACAGATGGTAGTTTAGTCATCCAAGCGCCAGCAGCGTGTTTGAGATCGCGCATCAGCCACGGTTTCAGGCCTTGAAGGATCAAACCTTTTGCTCTTTCTGCTTGTCCATTCGAATGTGGATGCGCTACTGATTCAGCCAAGCTCTGGCCGAGCCACCCAACATCAGGGGGAGGTGCTTCATAGCCACATCATCATTGCCACCACCAATCTGCACAGCTACTCGGTAATCTTCCAGCCAAGTATCTGGCTTTGACTCACTGGTGAACTTGCTCACTCCTGTTGCCAATCTACAGTTGGGGGGAATCTCGTCGGCCTGATGGCATTCCTGAAACACTCGGGCCGAGAGACAGACGCTCTGTTGCCACTTGGACTATCTCTACCTTGTCCTCTGTATGCTCGGTTCCTGTCGATCAGGCCTTGCATGAGAATCGATCTCGCGTCGAAGCCGGGTCTTCGGGGATCCGTGGGGATCCTCCGTTCGTCATCACGCAGACGCCTGCCGTCATGTCGCCGGGGCGAGTACGATCCGCTTCCCGGGGGAGGCGTAGGCACTCGAGGCGATCGTTGTGACCGAGTCGACGGTCGTACTGATGATCGTTCCGACCCAGGTGTTGCTCTTGACAAGGCCCACGACCCTCATGCCACGGAGGCGATCTTGTGCTATGGGCTGACCAGACAGTGTCCACCGCCATTGACCTGCTGTGAATCCTGTTGCGCAACTGGGAAATGGCCGAATTCTGTTCTCCAGCTGTCCGGAGCAGCGCCCGAATCTGCTGCAAGCCTCTCCCAGCCTCCGACTGAGATGGCTGGATTGATTCTGCGACACGGGCCGCAGCTGCGAGGTTCTGAATCAGTGTTCGGAATACCTGGGGTTCGCGCGGGAATGGCTGCCGCGGCCGTCGACTGAATTCAGGAATCAGTCGACGGGCTCGATCATCGAGCAAACGCTGAAGGTTTTCCAGCCGTGCAGGCTCGGCCACGGTGGCAAGGCACGTGGCCTCGAGAGCCCGAGCTTCTGGAGTATCCCCCAAGATGGGGGTGTACAGTGCATCTTCGTTGCGGCGACAGAGCTCTTCCATTTGCTCGGCAGTGAGGGGCTCGCGTATGTACCCGTCGTGGTCGTATGACTGACTGTTGTTGCTGCCGCCGTTTCCGTCGCGAGGGTACCCCGATGGACTGCGCCGCGAGTCAACCATGAGGACTTCTGCTGCGGGGTCGCTGCTCCCGCACTCAGAAAGTGTGTCTACGAAACCAGTCGACAGGTTAACCGACCCGTAGTGGTACTCATCATGCCTTCCAAGTGCAATTCTTTCTACCTTTATTGTTTGAGATGGTGGTATGCCATTTTTGACAATTTCCCTTCATGTTTCATGATTCGCGAGTTGTCAAGAATGGGATATTTAAAACCATCATTTTCTTTGTTCAAGAGATCTTTCCAACCCTTCAATTTATTCATTGGAGTTATCTTGGGTTGTATTTCACCTATAAGCTTTCCCTGAGAATTGTTGTATTGTGGTGCTTATAAATGACCCAAGTTCTTCATTTATCCTCCCGGTGAAATAAGTTCTTCGTCTCCTTGTTGATCTCAAACCAATCAAACATTTCCGTTAGTGGCCGGTAGTCACCTCTTAATTTTGAGATGTTTTCCATAAGCCCACATCAAGCTTATTCTTTCGTTGTTGAATTTCCAACAACTCCGTTCAACCCTTCTTCGTAAGGATGCTCTTTCAAATGCATTCCTGGGAGAGGTTGTCTTTTTCTTCTCCGTTCTTTTCTTTCCAACGACCTAGCATATATTCTTTCATTCCGGAGGCATTGTGATGTTGCTCTCTTTAACCATCATCTCGTTTTTTTTATCGAGATCATGTTCTTTCCCTTGCTTCTCATTTAACCGGAGCGTGGTATTCTTCATTCTAGTTCTCTCATCTTATCAAGTTTGCCTCTCTTTTCAAACGGAGTGCTATCTGAATTCCTTCTTACACCTTGTGACATTCTTTTAATTGTTTCATAGGCTATATGTTGATTTCATCAAGTATCTTCCCAACTTGGCAAGTTCATGTTTAATTCCTTCCATTTTCAGACGGAGTGCTGTCCGAATTATGTCATTCTTATTCCTTGGCTATACCATTTCGGTTCATATTCTTTTGGTTCGTAAGCTCTTGTTTCATGTCTTTCAACCTGCAAGGTTCTTGTTATGTTCCTTGTTCCTCTTTTCTAACGGAGTTTTCATATTCGTTCATCTCCATTGCATTCTTTCTTTCAAGATTGTTTGACCTCTCAAGGTTCGTGGTTTCACTCGTCTGTCAAAGAAGCAACTTTGTTTTACCTCTTCCTCTTCCGTTTACCCGGTGATATCTCTAGGATCTCGGGTCGAGATCCTCTGTTAGTGTGGGAGAGTTGTGACGCCCGAGACCGACTTCCCAGAAGATTCCAGATGTTCCGGGGTCTCCCGTGTGTTCTTTGTGCTTGTGTTATTTATTTATTTGCATTGCATCATGTCATCATGCCATCATGTCATTAATCTTTTGCTCTCAACCAAATAAATTGTGTGGACCTTCGGTCCATTTAAATCGAGGGAAGATGACTTCTCTTTATAACATATAAAAGTCTCTCATTATTTTAGGGAGCTATATTAAAATATTCCATTCCTTGGAATTACTCAAACACACTTGCATAATTTTCCCCATGTCTCTTAATTCTAGTTTCACCTTCAAAACCTTGCCAATAACTCTTTCCGTTGTTTCGAGGTTCATCCGAAAATTCGAACATTTTTGGACACCTCAATATTCACGTCTTAGTTCAAACCTATTTGAATTAAATTCAAATAAGTTTGAATTATTTCTTCCGATCTTGCCTTTTCTATTTTTCTCGGACTTTGCTAATTGTATGATGCCCGAGAAAAATACTTCCATGTGTTATCTTTTCCCTAACCATCCTCCTCATTCTCTTTTTCTCTCTTTTGTTTTTATCTGCTAAAAATCTAATAAAAAAAAGAGAGAGGCCTCCTCCTTTCCCTCTCTCCAGCCCAGCAGCCTTCCAATCCCTCTTGGGCCTCCCTCGCCCATTTCCTCTTCCCAGCCAGCCACCTAGGCCCAGTTGGCCCATACCGTCCCAAACCCTAGCTGCCCGCAGCCTCTCGATCCTCTCCCGCACCCCCCGCTGCCAGGCGTTCCCTCGTTCTTCTATCCCCTCGCCCCGAGCCTCCATCTCCCTCGATCTCCCTCGCCTCGGCCCTCTCCCTTCGATCCCGAACGCCCTCGCCATGGTGCCGCAACGCCGCCTAACTCCCCTCCGTTCCCAGCCGGCGACCAAGGCCGCAGGAGCAGCGCCGCCCCAGGCTGCGGCCTCTCCTCCCGCGCCGTCCGCAGCGCCCCGATGCGCGCCCTCCAGGGCCTCGCCTCGCCTGGTTCTCCAGCGACCAGGCACCGGCGCCCTTCCCTCTGGTCGCCCCGACCTCCTCTGCGCCTCGAGCCCCTCTCCTCTGCGCCTCGATGTGCCGCCCCGAGCGCTCCTCCGACGCCCGTCCTCTGCCGAAGCCAGGTCCTCAGGCCGCGGCCTCCCTCCTCCGTGGACTCCATCTCCGCCGCGCCCGGCCTCATCCTCACCGAGCCCTGCAGAGCCTGAAGCAGTCGCCGCCCCGTTCGCCAAGACTGCAGGACCGCCGCGCCTCTTCTCCCGAGCGAGCCAGTGCGGGCCTCTTCTCCAGCCTTCCCTCGCCTCGAGCCGTCCGCCGCCGTCGTCGTCGTACACCAGGGACCGCGGCGCGCCCCATCCTCCAGCAAGGCTGTTGGAGTCCTGCTCCGGCGACCACGCCCCTGCCTGGCGCCCCTCCAGCAGCAGCCTGCCGCCCGTCTTGTTTTCCAGCGCCGCAGTGCCGTGCAACCCTTTTTCCTTTTTGTTTTTTTTTTGTTTTGTTGTTTCTGTTACTGTTGATGTTTTTTTCTCAAGTAACCACGGAACAGCAAGTACCTCGACGACCCGTGTACCCCTTCGAGTCGCCGACGACCCGTCAAGTTCGACTACACGGTCGCCACGAGTACCCCTACGGCCCCGACAAGTACCACGACGGTCGAACGGCTACGAAACGTGAACGACTACGTCGCCGAAGACCCTCAAGTACAAATACGGAACTAGTACCCCTACCGATGACCGTGAACAACTACCGCCGTCGTGGAACCGGCAAGAACGAACGAAACGAGTACATCTACCGTCGCCCGAGTACAACTACTTCCCTCTACGGAACGGCTACTTCCTCTTCGGGAAACGTGAACCACTACTTCCTTTACTTCCACTACGTCCCTCGACGTCCCGAACCGCCCCGAAACGCACGCTTCGAAGGTATACCGAAACGACCCCGTGGATGACTCGTGAAATGTTTGTTGTGTTGTATGAAATGTTTCCCGTGTTTGCTCCGTGCCCGTTCCGACCTCTTGTCATGTTCCTCGGTTGCCTCGTCGCCGACTCGTGGGAACCCGGTAACGGGATCGCCCCACCTTTCATCTCGTTTGACTCGTTCACTCCACCTTTTGTTTTGCACCGGTCCCTGAACGAGTTACCGGAACCGATATGATGCCATTGCATCATTTTCGGATCGTTGCCGTGGCAACCTTTCCTTCCACCACGGTGACAAGTGCTTCATCATCTTCTTGTTAACCTTTTAATAAAATTGCATAAACTTGATCATGTCATCCGCATCATGTTAACAACATTAATATGTGTGAATTGTTGTTTGCTTATAATTATTAAACATGCTCATGGGGATTTTCCGGATATGTTGTTGTTTTTCCGGCCTCATTTAAATTGCCTAGTTAGTATAGTTTTAATAAGCTTCACCTCTTGCCATGTTAAAAACATTTAAACTTGTCTTGTAAATAACGAGAGTCAACTAAATAATTAAATGTGGTGTTTCGTCAATATGCAACTCGTTGCATATTGATCTCCACTTAACTTGTAGTGTTGTTTGTGCACTTTGCCATGCCATGCATATTTAAACCGGACATGCATCATACTTGGATGTGCATCGTATGCCATGTTAATGCTTGTGTGTTTACCGGGTTGTTTCTTTCTTTCCGGTTTGCTTCTCTTGATAGCTTCGGTTTCGTTCCGGAGTTGTGAGGTTTCTCTCGTCTGTGTTGCTCCGTCTTCTTCATGGATCCGTTCTTCTCCCTTGTGGAATTCCAGGCAAGATGACCGAACCCGGATACCATTACTATCTTTGCCTATTGCTAGTAGATCCGCTCTATAGTTTTGCCTCGATGCCCATGATCTTCTTGTCAGCCTCCTACTTGTAACCAATTGCCATGTTTAACCAACCTACCTATGCAAACCGTTGCTTGGCTAAGTACGCTTCGCTCAGCCCCTCTTATAGCATTGCTAGTTGCAGGTGAAGATTGAAGATGCTTGCTTCATGTTGAAGTTTGGTTGGGTTATATCACACTATATAAATGCTTAAAATGAAATCACCTATATACTGGCAAGGGTGGAAGGCTAAGCCTTTTGCTTGGTGTTTTGTTCCACTCATGCCGTTAGGAACCGTATAAACCGGTGTTATTTTCCTTGATTATGCGTTCCTAACACGGTTGGGGTGTATGGGACCCCCTTGATAAACCGCTAAGTGCTAAGTCTTTTCCAGCAAGTCCCAACATTTGGTACTATTTGCCTAATAACAAACTAATAAAAACTTGCATGTGGACTAGCTATCCCTTTTATTTTTAATTCAACAACCCCGGGCCAGTGCTCCACATGAGTGTTGGTCCAAAACGGGGGTTCTGCGGGGCCACCTCGAGGAAACTCAAGGTTTGGTAAAAACCTGTAGAATCGCCCATCCGGTCGTGTCCTGAGACTAGATACGCGCGGCTACCTATCAGGGTGTCGACACGCCGGGAGGATTTGCTGGATTAGCCTTACCTTAGTTCGATTTAACTTGAGCACGGGATTCCGAGAATACTCGGGTCTTCCCACCTATGGAGTTGCGACTCCGCGGATCGTGGGCTTGTAATGGGTCAAGTTGGAACACCCCTGCAGGGTTTGAACTTTCGAAAGCCGTGCCCGCGGTTATGTGGCAGATGGGAGCTTGTTAATATCCGGTTGTAGATAACTTGACACAATGTTTCCAATACACTACCAGCGTGTGTACCGTGACTGTCAATTTCCGAATAGGGATTCGGGAGTTGAACACGGTGGGGTTATGTTTGACCGGCTTTAGTTAGGATCACTTCGTGATCACCTCTCGACCGAGGCACATTCTCTTCTCGCTCTCTTTTACGTAAGTTAGTGCTAGTTGCTGCTGCAGACTCTTGTTGTTCCTTCACCTCATATTTCTTTCTTCAGCCTTATCCTCACCCAAGGCTTAAATAGTCTTATTACCCGGGAACGGGATTGCTGAGTCCTCTGTGGCTCACAGTTACTTCACCACACCAGATGCAGGTTCAGCCGAGTTTGATGCAGGAGTTGGTTCAAGTTCTTCACTGGAAGCTCGTTGAAGAGTGTGGCCGTTTGCTTGTGACGTTTCGATGTTCAGTAGTGGTTTCTACTAGGATTCGATCCTGACCTGTGGCTTTATGTTGTTTTGGTATCTTGCTTTTGGATCTTACCCTTAGATGGGTGTGATGTTTTGAATGATGATTTGCTTATGTAATGTATTGTGTGAAGTGGCGAGTGTAAGCCAACTATCTTCTTTTGCAATTTTAATCCCTCTTTTACATGAGTCGTGCAAAGATACCAAACTTGAGATCATTCTAGGATGGGCTTATATCTTTAAGTCGTGCCTCGACACGTAGGAGATATAGTCCCATCCTGGGCATTACAGTATTGCATGAAGGCGCGGCTCGTGAATTGGGTGGCATTGTCAGTGATGATCTGAGCAAGAACCCTGAAGCGGCATACCAATCCTTTCAAGAACATGATAGCTGACTGGGCGGTCACCTTTCTCACTGGCTCCACTTCCGGCAACTTTGTCAACTTGTCGATTGCGACGGACAAGAATTCAAAGCCCCCAGTAGCACGGGGAAATGGGCCCAAGATATCGATCCCCCAGATCGAAAATGGCCACCGCAAAGGGATTGTTTGAAGAGCTTGGGCAGGCTAATGGATATTCTTGGAATGGAACTGGCAGGCTTCACATCTGGTGACTAGCTCAATTGCATCTTGGAGGGCAGTGGGCCAATAGAATCCTTGCCGGAAAGCCTTCCAAACCAAAGCCCTCGATCCAATGTGGGAGCTGCACATACCCTTGTGTATCTCTGCCAACAGTTCATTTCCCTCTTCCCGACAAATGCGCTTCAGTTTCACACTGTTTGGCCTCCTTCTGTATAGCGTGTCGTCAACGAACAGATACATACTGGCCCTCTGGGCTACTCTTTCAGCTTCTTCTTGCCTTTCAGGAAGTTCTCATGTTTGGAGGAAATGGACAATGTGTCGTGCCCAAGTTGGAGCCTGTGGCTCGGCAATGAGGATCAGCGGCACCTCCTCGTCCCCGGAAGGGATCCCTTAACCGTAAATGTTGAAAGTTAGGCAGGAGGGTGTGTCTTACCGATCAAAGGGAGTTGTTCCCGCCAACCCCTCTACCGGAGGTTCCGGAAAACTCTGTCGGGGGTGGCTTGACGGGGTCCAGTTTCCTCCGCTTCATGGCCATTTTTGTTGGAGATACAGAGGGTTGAGTCAGATGGAGAACAAAGACCCTGGTTCCTGATGTCTACTACACAACCTTCTTCTTGTACACTCGTGTTGGGCCTCCAAGCACAAAGTTTTGTAGGACAGTAGCAATTTTCCCTCAACTGGATGACCTAAGGTTTATCAATTCGTGGGAGGCGTAGGATGAAGATAGTCTCTCTCAAACAACACTGCAAACAAATAATAAAAATTCTCTTGTGTCCCCAACACACCCAATACAATGATAAATTGTATAGGTACACTAGTTTGGCGAAGAGATGGTGACACAAGTGTAATATGGATGGTAGATATAAGTTTTTGTAATGTGAAAATATAAAAACAGCAAGGTAACTAATGATGGAAGTGGGCACAAACGGTATTGCAATGCTTAGAAACAAGGCCTAGGGTTCATACTTTCACTAGCACAAGTTCTCTCAACAATGATAACATAATTAGATCATATAACAATCCCTCAACATGCAACAGAGAGTCACTCCAAAGTCACTAGTAGTGGAGAACAAACGAAGAGATTATTGTAGGGTATGAAACCACCTCAAAGTTATTCTTTTCTATCGATCTATTGGGCTATTCCTATAAGTGTCACAAACAACCCTAGAGTTCGTACTAAAATAACACCTTAAGACACACATCAACCAAAACCCTAATGTCACCTAGATACTCCAATGTCACCACAAGTATCCGCGGGTTTGATTATACGATATGTATCACCCAATCTCAGATTCATCTATTCAAACCAACACAAAGAACTTCAAAGAGTGCGCCATAGTTTCTACCGGAGAGTCAAGGCAAAAAGTGTGCCAACCCCTATACATAAGTTCACAAGGTCACTGTCGGTGTCAAAACCGGCGGATCTCGGGTAGGAGGTCCTGAACTATGCGTCTGAGGATTCATGGTAACAGGAGAGTGGGGACACGATGTTTACCCAGGTTCAGGCCCTCTCGATCGAGGAAATACCCTACTTACTGCTATATTTATATGGATGAATAAGATTACAAGAGTTGATCTACCTCGAGATCGTAATGGCTAAACCCTAAAGTCTAGCCTATGAGGATGTTATGATTTTCTATTAGCCTCTACGGACTAAACCCTCCAGTTTATATATGCACAGGAGGGGCCTAGGGTTTGTACATAACCATCTTGTAGAGGAAGGAAATATTACACCCGAACTTAAAACTTGCCATTATACGAATACAGGAGTCCTATCCGGATACAAGAGATTGTCTTCAACAATGATCTTCACGGCCCACCAGTTCGGTCCACCACGAGTTATCCGGCCACATGAGGACCCCTCAATCCAGGACTCCCTCAGTCACTGAACCCGCAAGTTGATCACCAAAACATACATCAAGTGGCTCACGTGAATATCCCATTGTCACCACAGATAAGCACATGAAAGACATTCATCAAGTGTTCTCAAATCCTTAAAGACTCAATCCGATAAGATAACTTCAAAGGGAAAGCTCAATACTTTACAAGCAGGTAGAGGGGGGGAAACATCATAAGATTCAACTATAAAAGCAAAGCCCGCGGTACATCAAGATCATGCGAAATCAAGAACATGAGAGAGTACCTAACCTTAGACCCGAGGGTGAACCACTCCCTCCTCGTCATGGAGACCGCTAGGATGATGAAGATGGCCACTGGTGATGGTTTACCCCTCCAGCAGGGTGCCGGAACGGGCTCCTGATTGGTTTTTCGTGGCTACAGAGGCTTGCGGCGGCGGAACTCCCGATCTAGGTTCCTTTTTGGGGGTTTCTGCATTTATAGGAATTTTTGGCGTCGAGAACAAGTCATGGGGGTCCACGAGTCAACCACAAGGATGGAGCACCCTCCCAGGGGGTAGGGCGCGCCCTCCACCCTTGTGGTTGGCTCGGGACTCTTCTGGACCAACTCTTTTGCTTCGGAGGCTTCTTCTGGTCCATAAAAAATCTCCGTAAATTTTCAGGTCAATTGGACTCCGTTTGATGTTCCTTTTCTGCGAAACTCAAAAACAAGGAAAAACATAAACTGGCAGTGCGCTCTAGGTTAATAGGTTAGTCCCAAAAATCATATAAAATAGCATATAAATGCATATAAAACATCCAAGATGGATAATATAATAGCATGAATACTTCATAAGTTATAGATACGTTGGAGACGTATCAGCATCCCCAAGCTTAATTCCTGCTCGTCCTCGAGTAGGTAAATAATAAAAGAAATAATTTATGAAGTATGAATGCTAGCAAGTGAACAAGTTTGATCAATGATAATTTCAATCACTTTTTCTAGCATCATTATATATCATAACGTAGTTCATCTCATAAACTTCTCATGATCAAGTAGAAAGCTATTCACATGTTAAAGCATAGATCATTTTTTTTTGAAAATTAACAAACTAGGTTCTCAGTCATCAAAGAATTGCAATTCATCTTATTTTCAGGAAGGGTCTATGTAAGAGCTTTGATTCAACAAATCCCACATACTCAACTATCATATAGTCTTCCATGATTGCTACCACTCAAAGCATATTTTTAGTACAAATCGCATCCATTGAACACTGGGAAACATAGGGGCTTAATTTTTGCCTCCCAACTTATTTATCATATAGATAGTTGTCAACAATAATAGTTCATGATCAAATATATTTGAATGGCCATATATGCTTAGATCTTTCCCCATCACATGATGATTGCCAACTAAAGCATAGGATGGAATGAGAAGGAATACTACTAACTCTTGCATAAAAGTAAAAGATAGATCCTTCGTAGAGGGAAGCGGGGATTTGTAGAGGTGCCAGAGCCCGAAGCTTTTAATACATAGATGAAAATAATTTTGAGAGGCATGCTTTCATTGTCAACATAACAACCAAGAGTTTCCAATATCTTCCATACTAGACACATTATAGGCGGTTCCCAAATAGAATGGTAAAGTTTTTACTCCCCCTCCACCAACAATCACACTCCATGGCTGATCCAAAACAATGGGTACCGTCCATACCAACAACTTTCCTGGGGGAGTTTTGTTTAATTATTTGAAATTTTGTTTTTAATCTTTTGATCATAAGACTGGGCATCCCAATTACCAGCCACTCTCTCCTAAATGATAAGTGAATAAACACTCACCGTGAGAATAACCCACCTAGCATGGAAGATATTGACAGCCCCTAGTCGCTACATGAGAGATTTAGGCATACAAAACAGATTATTATTTGAAGGTTTAGAGTTTGGCACATGCAAATTTACTTGGAACGGCAGGTAAATACCACATATAGGTAGATATGGTGGACGCTCACGGAAGAAACTTGGTTCAAGGATGATGGATGCACAAGCAGTATTCCTGGTTAATACAGAAATTTTGGCTAGCAAAGATTCTAAATAGCAAGCACCACATGTTAGAGGATCCATAACAATATAACGTCTATACAAATATACCCAAACATAACTCATTACGTTGTCTTCCTTGTCCAACTTCAACTAATTTGCTCAAGTTTGAAAATAATTAGTGGGGCTCACAATCATAGAAGATGTCCAAGATAGTATATTTATATGTGAAATCTCTCTTCCTTCAATATTATTTCATGAATTTTTCATGTGACCAATATTATGTTTGCTCAATTTCAATAAATTTTACCACCCATCCTTCTTATATGTGAAGTCATTGCTCCCCATGGGATAAGCATATGAAACATATATTATCTCAGATTTATGATGTTCAATTCATTCAACCATTTACTCATAGGATATAAGTGAAGCACGAGAGTAAATGACAAACTACTCCAAAAAGATATAAGTGAAGATCAATGAGTAGTAAAACAATTATGTAGCCATGTGAGGACTCTATCTTATTAAAATAAAATTCAGATCTTAATATTTTATTAAAACAGCAAGCAAATCAAAAGAAAATGACATTTCAAGGATAGCACATATCATGTGAAGAAGCAAAAACTTAGGCTCAACTGATACTACCCGATAGTTATTGATGAAGAAAGGTGGGATGCCAACCGGGGCATCCCCAAGCTTAGATTCTTAATACTTCTTGAAATATTAACATGGGATGCCTTGGGCATCCCCAATCTTGAGCTCTTGTGTCTCCTTAATTCCTCTTATGTCACGGTTTCCCTAAATCTCAAAAACTTCATCCACACAAAACTCAACAAGAACTCGTGAGATAAGTTAGTATAAATCAACTCAAAACCTTATCATTATCTATTGTAGAAAATCACTAAAATTATTATTTAACATCGCATACTAAATGCCTCTGCAAATTTAATACTCCTATCCTCAAATAGAATCATTAAACATGCAAACATATGCAAACAATGCAAACATAACAGCAATATGTCTAAACAGGACAGTCTGTAAAGTGTGGAATTGTTCTCATACTTCCCTAGATCTAAAAATTATGAAAAATTACCACATTACATAGAACTTATTCGTTATATATTTGTAAAAATTTCAAGAATTTATCACGTTCTGACTATCCAGAAGAACTCAGACAATGATAGAAAACTTTGTGTTTTCAAACAGCAACATATATACTTGCAAAATAAGCATGGTAAAGGCTATACTTGTCTTTTTTTATTTAAAAAAGATACAAAAACTTATTATAAATAACAGCAAGAAAATATAAACAAAATAAAATGATGCTCCAAGCAAAACACATATCATGTGATGAGTAAAATATAGCTCCAAGTGAGGTTACCGATAATGTCAAAGACGAAAGAGGGGATGCCTTCCGGGGCATCCGCAAGCTTACTTGCATGGATATTCCTTGAATATTAACTTAGGGTGCCTTGGGCATCCCTAATATTAGTGTCTTGCCACTCCTTATTCCCCTCATATCGATATTGCACCCAAAACTTGAAAACTTCGATCACACAAAACTTAAAGGAACTTCGTGAGATGCGTTAGTATGATCAAGAGAAAATCATTCACTTTGGTTGATAGAGGAAATGTGTCCCGTCTTTCGATGAGATGGTGGCTATCGTTTTCGATGGAGTAGACTTTGACGATCTGACTACGAACGTGCGAGGACGTCACACCTTAGCAATCCCTAAACCAACTCCGAGAGGTTATTGACCACGTCGGAGCACGATCAACCTAACCACGAGGGTCTATTTCCTGCAAGCAAACGAAGAACAAGCAAGAAACTAAGATTGCAATCTGGATATTGCGAATATAAGAGGAAAGCTTTATTGATCAATGTGGGGTTCTGTGACGTCTTTGTCTGGTCGTTAAACACAAACAAAGTACGCGAAGTTGCAGCTATGGCGAACTTTAGTCTAAACAAAACCCAATGCCTAAACGACGCCCTAAGGGTTGTATATATGGAGGAAGAGGGGGGAATTTCGTGGCCCTTGCAGGAGAGGTCCGAAACCTACCCCAACTCTTGTTTCCCAACACATACGGACTCTGAAAACAGCCTATACTCAAGTATTTCGAAATTACATGGGCCTGACCCAATAATAAGGTGACGCGGGACCTATAATAGCCTCTAGACGAAATTTATGAAGTGGCATCTTGTATATTTCGTCCAAGGCTTCACACACTCATTATGGTGGCTTCAAAGTCCTGAAATCATCACTTGTAACTCCGTTCTTGTTCCCGTTGCGCATGCCATCATCTCCATGCTTGATCTTGCTCCAATGTTCATCATTCTTGTCCAAGCTAGGCCCTTCATTTGTAAGCAAGACAAATGTATCCAATTTAGGTAGCATCATATTCTCATGAACATTAGAATCATTACCAAGAAAAAAAAAGTACATGGTAATTTAATTGGCGTGCGCGAGCTCTAATAATTGGTCATGTATATATATTAGTTGGGGCTGTGGGTGTAACCTTGTTAGTGATGTCCTCATCATCCTCCCCTTCTTGAATTGAAGTCATCCTCGACGGAAGCTCGTCTTCCTCACCCAAGTAAGGCTTCAAATATACAATGTTAAATGTCGGACTAACCCCAAAATCTGCAGGAAACTCAAGTTTATATGCATTGTCATTTATTTTCTCTAACACCTTAAAAGGACCATCAGCACGTGGCATTAGCTTTGACTTGCGCAACTTAGGAAACCTATCCTTACGCAAATGTAACCAAACAAGATCTCCAGGTGCAAAGACAACACGTTTTCTACCCTTATCTCCAACAAGTTTATATTTATCATTCATGCGCTCAATATTTTCCATAGTTAACTCATGCATTTTTAAGATCAATTCAGCACGTTGTTTAGCATCAAAATTAACCTTCTCCGAAGATGGAAGAGGCAACAAATCAATAGGTGCATGATGTAGGAAACCATAGACAATTTCAAAAGGGCACATCTTAGTAGTAGAATGCAACGAACGATTATAAGAAAATTCAGTATGAGGCAAGCATTCTTTCCACATTTTCTTGTTATTCTTCAAAACAGCCCTAAGCATAGTAGACAAAGTTCTATTGACTACTTCAGTTTGTCCATCAGTTTGGGGGTGACAAGTAGTACTAAAAAGCAGTCTAGTACCCAACTTAGCCCATAAACATCTCCAAAAGTGGCTAAGAAATTTAGTATCACGATCTGAAACAATAGTATTTGGCACACCATGCAAGCGAATAATTTCACGAAAGAACAAATCAGCAACATTAGCAGCATCATCGCTTTTATGACATGGTATAAAGTGTGCCATCTTCGAGAACCTATCCACGACAACAAATATGCTATCCATCCCCTTCTTTGTTCGAGGTAAACCCAAAACAAAGTCCATAGATATATCTTCCCAAGGAACACTAGGGACAGGCAAAGGCATATATAAACCATGAGGATTGAGTCGTGACTTAGCTTTTTGACATGTAGTGCAGCGAGCAACAAAACGCTCAACATCCCATCTCATCTTTGGCCAAAAGAAATGTGTAGCAAGTACGTCCTCCGTCTTCTTCATGCCAAAGTGTCCCATTAATCCTCCTCCATGCGCCTCCTGCAACAACAAAAGACGAACAGAGCTAGCTGGAATGCATAGCTTGTTAGCACGAAACACAAATCCATCATTAACGACAAACTTGTTCCATGTTCTCCCTTCTTTGCAATTCTGCAATACATCTTTAAATTCAGCATCATGCACATATTGATCTTTGATGGTCTCCAAACCAAATATTTTGAAGTCAAGTTGTGAAAGCATAGTATAACGACGAGACAATGCATCAGTAATAACATTTTCTTTTCCCTTCTTGTGTTTAATAACATAAGGGAAAGTCTCTATGAATTCAACCCATTTAGCATGTCTACGGTTCAGTTTTGCTTGACTTTTAATGTGCTTCAAAGATTCATGATCAGAATGTATAACAAATACTTTGGGCCATAAATAATGTTGCCATGTTTCCAAAGTCCGAACAAGAGCATATAATTCCTTACCATAAGTAGAATAATTCAGAATAGGCCCACTCAATTTTTTAGAAAAGTATGCAACAGGTTTACCATCTTGTAATAACACACCTCCTAACCCAATTCCACTAGCATCACATTCAAGCTCAAAAGTCCTGTTAAAATCATGAAGTTGGAGTAAGGGAGCATGTGTCAACTTATCTTTCAATACCGTGAATGCTTCTTCCTGTGCAGTACCCCAAACAAAAGGCACATCCTTCTTTGTAAGCTCATTGAGAGGTGCAGCAATGGTGCTGAAATCTCTCACAAAACGCCTATAGAATCCAGCGAGGCCAAGGAAACTCCTCACGTGTGTGACCGCTTTGGGCTGCGGCCAACTCTCAATAGCTTCAATCTTGGCTTTATCAACCTCAATTCCATGTGGAGTGAAAACATAGCCAAGAAAAGATACTCGGTCGGTGCAAAAGGTGCACTTTCCAAGGTTACCAAACAAATGTGCATCACGTAGAGCAATAAAAATAGCACATAAATGTTCCAAATGTTCCTCCAAAGATCTACTATAAATCAATATATCATCAAAGTAAACTACCACAAATCGTCCAATGAAAGCACGTAAAACTTCATTCATTAATCTCATGAAAGTACTAGGTGCATTAGTTAACCCAAAAGGCATGACTAACCACTCATATAATCCAAACTTAGTTTTAAATGTTGTTTTCCATTCATCTCCCAATTTCATACGAATTTGATGGTATCCACTACGCAAATCAACTTTGGAGAAAATTGTAGATCCACTAAATTCATCAAGCATATCATCTAGCCTAGGAATAGGATGACGATAATGAATAGTAATATTATTAATGCCTCTACAATCAACACACATACGCGATGTACCATCCTTTTTCGGCACTAGAATAATAGGAACAGCACAAGGACTAAGAGATTCGCGTATATAACCTTTGTCGAGTAGCTCCTGTACTTGACCCATAATCTCCTTCGTCTCCTCTGGATTGGTACGCTATGGTGCGCGGTTTGGTAGCGATGCACCGGGAATTAAGTCAATATGATGCTCAATCCCTCGAATAGGTGGTAATCACGGTGGCACGTCTAGTGGAAAGACGTCCGGGAACTCCTGCAAAATGTTAGTGACAGCAGGCGGCAAAGAGGAAGGCATGTCCTCGAATGAAAATAATGCCTCTTTGCACACAAAAGCATAGCAAGAAGATTTGCTTAAATATAGATCATGAATATCATATTTGGTGGCAAGTAAACATCCACTTTTTAATTTAATTTCAGATGCAACATGAGATGATGGTGTGTTATTAGGCTTCATATGTTGCTCAAATTCTTTTGCCACAATCTAATTTTCACTCTTATTTTGCTCCTGTTTTGCTTTATTAGCTCTATTAATATCATCTTTCAAAACGGAATCAGGAGACATAGGAAGCAAAGTAATACATTTATCCTTATGAACAAGAGTATACTGATTGTTTCTACCATGGTGTACAATTTTTTTATCAAATTGCCATGGTCTACCAAGTAATAAGGAACATGCTTGCATGGGTACCACATCACAATCAACATAATCAGCATATGTGGAGATACTAAAATGCACACGAACAGTACGTGTTACCTTAACCTTGTAGTTGTTGTTGAACCATTGGATGTAGTAAGGATGTGGATGTGGTCTTGTGGTGAGAGATAGTTTCTCCACCATCTCCATGCTAGCCAAGTTGTTGCAGCTCCCTCCATATATGATGATGCGAACAGAACGTTCCTTCACAACTCCCTTTGTATGGAACAAATTATGCCTCTGATTTTGCTCCACTTGTGTGACCTGCACACTCAAAACACGTTGAGCAACTAAACATTCATACCTGTCAGCGTCTTCAGGAGCCATATATTGCGTCTCATTTTCAGAATCATCTCCACCATGTTCTTCACGTGTAATAAGAGCCAAAATCTCCTCATCATAGTCACTAGCGGACTCATAACCACCATCCTTAGTAGTAATCATGACACACTGAGATGGGCATTTGCTCGCATAGTGACCATGACCAGTGCAACGACGACATATAACATCATGTGTTGGCCCTGTGGATGCCGTGGATGAAGAAGAGCTCTACGCAGGACCGGAAGGTGTACTCCGGGTTAATGGTGGTGGTGCCGGTTTGCTTTTATCACGACTAGAAGTGACGGATGAAGTAGGCGGTGGTGCAGCCGGACGTGTCGAAGTAGATGATGCACGCGGTGTCCATGATGAAGGTCGACCTGCAGAATAATTAGTTCGCGCCAAGGCCTGTTGATCCTGCACTTCACGTTCAGCTTTGGAAGCAAGATGGAATAAACGAGGGACATTATTATACTCATTATACTCTAGAATTATCTGAATCTCTCTATTTAAGTCACCCATAAAACGTGCAAGCATAGCCTCATTATCCTCAATAATACCACATCTAATCAGACCAGTTTGTAATTCCTGATAATATTCCTCGACATAATTTTTTCCTTGTCTTAAACGCTGCAATTTCTGAAGTAAGTCGCGTTGATAATATGGTGGAACCCAGCGAGTACGCATAGCAATTTTCAAAGCAGCCCAAGTAGTTGGAATATTATCCGGATATAATCGACAATATTCAGACCACCATACACAAGCAAAACTAGTGAAAGCACAAAGGGCAGCAGCAACACGTCTCTCCTCGGGATATTTTAAACATGTAAAACGTTGTTCGGTTTCTAACTCCCAAGTAAGATATATATCAGGAACATATCTACCCTCAAATGGTGGAATATTCAATTTTAGTTTAGGGAGATGGTCATGATCGCGTACCTGAGGGTGTGGTGCAGCTCTATCATTGTGATTATTTGCATGTGGACGACCTGGTGGTTGTGGTGATGGTTGTTGCACGTAGTTCTGATTTTGATCAACCTCATCCTCGTAATCCCCCGCGTAATCGTCCTCCTCCGCAGCAGCAGCTGGAGCTAGAGAAGTATCAACAGCAGCACCATCAGTTTGGCCAGGCTGAAGAGCGACACGGCTCACTTTGCAGAGGGTTGTTTCGCGACGTGAGGGTGGTTGTTGTTGTTGTTGCAATGGTGCAGCAGGTGGAGGTAGACGCGCAAGAACTTCAGCGGATTTGGCATCCAACTTGGTGTCAATTGACTTCTCAATGCCATCCATCCTCGCTAGTGCATTGTCAAAACTGGTCATCACATCTTCTACCTGTTGACCCATCATTTGCTGAAATTTATCATGCAACTCCTTGTTTGTCATGTTCTCCTAGTCAGTCTCGTCGACTTGTGATCCTGGCATGGTTAGCAGCAATAGAAACACACAAAAATATGATCCTACAGACTACTAGAAAATGGTGGTGGTGTGGCGTCACAAATGCGTCAAGCAAATCTCAAATTCTTACCAGTTCTTACCCAACAGTAGGTGGTGATCGGCAATCGTGGTAGTCAAAACCCTCAAAGCTTGGATAAAGCGATTACCAGGGAGAGTCAAACGTATGACGTAGATGTATGTGGAGCTGGGAAGGCTTATAAGATGGTAGCAAAAAGGGTCAGCAATAATCAATTCAGAGATGCAAAGTTGAATAAAAGCTCAACGACGGTACTGTGTTGATCCTAGGCTAGACTATACTAGAGACGCAAGCCTAGAACACTAACAAAATCACGGCGCTGCACGTAATCAAGGGGAAAGCACACTCTGATTTTTTTTGCCTCTTTTTTTTACGCTCTTTTTTTTTGCGCTCCTCTTTTTTTTGCCAAAAATCACTATAATGGCGAGTGTCTCAAAACTCTTCCCAAGTCAAACTAAGATGATAGGCACACAAAAAAATTGATAATTATTTTTTTTGGAATCAGGGCAGCAACGACGAAAAATACGGTAAAAAAACAATATGATGGCACGTGTCTCAAAAGACTCAGAAAAGCCTAAAACGGGATAAGGAAAAAAAATTCACCTGCCGAAATTTTGGCCTAAAAACTGCTCGGGGGTCTCCAGACTCGTTTTTTTTCTTCCAAGACCTACTCAGGCAAGGAAACACGAAACCAAAATTAGATGGATCTCGAAAACCAATCTAAAACGAAAAGAACTCGGATTGGTGGTGGGTATATGGTGGTAGAATATGGCAGCGGTGGTGGTATATGGTAGCGGTGGTGGTATATGGATACGGATTGTGGTGGTATATGGATATAGATCGGTGGTGGTATGTGGAAGTAGCGATGAAGATGTTGCGGCGGCGGCGTGACAACTTATGACCAGAACTCGAAACTCTAAAAGACTAGACGCTAAGACCAGCAACTTGACACGACGACGCAACCGCAAATTCAACAAAGCAAAATACTGAAAAGACTATGCAAAGGCACAAACTGGTTCAGATATGAGAAACTAACCCTAATTTTTTTAGCTTTTTCGTGGACTGTAGGTACGAAGAACAGACTCGATCTAATCTACGAAAACTGTAAAATCTCACCGAGCAACCTGGAAATCTGATACCACTTGATAGAGGCAAAGGTGTCCCGTCTTTCGATGAGATGGTGGCTATCGTTTTCGGTGGAGTAGACTTTAACGATCCGACTATGAACATGCGAGGACGTCGCGCCTTAACAATCGATAAACCAACTCCGAGAGGTTATTGACCACACCGGAGCACGATCAACCTGACCATGAGGGTCTATTTCCTGCAAGCAAACGAAGAACAAGCAAGAAACTAAAATTGCAATCTGGATATTGCGAATATAAGAGGAAAGCTTTATTGATCAATGTGGGGTTGCGTGACATCTTTGTCTGGTCGTTGAACACAAACGAAGTACGCGAAGTTGCAGCTATGGCGAACTTTAATTTAAACAAAACCCAAAGTCTAAACGACGCCCTAAGGGCTGTATATATGGAGGAAGAGGGGGGAATTTCATGGCCCTTGGATGAGGGGTCCAAAACTAATCCTAACTCTTGTTTCCCCACACATATGGACTCTAAAAACAACCTATACTCAAGTATTTTGAAATTACATGGGCCTGGCCCAATAATAAGGTGACGCGGCACCTATAATAGCCTCTAGATGAAATTTATGAAGTGGCATCTTGTATATTTTGTCCAAGGCTTCACACACTCATTATGGTGGCTTCAAAGTCCTTAAATCATCACTTGGAACTCCCTTCTTATTCCCCTTGCGCATGCCATCATCTCCATGCTTGATCTTGCTCCAATGGTCATCCTTCTTGTCCAAGTTAGGCCCTTCATTTGCAAGCAAGACAAATATATCCAATTTAGGCAGCATCATATTCTCATGAACATTAGAATCATTACCAAGAAATGAAAGTACCTGGTAATTTAATTGCCGTGCGCGAGCTCTAATAATGGTCATGTATATGTATCAGTTGGGGGTTGTGGGTGTAACCTTGTTAGTGATGTCCTCATCGTCAGTACTGCCAAGACAAGATTCATAATTGTTCTCACACAATTCCTAATGTACCTTATCATTTCCACAATTTATATCACTTAATATAAGCTATGGAAACACTAAAATAAGCAAACTATGCATTGAAAACAGAATTTGTCAAAAACAGAACAGTTTGTAATGATCTAGACAACCACCATACTTATGCAACTTTAAAAATTCTTAAAAAAATAGGACAACATAGATAATTTGTATATCAATCATGTGTAAAAATTTCAGCTAATTATCATGTTCCAGTGATTTATTGAAGTTTCTGCACTGGACGCAAAACTTTTTGTTTTGACACAGGATCAAATCAACTATCAACCACACTATCCCAAAGGCTTTACTTGGCACTTTATTGAAACAAAAGTGATAAAACATGATTACTATAGTAGATTAATCATGTGAACACAGAAAAACAGTAGGTAAAAGTATTGGGTTTTCTCCCAACAAGCGCTTTTCTTTAACGCCTTTTAGCTAGGCAAGATGAATTCAATGATGCTCACGTAAAGATAGGAATTGAAATATAAAAGGGAGCATCATGAATCGCATTGCAAGCACACTTAAGTCTAACCCACTTCCTATGCATAGGTATTTTGTGGGTAAACAATTTAAGGGAGCAAGAATCAACTAGCATAGGAAGGCAAAACAAGCAATACTTCAAAACTTTCGACACATAGAGAGGGAACTTGATATTGTTGCAATAGGTAGAAGCATATGATCCTCTCTCATAATAATTTTCAGTAGCATCATGAATTAATTCAACAATATAACCACCACATAAAGCATTCCTTTCATGATCCGTAAGCATAGAAATTTTATTACTCTCCACTAAGCAAATTTATTCTCATGAATAGTAGTGAGAGCAAACTCAAAAAAATAACTATCATGTGACACTTGATTGGCATAATCCATTTGAGCATTAAAATCATGATGAAAAGTTTCATAGTTATGATTATTCTTTATAGCATACATATCATCACAATAATCATCGTACATAGGAGGCATGCTTATGTCATAATAAATTTGCACATCAACACTTGGGGGACAAAAAATATCTTCTTCATTAAACATAGCATCCCCAAGCTTATGGCTTTGCCTATCATTAGCATCATGGGTATTCAAAGAATTCATACTAACAACATTGTAATCATGCTCATCATTCAAATATTTTATGCCAAGCATCTTAATAACTTCTTCTTCTAACGCTTTGGCACAATTTTCCTTTCCATCATTTTCACGAAAGACATTAAAAAGATGAACCATACGAGGCAACCTCAATTCCATTTTTTTGTATTTCTATTTTTATAAAACAAACTAGTGATAAAACAAGAAACTAAAAGATTCAATTGCAAGATCTAAAGATATACCTTCAAGCACTCACCTCCCTGGCAATGGCGCCAGAAAAGAGCTTGATGTCTACTACACATCCTTCTTCTTGTAGACTCGTGTTGGGCCTCCAAGCACAGAGTTTTGTAGGACAGTAGCAATTTTCCCTCAACGGGATGACCTAAGGTTTATCAATCTGTGGGAGGCGTAGGATGAAGATAGTCTCTCTCAAACAATCCTGCAACCAAATAATAAAAAGTCTCTTGTGTCCCCAACACACCCAATACAATGGTAAATTGTATAGGTACACTAGTTCGGAAAAAGATGGTGATCCAAGTGTAATATGGATGGTAGATATAAGTTTTTGTAATGTGAAAATATAAAAATGGCAAGGTAACTAATGATAAAAGTGAGCGCAAATGGTATTGTACTGCTTAGAAACAAGGCCTAGGGTTCATACTTTCATTAGTGCAAGTTCTCTCAACAATGATAACATAATTAGATCAAATAACAATCCCTCAACATGCAACAAAGAGTCACTCCAAAGTCACTAATAGCGGAGAACAAACAAAGAAATTATTGGAGGGTACGAAACCACCTCATAGTTATTCTTTCTGGTTGATCTATTGGGCTATTCCTATAAGTGTCACAAACAACCCTAGAGTTCGTACTAAAATAACACCTTAAGACACACATCAACCAAAACTCCAATGTCACCTAGATACTCCAATGTCACCACAAGTATCCACGGGTTTGATTATACGATATGCATCACACAATCTCAGATTCACCTATGCAAACCAACACAAAGAACTTCAAACAGTTCCCCAAAGTTTCTACTGGAGAGTCAAGACGAAAACGTGTGCCAACCCCTATGCATAAGCTCACAAGGTCACTGAACCCGCAAGTTGATCACCAAAACATACATCAAGTGGATCATGTGAATATCCCTTTGTCACCATAGATAAGCACATGAAAGACATACATCAAGTGTTCTCAAATCCTTAAAGACTCAATCCGAGAGGATAACTTCAAAGGGAAAACTCAATCCTTTACAAGAAGGTAGAGGGGGGGGGACTTCATAAGATCCAACTATAATAGAAAAGCTCGCGGTACATCAAGATCATGCCAAATCAAGAACACGAGAGAGAGAGAGAGAGAGAGAGAGAGAGAGAGAGAGAGAGAGAGAGAGAGAGAGATCAAACACATAGCTACTGGTACCTACCCTCAGCCCCGAGGGTGAACTACTCCCTCCTTGTCATGGAGACCGCCGGGATGATGAAGATGGCCACCGATGATGGTTCCCCCCCGGCAGGGTTCCGGAATGGGCTCCCGATTGGTTTTTCGTGGCTACAGAGGCCTGCGGCGGCAGAACTCAGTATCTAGGTTTCTTTACGGGGGTTTCTATATTTATAGGAATATTTGGCGTCGAGAACAAGTCAGGGGGTCCATGAGTCAACCATAAGGACGGAGCACCCTCCCGGGGGTAGGGCGTTCCCTCCACCCTTGTGGTTGGCTCAGGACTCTTCTGGCCCAACTCTTCTGCTTCGGGGGCTTCTTCTGGTCCATAAAATATCACCGTAAATTTTCAGGTCAATTGGACTTAGTTTGATATTCCTTTTCTGTGAAACTCAAAAACAAGGAAAAAACAGAAACTGGCACTGGGCTCTAGGTTAATAGGTTAGTCCCCAATATCATATAAAATAGCATATAAATGCATATAAAACATCCAAGATGGATAATATAATAGCATGAATACTTCATAAATTATAGATACGTTGGAGACGTATCAGTTCCACAGGGATTTTCTGCAAAGTGCACTTTGATAGGTGATCAGCTCTATTGTTTTTCGCACGAGGTACGTGCTCTGTTTTTAACCCATCAAAGTGCTCCTCCAACGTCCTCACTTCCTTGACGTATGCTTCGATCAATGTGCTCTAATAATCCTTGTTTACTTATATCACCACGAGTTGTTAATCTCCACGAATGATCAGCTTCTAGATTGCCAGTTCTGTGGCAATCCTGAGCCCGGCGAGGAGTCCCTCGTACTCTACCCTGTAGTTCGTGGCCTCCTCCCGTGAGAAATGCATTTGGACGACGTACTTTAGGTGTTCCCTGGTGGGAGAAACGAGAAGCACGCCAGCCCCTGCACCCTGGAGGGAGAAGGCACCGTCAACGTACATGATCCATTCTTGGGGCGCTTCCTTGCCGGGGATCACAGTCTCCAATACTTCTTTGTTAGGGGTAGGTGTCCATTCTACAATGAGTTCGACCAGTGCTCTGCTCTGAATAGTTGACGTGCTCTCAAACTTCAAACCAAAGATGGACAACTCCAAATCCCATTCCACAATTCTGCCAGTGGCCTCGGGTATCCGTAGTATACGTTGTAAAGAGAAGCGGGTGACAACTGTGATCTCGTGGGCCTGGAAATAGTGGCGCGATTTCCTTGAGGCCATGATGAGGCCAAAGATCAACTTTTGCACACCAGAGTACCTCGATCTAGCCCCCTACAATAGGGAGCTGACAAAGTACATTAGGCGTTGCACCACTTTCTTCCTTGCCATGACCATGGAGCCGCATCCACTGCCATGCTCTTCCTTGTCTTGAACTGCCTCTAACCTTGCCGAGACTGGTTCATTTTCCTTTCCGAAGGGGGGCATGGTAGCGGTTGTCGTGTCATCTATGTCCCGCTGCGCCACCAGTGCTGCACTAACCACTTGGTTGGTTGCCTCCAAGTATAGTAGCAATGGCTCTTGTGGTTTGGGTGCAACCAAGGTGGGGACAGAGGAAAGGTAGGTCTTCAAATCTTGTAATACAGTATCTGCCTCGGGGGTCCACTTCACGGGCCCTGCCTTCTTCAAGATTTTGAAGAACGGCACAGCGCACCCAGCGGATTTAGAAACGAACCTGCTCAGCACGGCAACACACCCCGTCAAACTCCTCACATCCTTAACTGTCATGGGTGCCCGAATCTGCTTGATAGCCTTGATCTTGTCGTGGTTGGCTTCTATCCTCCGATAGGACACAAAGAAGCCAAGTAGCATGCTGGAATGGACACCAAACACACACTTCTCCAGATTTAACTTCAGGTTGATCTTGCGCAAGTTTGCGAAAGTCTCTTCCAAGTCCTGAACGAGAGTCAATCCATCCTTGGTTTTGACCACAATATCACCCATGTCAGCTTTGACATTTGTGTGCAGGTATGGCTCAGATCCAATCTGTACTACTCTTGCAAAGGTGGATCCAGCGCTCTTTAACCCGAAGGGCATTCGTACAAAACAGTACGTGCCGCATGGGTCTATGAACGTGGTCTTCTCCTCGTCTTCCTTAGACATGAAGATCTGGTGGTATCCAGAGTAGGCGTCCAGGAAGGAGAGCGAGTCACACCCAGATGTGGAATCCACAATCTAATCAATGTGTGGCAAGGGGAACGGGTCCTTCGGGCATGCTTTGTTGAGATCAGTGAAATCTATGCAAAGCCTTCATTTCCCATTGGCCTTGCGTACCACCACTGGATTAGCTAACCATGTTGGATGCAATACTCCTCTGACCAGACTAGATGCCTCAAGTTTCTTGACATCCTCGCCAATAAACTGTTGCCGCTCCAATGCTTGCTTCCGGACTTTCTGCTTGACGGGCTTGGCGTGTGGGCAGACGGTAAGGTGATGCTCAATTACCTCCCTGCGAACACCGGGGATGTCAGATGGTTGCCATGCAAACACATCAACATTCGCCAGCAGGAAGGCAACGAGCGCACTTTCCTATTTGTCATCGAGGGTGGCGCTGATGGTAAAGGTACCGTCAGCGCCAGCCAGCCCTGCCGGGACCTTCTTCATAGCAGGTGCAGCAACCTTCGATCTCTTGCTATTGGAACTCTCCGGCAATTCATCAATAGGCACAACGTACTCCTGAGAGGTACGCTTCCCGAACTCCTTGCTGATGTCCATGCTAGCTTTCTGCTTTTTCTTGTTTTCCTTGGCGGGAACTGTGATCTCTGCGGCCTCTACCACAACCGCCTCTCGGTACATCTAATCCACGCATATGACTGCATCTTTCTTATCTGACGGAATGGAGATAACACCCATCGGCCCTGGCATCCTCAAGGTGTTGTAGGCATAGTGGGATGCCGCCATGAACTTGGCCAGGGCTGGACGGCCAAGGATTCCATTGTACAACAGGGGGAGATCAACCACATCAAAAATGATCTTCTCAGTCTGGTAGTTTAAATCCCCTCCGAACGTCACCGGCAGAGTAATCTTACCCTTAGGACGACTCCTGTCGGGGTTAATCCCTTGGAACATGCCAGTAACCTTGAGCTCTGCATCTGATATCTGGAGTTTGCTGATGACCTTTGGAGAAATCAGGTTCAACCCGGCCCCGCCGTAAACCAACATCTTTGTGACCTTGAGGTTGCGGATTGTTGGCGAGACCAACAACAGCAAGCACCCTACTGATGTAGTGCGATCAGGGTGGTCCTCTTCGTCAAAGACGATGGGCGTGCGGGACCACTTGAGCGGCTTCCTAGAATCTGTTGCTAGCTCCATAGCATTAACTTCACGCACCCACTGTTTAAGTTGGCGGTGAGAGGAGTGCAAAGATGCACCCCCGTCAATGCATAGGGCGTTAGTGGCTTGCTGGAATTCGTGCTCACTGGTTTCCTCCTCATCTCCTCCATTACTCTCGTCATCACAGTCCTTATTCTCATGGCCCCTGGAGGGTTTTCCTTGATACTGAGATGTCTTGCCGAGGCAATTTGCTCCACCGCCACGGCCCTTCCCGCCAGTGCCATTCTGATCCTTTTCCAGGTCACGCTTCTCATATTCAGCTCTCTGCTTCTTGACAAGCTGCTCAACCTGATAGCAATCTTGAAGATCATGGCCCTTAGTCAGATGGATCTTGCAGTATGGGCAATCACCTTTCCCAGCTTTCTCGGCAGTCGCGGCTTCCCGACAGTCAGTGCACACGGCAATTTCCTTATCGGGGGCCTCGGTTCTAGCCTTCTTGCCGGTACTAGGTGTGCCTGATCCTTCGACAGTCATCACCACTTTATCTTTGCGCTTCTTGCTCTTCTTCTTCTGGCTGGTGGCGTCATTGTCATCCTCTGAGTCGACGACATCGCCATTTTCTTTTCCAGGAAACAACCTCCCTTTCTCCATGTGGGCACACTTGTCCACCATAGTGTACAACTCGTTCACGATCTTGGGCAGCTGCACGTTCAACTTGGAACACAGCCTGCGGTTGCGCACATTGGACTGGAATGCAACTATCACTACTACCGGGTGGATGTGTGGAATGTTTCTGTGCACCCGACTGTACCTCTACATGTAATTCCGCAGAGTCTCTCCTTCTTTCGGCGGAAGAAGCTGCAAGTCGCTGGGCTGCCCTGGTTCTTGATGGCCGCCGGTGAAGGAGCCAACAAACTCATGACACAGATCAGTTCAGGTCGAGATGGAATTCTTCGGCAGGTGCATCAGCCAAGATCTCACATTGGGCTTGAGCACCAAAGGAAATTAATTGGAAAATATCTTTTCATACCTTCCACCGGCGGCTTGAACAACGATGGTGTAGATGCTCAAGAGCTATCCCGGGTTCAATCTTCCATCCTACTTCTCATGTGGCTTGAACGTGCGGGGAGATGGCCAATGGACTTGCCGCAACTCACGGTGAAAGCAGGGCACCCAACCTCGAAAGGTAGGTGCCCACTCTCACCGAGCGCAGGCTCGTCAACGTTGAGGCCATCACGCCTATCGGACTGGCGGAGCGTTGTGCGGTGTTGCTCGATGGTGACGTGCGCGTCCCCCCCTCCGCTCGTCCTCTAGGGCCCGCCGCTGATCCTAACGTGGTCGAGGGCCAGACGAGGCATGGACACATTGTCGGGTGCTTAGTGATGCGTTTCTGGCCGCGGTCCCCGAGCTGGCTGCCGCAGAGGGGACTGCATCGTGGGCGTGGCCCCCTCCATGCGGCCAGCGGCTCGGGTCATTGTAGCCGCCACAGGAGGCCGTGACGGGCCTGCCCGCTGCGATCCTCCCGCTTCTGCGAAGCCAATCAAACTCTGAATGGTGGCTCTCCACTCATCCATTTGATCAGCCGCCGATGGAAATCTCAACAGGAGCTGGGCCCGCGCCATGGCCTCCGACGCAGTGCTCGGCATGGATGATGACGTAGACCGCAATGTCGCCTTGCTTCTGGCGGCGTTGGCATGAGCAGCGCCATGCTCTCATCATCGTGAGCTGGTCGCCAAGGTAGCATGGTGACGAGGCGAACGTGCTTGGGGTCGATGGCTCCGCTTGGCACATCAACTCGAACAACTCCCCCCAGGGGCAACGTGTGTCCAGTGGCTACACCTATGCTGGGGGCAGCCAGTGGAGCATGGTCCGCTCTGGAGCGAGCATCGCCGGTGCGGCTATGTCCTCTAGGAGAACGGAGAGGGGGAGATGGAATGATCTCTCCACCTACATTCGGCGAAACATGGCCGCTAGGGCCATGCTGATGATGTCCTCCTCCCGTGCCTCCTGCTCCCGCTTTGGCCGCGGGGGAGGTGGTGACGATGCAGCCTGGTTTGACCACATCTCCCACAGCACCCGCGGTCCTGTGTGCCTCTGCAGCCACCACGGCCTCAGTGGCAGCGTGTGGAGAGGCTTTTGAAGTAGACGGGTGAGCCGTAGCACCATATTTCTTCTTGGGCGCCATGGGTGATGGAGCCGTTGACGAAGAAGAAGAAGAAGAAGAAGAAGAAGAAGAAGAAGAAGAAGAAGAAGAAGAAGAAGAAGAAGAAGAAGAAGAAGAATATGTTGATGATGATGATGATGATGGCGCGCTGCGTACACTCTCGGATTTGCGCAAGTGCTTCCCCCTACCTGGCATGCCAAAGATGTTGTGGGAAAACACGGCCACTTATGGGACCATCGGCGCCTTTTGGTTTGGCAATGGGAAGGGCATGTTGCACAAAGAGCGTAGGGTGCGGGGCAGTGCGGCAGCGATGACACAGGCAGTTTTTACCCAGGTTCGGGCTACCGTGAGGCTTAAAACCCTACTCCTGCTTTGGTGGATTGATGGGGTGGACCGTAGTGGAGACGCAGTGCTCTTGCCCGGAAAGGTGGCCTGGGGGCGAGAGCAACTACACGCGTATGAGTGTACAATGGTCCGAATCCTTTCTATGGTCACCACTATCCTCCTTTTATAGCTCAAGGGGTTACCATAGTGGCAAATCAGTCATTGTGTACTGATTAGATAGAAAATAGTGCTATCATACCTAACTCTACAGACAGGAAAAGGCACATTAAATGCGCCACTTAGTGTCACATAGGGGCGTAGCCCTGCAAGCCTTGTCGGGCCGATTCTGCCACCACCTCGCCTGCCTGCATGACATGTTGCTGGACGGGAGTCATCTGTAGGTTATTTCCTCTGGAAATGGCCGCCATGTACCAAATCACGGCCACTTAGCCACTTGAGGGCTTGACACCGCACTGATTGGCGACTTGGGTCGCTGTGAGGTGGTGCGGTGGAGCCTCGTAGGGGTAAATCCATCCTCCGTGTCCCCGGCAGGCTTGCCGGGATGTCCTTCGGACTTGTCTGCGGAGTAACTCGCCCTCGCTGGGCTCTCCTGCCCAAAAATGGAGGTTTTTCCTTAGTGAGCTCTTGTTCCTTCTTCTGGACTTGGTCCTCTTGATCCGCCCCTTGATTTCTCAAAGAGCTATCTGTTGGGAAACGTAGCATGCAATTTCAAAACAATTCCTACGCTCACACAAGATCTATCTAGGAGATGCATAGCAACGAGAAGGGGAGAGTGTGTCTATGTACCCTCATAGACCGAAAGCGGAAGCGTTTGACAACGCGGTTGATGTATTTGAACTTCTTCTAGATCCGACCGATCAAGCACCAAACATACGGCACCTCCGAGTTCTGCACATGTTCAGCTCGATGACGTCCCTCGTCCACTTGATCCAGCAAGATGTCAAGGAAGTAGATGAGTTCTGTCAGCACGATGGCGTGGTGAAGGCGATGGTGAAGTGAACCACGCAGGGCTTCGCCTAAGCACCGCGAGAATATGACCGGGGGTGTAATCTTTGGAGGGGGCACCGCACACGGCTAACAATTAATGTTGTGTGTGTTCTAGGTGCCCCCCCTCCTCGTATATATGGGTGAGAGGGACAGGGGAGAGGCCAAGGGGCGCCCCAAATGGGGCCAAATCCAACTTGGGCTCCTTCCCTGGTTCGGCCTCCCCTTTCCTTGTATAGGCGCCAGGGGAATGAAGGGGGAGATGGCACCCCCCATTTCCTTTCTCCTTTGAGGAGGGGAAGGATGGAGGGACTTGCCCTCCCCCTTTCCTTTTCCTAGGGATGGCCGTCCTGGTGGAGGGGCGCACCAGTCCCATATGGGCTAGTATGTCCCTCTCTTGGCCCATTAAGCCTGTATCTTTGTCGGTGGGTGCCCGGAACCCCTTCCGATGACCCTATATGTACCCGGTACCCTACGGAACACATCCAGTGTCCGAATACAATCGTTCTAAACATAAATATTTAACTCTCGACCATTTCGAGACTCCTCGTTATGTCCGTCATCTAATCCGGGACTCCGAACAACATTTGGTCAGCAAATCACATAACTCATATAATACAATATCATCATCGAACGTTAAACGTGCGGACCCTATGGGTTCGAGAACTATGTAGACATGACCAAGACACGTGTCCGGTCAATAACCAATAGCGGAACCTGGATGCACATATCGGCTCCTACATATTCAACGAAGATCTTTATCGGTCGAAAGACTCGAAACATTATGACAACATACGTTATTCCTTTTGTCCATCAGTATGTTACTTGCCCGAGATTCGATCATCGGTATCTTCATACCTAGTTCAATCTCTTTACCGGCAAGTCTCTTTACTCGTTCCGTAATACATCATCCCCAGACTAACTTAATAGTCATTTGCTTGCAAGGCTTATTATGATGTGTATTACCGAGAGGACCTAGAGATATCTCCGATACTCAGAGTGAAAAACCATAATCTTGATCTATACCAACTCAACAAACACCTTCGGAGATACCTGTAGAGCATCTTTGTAATCACCCAGTTACGTTATGACATTTGAGAGCACACAAGGCATTCCTCCAGTATCCGGGAGGTGCATAATCTCATAGTCGAAGGAATATGTATTTGACATGAAGAGAGCAATAGCAATAAAACTGAACAAACATTATGCTAAGCTAACGGGTGGGTCTTTTCCATCACATCATTCTCCTAATGATGTGATCCCATTATCAAATGACAACTCATGTTCATGGTTAGGAAACCTTCACCATCTTTGATCAACGAGTTAGTCTAGTAGAGGCTCACTAGGGACATAGTGTTTGTCTATGTATTCACACATGTATTAAAGTTTCAGATCAATACAATTCTAGTATGAATAATAAACCTTTATCATGATTAAGGAAATATAAAAATAACCATTTTATTATTGCCTCTAGGGAATATTTCCATCAGTCTCACACTTGCACTAGAGTCAATAATCTAGTTCACATCGCCATGTCATTAACACCCAGAGAGTTTACTAGAGTCAATAATGTAGTTCACATCTCCATGTGATTAACACACATAGTTCACATCGCCATGTGATTAACACCCAAAGAGTTTACTAGAGTCAGTAATCTAGTTCACATCGTTATGTGATTAACACTCAAAGAGTTCTAAGGTATCATCATGTTTTGCTTGTGAGAGATTTTTAGTCAACGGGTCTGTAACATTCAGATCCGTGTGTATTTTGCAAGTTTCTATGTCTACAATGCTCTGCATAGAGCTACTCTAGCTAATTGCTCCTACATTAAATACGCATCCAGAGTCATCTGGATTAGTGCCAAAGCTTGCATCGGCGTAACCCTTTACGACGAACTCTTTATCACCTCCATAACCGAGAAACATTCCCTTATTCCTCTAAGGATAATTTTGACCATTGCCCAGTGATCCACTCCTGTATCACTCTTGTACCCCCTTGACGGACACGTTCCGAGGCACACATTAGGTCTGGTACACAGCATGGTATGCTTTATAGAACCTATGGCTGAGGCATAGGGAATGACTTTCATTCTCTCTATATTTTTTGTCGTGGTCGGGCTTTGAGTATTACTCAACTTCATACCTTACAACTCAGGCAAGAACTCCTTCTTTGACTGGTCCATTTTGAACTCCTTCAAAATATTATCAAGGTATGTACTCATTGAAAGTCTTATCAAGTGTCTTGATCTATCTCTATAGATCTTGATGCCCAATATGTAAGTAGCTTCACCGAGGTCTTTCATTGAAAAACTCCTTTTAAACATTCCTTTATGCTTTCCAGAAAATTCGACATCATTTCCGATCAACAATATGTCATTCACATATACTTATTAGAAATGTTGTAGTGCTCCCACTCACTTTCTTGTAAATACAGGTTCACTACAAGTTTGTATAAAACCATATGCTTTGATCAACTCATCAAAGCGTATATTCCAACTCTGAAATGCTTGCACCAGTCCATAGATGGATCGCTGGAGCTTGCACACTTTTTTAGCACCTTTAGGATTGACAAAACATTCTAGTTGCATCATATACAATTCTTCTTTAAGAAATCCATTCAGGAATGCAGTTTTGACGTCCATTTGCTAGATTTCATAATCATAAAATGCGGCAATTGCTAACATGATTCAAACAGACTTAAGCATCGCTACGAGTGAGAAAGTCTCATCATAGTCAACTCCTTGAACTTGTCGAAAACCTTTCGCGACAAGTCGAGCTTTGTAGACAATAACATTACCATCATCGTCAGTCTTCTTCTTGAAGATCCATTTATTCTCCATGGCTCGCCGATCATCGGGCAAGTCCACCAAAGCTCACACTTTGTTCTCATACATGGATCCTATCTCAGATTTCATGCCTTCAAGCCATTTATCGGAATCTGGGCTCGTCATAGCTTCTTCGTAGTTCGTAGGTTCGTCATGGTCTAGTAACATGACTTCCAAAACAGGATTACCGTACCACTCTGGTGCGGATCATGCTCTGGTTGACCTATGCGGTTTGGCAGTAACTTGATCTGAAGTTTCATGATCATCATCATTAGCTTCCTCTCTAGTTGGTGTAGGCATCACGAGAACGGTTTTCTGTGATGAGCTACTTTCTAATTTGAGAGAAGGTACAATTACCTCATCAAGTTCTACTTTCCTCCCACTCACTTCTTTCAAGAGAAATTCCATCTCTAGAAATGTTCCATTCTTGGCAACAAAAATCTTGCCTTCAGATCTTTGGTAGAAGGTGTACCCAATAGTTTCTTTTGGGTATCCAATGAAGATGCAATTCTCCGATTGGGGTTCGAGCTTCTCCGGCTGAAGCTTTTTCACATAATCATCGCAACCCCAAACTTTAAGAAATGATAGCTTTGGTTTCTTGACAAACCATAGTTCATATGGTGTCATCTCAATGGATTTAGACGTTGTCCTATTTAACGTGAATGCAGTTGTCTCTAATGCATAACCCCAAAATGATAAAAGGCAAATCGGTAAGAGATATCATAGAACGCACCATATCCAATAGAGTACAGTTACGATGTTCGGACACACCATTATGTTGTGGTGTTCCAGGTGGTGTGAGCTGTGAAACTATTCCACATTGTTTCAAATGAAGACCAAACTCGTAACTCGAATATTCGCCTCCACGATCGGATCGTAGAAACTTTATTTTCTTGTTATGATGATTCTCTACTTCACTCTGAAATTCTTTGAATTTTTCAAATGTTTCAGACTTGTGTTTCATTATGTATATATACCCATATCTACTCAAATCATCTGTGAAGGTGATAAAATAATGATGCCCGCTGAGCAAGTCCTATATTAAGGGGTCCTCGGGTGGCCGGATTACTCATTATGGGTCGGACTCATCGGCCGTGAAGATCATCGCTGAAGTTATCCCCAATTCCGGATAGGACTCCTATATGTGTAGAATGGCAAGTTTAGAGTCCAGGTGTAATGTTTCCTTCCTCTGCAAGATGATCATGTACAACCCTAGGTCCCTCCAGTGCATATATAAACCGGAGGGTTTAGTCCATAGACAGAATCACAACATCATAGGCTAGACCTCTAGTGTTTAGCCATTACGATCTCGAGGTAGATCAACTCTTGTAACCCTATATTCATCAAGATCAATCAAGCAGGAAGTAGGGTATTACCTCGATAGAGAGGTCCCGAACCTAGGTATTCAGTAAACATCGTGTCCCTAGTCCCTTGTTATCATCTATCCTCAGGCACACAGTTCGGGACCCCCTACCCGAGATCCGCCAGTTTTGACACCGACATTGGTGCTTTCATTGAGAGTTCCACCGTGTCGTCGATAGAAGGATTGATGGCTCGCTTCTTCACCAGCAATGGCGCCACCCCCGAGGAGGTTTTCCCTACCGGATAGCTTTTCGTGTTTGGTGGCTTTGTGCTACGCGCCAACTCGGATGGCCACCTCGAGCAGGTTGACAACTACGCCCCTGGTCATCAAATCATGTATGGAAGCTTGAATTATGTTGCTGACATCCGAGGAGACTTGATCTTCGATGGATTCACACACACGGCTGCTGCTCCTTGCCCACACAATGAAGACGTCTTAGATCTATCGTCAGATCCCATCCAGGGGTCGACACCCGCGACAGCTCTGGCCCTAGATCCAGAGCAGACCGCTTTGTCTGAAGACAGGAGGGTAAATCCCGCCATGGAATATCTAACCGCAGACTTAGTGGCGGTTGAGCCACTCACATACCTAGAATTGAGCGGGATCCTCCCCGCCACTAGAAAGCCAGACTTGTCTCAAATTACGAGCTCCGAACTTATGGGATCCGCACTCTCTGGGCTCAATGGCGCGGTTATCTCCGAGCCTGGTCCCGCATACCCCCAAACTCCTACCCAGCTCTCGCTCTTAAACGAGACACTTGACTTGCTGCAATCTCTCACCATAATAGAGGATTCTCAGCCGAACTATGCCCAGTCAAAACTAGGGGCTGAGGTCAGGGAATTTTGCTTCCCACCCACCACCCACTTGGTAGCCACTATCGAAGACTTAACTGACATACTAGACTATGCTTCCAAAGACGTCGATGTGATGGACCACAACGTCGAAGCCAATCTTGGTAAAAGCACGCTTGTGACCGGGCAATGGACGACCACTTCTACCTATGATGTGTAGATGGTGGATACACCCAATGAGAAAGAAGACAATGGAGATAAAGATCCAGAGCAGGTAAGCCCGTCGATGAACCTCCTAAACACCATCGCCAGAAACGCCGCTCACGATCACGTCGAGGAAAGGAAAGTAACACCAGCACCGGAGACAATGAAGATCCGAAGGAAGACGAAGACCATGTAGAGCCAGCGGGGGGATGGACAATGCAGTCCCGAACAACTCACCGATCACAATGATTCCGAAGACAGTAATTATTGACCCTTCTCTGAAGAGGATGTCAGCCTGGAAGACAAGGAAATCATAGTTCCAGAGGAACCCCTCGAACAAAAATGCTTTCAGCAACAACTTATTGCCACAACAAGGAGCTTGGAAAAACAGCAGCGACGACTTAAGGCCAAGCAGGATACGCTCAATGATAGATGGAATGAAGTGCTAGATGTTGAAGAGAGATACGGCCATGAGCGCCAAACAAAGAGCCATCCCAAACGCAATTTGCTGCCCCAATTCGATGACGAGGCCCTTGCGCCAATTCCGTCGAGGCACGATCAGGCCGATCAACTGGACCGACCACTTCGTGGACGAGACAAAGTGGCCAGCAATGCCGTACACCAGCCCGCACCTCCCTGGCGTAAAGGAAAGGATACAGCGGCTCAGGGCCATAAGTATGATTTACGTCAGGACCTGAATAAAAAAGACGGCCAGGCCAGATCAATCTATGAATCAAGAGAACATGCTCCCATACGGGATGGTGGCAATCAAGCCAAGCACGCCGGATATAATCAAGTTCGAGGTCAGCACTGAACACAACTGCCGTTCGAACTACACCATGATGCTGCACGATATAGGGGTGTCAGGCACCCTCTGTGCTTCATCAACGAGGTGATGGATCGCCAATTTCCGTAAGGGTTTAAACCTGTCAACATCGAGGCATATGATAGAACGACGGACCCCGTGGTATGGATCAAAGACTTTATTTTTCACATCCACATGGCTCATGGAGATGACCTCCATGCCATTAAATACTTACCTCTCAAGCTGAAAGGGCCAGCTCGGCACTGGTTGAACAGCCTCCCACGGAACTCCATTGGAAGTCGGGAAGATTTAGATGATGCTTATCGGGTTAACTTTAAGGGGACTTATGTCCGGCCACCGGATGCTGATGATCTAAGTCGCATAATCCGGCAACCTGGGGAGTCAGCCCGCAAGCTCTGGAATTGGTTCTTAACTAAAAAGAACCAAATTGTTGACTGTCCGGACGCCGAAGCCTTAGCAGCATTCAAACACAGCATCTGGGATGAATGGCTTGCAAGACACCTCGGCCAAGAGAAGCCGAAGACAATGGCAACCCTTACTACACTTATGACCCGCTTTTGCGCTGGTGAAGACAGTTGGCTAGTTCGTAGAAACAATAGTACCAGTGACCCTGGCACTTCCGAAGTCAGGGACGACAATGGCAAGCCACGGCGCAACAAGAACAAGCACGGAACAATGGCAGAGAAACAGACGAAACTATAGCAAACACCGAATTCAGTGGCTCCAGGCCCGGTCAACGGAAGAAGTCATTCAAAAGTAACAGAGATAGTTCATCCAGCTTGGACAAAATATTACAGACACCTTGCCAGATTCACGGCACCCCTGACAAACCTGCAGACCACATTAATAGAAACTGTTGGGTCTTCAAGCAGGCCGGCAAGTTAAATGCCAAACACAAGGGGAAAGGACCTCAAAGCGAGGACGAAGATGAGCCTTGCCAACCGAACACGGGGGG
>LR738709.1:161537380-161677773 GCA_902687465.1 Secale cereale
GAAGAAATTTTTCCCTGAGGTGAGAACGGTTAATATGATCTACGCCACTCACATCCCCAAGAGGGAACGCAAGCACGCACTCAAGGATGTTTATGTTGTAGAGTCGGTCGCCCCCAAGTTCAACCCATGGTCGGCTTGTCCGATCACCTTCGATCGCAGGGACCACCCAACCAGTATCCGTCACGGAGGTAAGGCAGCCCTAGTACTCGATCCTATAATTGACGGATATCATCTTACTCGAGTCCTTATGGACGGCGGCACCACTCTCAACCTGATATACCAAGACACTGTCCGCAAGAATGGGATAGACCCGTCAAGGATTAATCCTAGAAGCACTACCTTTGAACGAGTGATACCTGGCGTAGAGGCCCACTGCACGGGGTCATTAACACTAGAAGTAGTATTCGGCTCTCCAAATAATTTTCGAAGTGAGCAGTTAATATTCGACATCGCTCCTTTCCGAAGTGGCTATCATGCAACCCTCGGGAAAACGGCCTTCCCCCGCTTTAACGCAGTCCCGCAATATGCTTACTTGAAGCTCAAAATGCTTGGACCACGTGGCGTCATCACGATCAATGGAAACATGGAGCGCTCCCTCCGTACAGAGGAGGGAACTGCGGCCCTAGCAGCCGAGGTTCAAAGCGGCTTATTCAAGCCGAACAGTTCATCAGTTGTCAAGACCACAAACCTTGCTATACGTGTCCGGCCTGCATTACAATGCGGCAGCTCACAAGAAACCGAGCTCGATTAGCAGTTACGCCCGCGCCGACTGCCTTACAGGGTGGCATCATACATACCTCGCGTACACAATTGCGACCTTAAAATACCTAGGGCGGCGCCGGGGGCACACTGCATAAAAACAGTCCATAGTTCGGCTTGACCCTATTTGGACTCTCAAATATATTTTCTTCAAAAGGCTCATTAAAATAACCCACCTTATCTACGACTATACAAGGCATTCTTTTCCAGAGTTCTCATTCCTTTTTCGCAGGCGTCCATCATAACTTCCCTCTTCAAGGACATATTACAAAGGAGAAACGACGCAGACATGCAGCAGGGCCCCCGTAGAAATTTATTTATTGAACGGGATATAAAAGAAGAAGTTTGGTTCCAATTCGTTTGGAGTTCATTCTATTACCACCTCCATTCTCTCCCTACTTCAGATTGCCACATGTGCCTCAAATCTTGACCTAATACCAGGGGCTATATTCGGCTTGGCACACCTCCAAGTCCGAACACCTATAGGGAAACTGTTCGGCGTCCCGGATGTTGCGTTATATGCATCGGCTCCGAATCATGTCTTGGGTTTATAGTTGGGTTGCCCAGGTCCTTGATAACCCACAAGTGTAGGGGATCAGTTGTAGCCTCTTTCGATAAGTAAGAGTGTCGAACCCAACGAGGAGCTAAAGGTAGAACAAATATTCCCTCAAGTTCTATCGACCACCGATACAACTCTATGCACGCTTGACGTTCACTTTACCTAGAACAAGTATAAAACTAGAAGTACTTTGTAGGGGTAATGGGATAGGTTTGCAAGAATATAAAGAGCACGTAAATATAAACTAGGGGTTGTTTAGGTAAAGAAGCAATAAAGTTAGTATAGCGAGTGTGGAAAAGTGGTGGTAGGAGTTGCGAAATTGTCCCTAAGCAATTTACTAAGTTACTAGACCGGTAGCAAGTTTTATGAGGGAGAGACCACTGCTAGCATGTCATCCCTGACTTGGAATTCTATGCACTTATGATCAGAACTATTAGCAATCATCTGCAACTACTAACGTTCATTAAGGTAAAACCCAACCATAGCATTAAGACATATTGGTCCCCCTTCAATCCCGTATGCATCAATTTCTACGCTAGGTTGAAGCTTCGGTCACTCTTGCCCTCCAATACGTAGTCCTATCAACATACAACTAACCCTATGGTGTGATCCATGCGTGCGCTCATATGATGGGCACCAAAGGACATCAACATAACCACAAGAAATTTAAACCAATCATAGCAATTCACCAATTACCGATAGGACAACGAAAATCTACTCAGACATCATAGGATGGCAACACATCATTGGATAATAATATGAAGCATGAAGCACCATGTTCAAGTAGAGGGTACAGCGGGTTGTGGGAGAGTTGACCGATGTAGATAGATGGTGTAAGGTGATGGAGATGTTGGTGAAGATGACGGAGGTGTTGGTGTAGATCACCGTCACACGATGATGGCCCCAGCAGCGTTCCAGCGCCACCGGGAGAGAGGGGGAGAGAGCCCCCTTGTTCTTCTTCCTTGACCTTCTCCCTAGATGGGAGAAGGGTTTCCCCTCTGTTCCATGGCATCCATGGTGGCGGAGGGGCGAGAGCCCCTCTGAGATTGGATATGTCTCTCTGTCTCTCTCTGTTTCTGCGTTCCCAGATTCTGGCCCTTCACCATTTCTTAAATTCCCGGAGATCCGTAACTCCGATAGGGCTGAATTTTTGACATGATTTTTATCCAGATATTAGCTTTATTGCGGAGAAAGAAGGGCACCAACCGCCTTACGGAGTGGCCACGAGGGCCCAGGGTGCGCCTGACCCCCTAGGGTGCGCCCCTCACCCCCGTGGGCCGCTCGGGCATCATTTCACGTTGATTCCACTTCCCAAAATTCACATATATTCCAAAAAAATACGTCCGTTTTTACCCCGTTTGGACTCCGTTTGATATGGATATTCTGCGAAACAAAAACATGCAACAAATAGGAACTGGCACTGGGCACTGGATCAATATGTTAGTCCCAAAAATAGTATAAAAAGTTGCCAAAAGTATATGAAAGTTGTAGAATATTGGCATGGAACAATAAAAAATTATAGACACGACAGAGACATATCACTCCTGTGCTTGCCACCTTATGTTCTACATTGTTTGGCTAAGGTAGTAAAGGAAGAACTACTACGATTGTATTTCTGGTTCATCCGATCAAGTACCTTAATAGAGAAAGCCGAAAACTGACTGTCATGATAAGCGAGAGCTGGTCAGCGATTCGGCGACTCAGTGTTATACTACGATCGATAGCGATCTACTCCGTGTTATACGAGGGGTTGGTCTTCGCCCAGCCGCGTAAAGTGGGCACCATAATTCGTATAGCCGGACACGCACTAGGGGCTAGTACTTAGCACCACAAGTCAAGCTCCTATGGCTAAGTAAAAGCAATAAAGACGCATAGTCTGGTTGCCTAGTTCGCTCCGTGGACACCTCCTTTATGGACCAAGACGTTGGATAAAGAGTGATCACGCGCAATACCGAACACCCCTGTAGTATCTACATAGGGGCTGAAGCTGACGATTGGAAACTTTCAGACACAATAAACGGCTCCACAGGAGGAGAAGTTGCTTGAAATATAAAGCACAAAATTATATATACATATCAATTCATAAGCTTAGTCTTTACAATCCAAATACAATTACTCAAAATCCACGTCCTTTTTAGCACTGGCCCTCTACAATGCGGGATCCTTCTAGGACATCATTGAAGTACCTTTCCGGCCTCTGATGATCCTTGCCCTCTGGTGGGCCAGGAGTTGCCACTTTGGCGGCCTTCATCTTCGCCCAGTGCATCTTGACGCAGGCAAAGGCCATCCGTGCACCTTCTATACAGGCCGAACGCTTCACAGCATCGACGAGCCGCCTCACCAATCCAAAGTAGCTACTTGGGATTGGCTCAGCGGGCCATAGCAGGACTATCAAGTCCTTCATGGCTGTACCCGCCATGTTGTGCAACTCGACCAGCTGCTTCAACTGGTCTTTCAGAGGTACTGGGTGTTCTGGCACAAGGAATTGCGACCAGAACAGCTTCTCCGTGCTATTCCCCTCCTGGGCTCGGAAGAATTGGGTGGCGTCGGTGATGCTCTTCGGCATATCCACAAACGCGCCTAGAGAACTCCACAATCGCATCTGCGCAAGATACCTCTGACCTCCAAAGATACTCTGCAGAAGAAAGGCCTTACCAGCCGCTATCTGCCGCGCTAGTTTGATCTCCTAGCACGCACTGCATGACTCGATCCGCGCCTTCTTGGCAGCATTGACAGCCTAGTTGAGTTCAGACGCTTGATCCGAAGTCTTCTGCTCCAGCTCCTCACACTTGCGAATAGCGTCTCGCAGCTCTTGTTCGACTTCGGCCACCCGAGACTCATGTCGCCGGCGGGAGGCCTGTTCGGCCTCCAGGTCGGCAGCCGCTTTGTCAGCGGCCGCCTTATTTATCTCGACCTCCTTCTTGGCCTGTGCAAGTGCGCCCTTGAGGGTCTCGACCTCGGCAACGCCAACTGCAATATAATCGCATAGCATAATGAGTTCATACTCTTACAATCAAAGCACATTATCTTTTGACATAATAGTTCTTTGAAAGTCTGCATACCTTGTGTTTCATCCAACCGCTTGTTCACACGGTCGAGCTCCTCATCAGCTAATTGAAACTTCTGACTGAGCTCGGAAACATCTGCGGCCTGGGCAGATGCCGCCACCAGGGAAGCCTGTTCAAAAAACACAATATCAACTAACACTGTATGGATCCTCTATCCGATTATTTTTCGAATCAAACAAAGTATCAGGGGCTACTGTCCGTATACAGGTTTGTTTCCTTATACAAATAAAACATGAACTTCTTTTAAGAATATTACATCACATACCTTGAAGCCTGTCAGTAGGCTATTGAAGGCATCATTCAGTCCATTCTTGACGGACTAAATCTTTCCCATCACCGCACTCATCAGGGTACGGTGTTCCACCACGATGGAAGCACCTTGTAGTGCTTCCTCCAGCAAGTTCAGCGCCTCCGGTTTAGTGGAGGACGCCGCTGGAGCTGATGCTTCTCCCACTATCGTAGGGGGCTGACTTCCCAATTCTGGAGCCATACTGGCCTCCTGAATAGTGTTTGGCGGGAGCCTGGATTGCTTGGGCTCCCCGCCGTCGGTAGCCATAGGGATTGCTCCCCCTTGGCTGACGGCAGCCGAGGTGTTGGCCTCGGGCACCTTCTCGTCTGTCCCGCTCTCACCTGCTCGTGCACGGGATGCTCGTAGGGAGGACACTTTGGTATCCCCTGGGGCGGGCGATTGAGCCCGTGGCGTGCTACTTCTCGAGCTTGCGTTGTATTCCCTCGAAGAGGAAAGGGTGATGCAGCATAGTGGCATAAGTGTTTCCCTTAGTTCTTGAGAACCAAGGTATCAATCCAGTAGGAGACCATGCGCTAGTCCCTCGCACCTGCACAAACAAATAAGAACTTCGTTGCCAATGCGATAAGGGGTTGCCAATCCCTTTACGGTCACATACGAAAGTGAGATCTGATAGATAGGATAGTATGATAATGTTGGTAATTTTGCGATATAAGAACAGAAAGTAAATAAAGCAAAGTAAAGTAGATGGAAGATTAATATGTTGAGAATAGACCCGGGGGCCATAGGTTTCACAAGTGGCTTCTCTCATGATAGCAGAATTTTACGGCGGGTGAACAAATTACTATCGAGCAATTGATAAAAAGCGGATAGTTATGAGAATATCTAGGCATGATTATTATATATAGGCATCACGTCCGTGACAAGTAGACCGAAACGATTCTGCATCTACTACTGTTACTCCACACATCGACCGCTATCCAGCATGCATCTAGAGTATTAAGTGCATAAGAACAGAGTAATGCTTTAAGCAAGATGACATGATGTAGAGGGATAAACTCAAGCAATATGATATAAACCCCATATTTTTATCCTCGATGGAAACAATACAATACGTGCCTTGTTGCCCCTGCTGTCACTGGGAAAGGACACCGCAAGATTGAACCCAAAGCCAAGCACTTCTCCCATTGCAAGAACTATAGATCTAGTAGGCCAGACCAAACCAATAATTCGAAGAGACTTGCAAGGATATTATAATCATACATAAAAGATTTCAGAAAAGAATCAAATATTTCTCATAGATAATGTTGATCATAAACCCACAATTCATCGGATCTCGACAAACACACCGCAAAAAGATTACATCAAATAGATCTCCTCGAAGATCGAGGAGAACTTTGTATTGAGATCCAAAAAGAGAGAAGAAGCCATCTAGCTAATAACTATGGACCCGAATGTCTGTGGTAAACTACTCACAACTCATTGGTGAGGCTATGGTGTTGATGTAGAAGCACTTCGTGGTAGATCCCCCCCTCCGGCGGAGCTCCGGAACAGGCCCCAAGATGGGATCTCACGGGAACAGAAGGTTGCGGCGGTGGAATTAGGGGTTTCTCTGTTGCCTCGATGTTTTCAGGGTATATGGATATATATAGGAGGAAGGAGGGCATCGGGTTAGACAGAGGGGGCCCACGAGGGTGGGGGGCTTGATACGTCTCCAACGTATCTATAATTTTTTATCGTTCCATGTTATTATTTATGATGTTTTGGATGTTTAATGGGCTTTGTCATACACTTTTATATCTTTTTTGGGACTAACCTACGAACCCAAAGGCCCAGTCCAGATTGCTATTTTTGCCTGTTTCAGGGTTTTGTAGAAAAGGAATATCAAACGGAGTCCAAACGGAATGAAACCTTCGGGAGAGATATTTTTGGAGAAAATCACGCATGGAGACTTGAGAACCACGACAGAGGGGCCATGAGGTGCCCACGATGGTGGGGGGCGCGCCCCCATGCCTCGTGGGCTGCTCGTGAGTCCCCCGGTGTCCTCCTTCCTCCTATATAAGCCTACATACCCCGAAACTATCAGCAACAAAGAGAAAACCCTAATTCCACCACTGTAACCTTCTGTTCCTGTGAGATCCCATCTTGGAGCCTGTTCCGGAGCTCTGCCGGAGGGGGGATCCATCACGGAGGGCTTCTACATCATCATCATCGCCCTCACCAGGAGTTGTGAGTAGTTTACCACAGACATTCGGGTCCATAGCTAGTATCTAGATGGATTCTTCTCTCTCTCTCTCTCTAGATCTCAATACAAAGTTCTCCTTGATCTTCAAGGAGATCTATTCGATGTAATCTCTTTTTGCGGTGTGTTTGTCGAGATCCGAAAATTGTGAGTTTATGATCAAGATTATCTATGAGAAATATTTGGTTCTTTTTTGAACTCTTTATGTGTGCTCATAATATCCTTGCAAGTCTCTTCGAATTATTGGTTTGGTTTGGCCTACTAGATCTATAGTTCTTGCAATGGGAGAAGTGCTTGGCTTTGGGTTCAATCTTATGGTGTCCTTTCCCAATGACAGTAGGGGCAGCAAGGCATGTATTGTATTGTTGCCATCGAGGATAAAAAGATGGGGTTTATATCGTATTGCTTGAGTTTATCCCTCTACATCATGTCATCTTGCTTAAGGTGTTACTATGTTCTTATGAACTCAATACACTAGATGCATGCTGGATAGCGGTCGATGTGTGGAGTAATAGTAGTAGATGCAGGCGGGAGTCGGTCTACTTCCTCGGACGTGATGCCTATATACAATGATCATGCCTAGACAGTCTCATAATTATTTGCTTTTCTATCAATTGATGGACTGTAATTTGTTTACCCGTCGTAGAATATCGCTATCATGAGAGAAGCCACTAGAGAACACTATGGCCCCCGGGTCTATTCTCAATATATCAATCTACATCTACTTTACTTTTTCCGCTTTTACTTTCTATTCTTATAAACAAAAATACCAAAAATATAAACTATCATCTCTATCAGATCTCACTTTCGTAAGTGACCGTAAAGGGATTGACAACCCCTTATCGTGTTGGCTGCTAAGTTCTTATTTGTTTATGCAGGTGTGAGGGACTCGCACGTCTCCTACTGGATTGATACCTTGGTTCTCAAAAACAGAGGGGAATACTTACGCTACTGTGTTGTATGTCCCTTTTCTCTTCGAGGGAATACAATGCAAGCTCGAGAAGTAGCAAGAAGAATTTCTGGCGCCGTTGCTGGGGAGGCTTACGCAAAAGTCATATACCAAGTACCTATCACAAACCCTTATCCTTCGCATTACATTTTTGCCTCTCGTTTTCCTCTCCCCCACTTCACCCTTGCCATTTTATTTGCCCTTCTTCTGCCGTTTGTTTATCGTTCGCTTGCTTCTTGTTTGCTTGTGTGCTGCTTGCTTGCTTGCTTGCTTGTCATCATGTCTAGCACACCTATCATTATCAACACTCCCGAGAGTGAGGTCCTCAACTTTAAACAAAGGGAGGAAGAAAACTTAAAAGATGCCTGGTATAGAATTTGCAATGCTCAAAATAGATCCAATAGGAAGCTTTCCACTTCTGTGCTTCTTCGCAATTCTTATGTTGGCGTAACTCTGTGGAATAAATTTATCTTAGATACCATTACCGGAGGAAATTTCTTGGGTAGCCATACCTTTGATTCTTATAATGCTATGACTGAATTATTTGGCTCACCACCTCTTATTGTTAATGGGACCATTTTAACTTTGGAGCATGTTATGCAAAGGTTAGAAATCATTGTAAACAAAGTTGTTACGGTAGAATTGGTAGAGAACTTGGATAGAAAAACCCATAATGAAATTACCCAATATGGATCTAAGGTAGGAGTTGTTCTGAAAAATCTTAAGGAAAAGGAGCCCATAGTTAAAGAAAAGCTAGATCAGGATTCTACTAGAGTCAATAAGCTTGAGGATATTATCACTAATGTGGGTTCTGCTCTTTCTGCTATAAAAACTACCCCAAATAACTCTACCACTAAATTATCTAAGTTCATGTATGTCCCTAAAGACAAGGGTGAAACATCTAGTAAAGGAATTACGGATCTCAAATCCATAAGTGTTCACCCTAATTTTCTTACTTTTGCAAGGGACCCTTTTGAAACTTTAGAATTTCTTGATTTCTTGCCCAAGATTTTGATTATTAATAGGGACAAAGAAGTGCCTAAGAATCCTAAGTGCTTAATCAAAGAATTGCCATCCAAGGATGGCAATACCTAGATCTATCTTGTATCGTGCCTAGCTAGGGGCGTAAAACGATAGCGCTTGTTGGGAGGCAACCCAATTTTATATTTTTTTGTTTTTGCTGGTGTTAGGGAATAAATATTGCATAGATTATGTTTAGATGTGGTATCATGTTTTTGTTTAGTGTTTGTGCCAAGTAGAACCTTTGGGAAGACTTGTGTGAAGTTTATGTGATCTTGCTGTGAAAAACAGAATCGTTAGCGCTCGCTAGAATGGTCATCAGATTTTACTGGAGCGTGCTATTTAGTTGATTCTTTTTGCATATGATTAATAGACAAATTCCTCACGTTTACCAATTTAGTTTGAATTTTTGGAGTTACAGAAGTATGCGAAACCCGCAGATTACTACAGACTGTTCTGTTTTGACAGATTCTGTTTTTCGTGTGTTGTTTGCTTATTTCAATGCATCTATGAGTAATATTGTGAAGTATGAACCATAGAGAAGTTGTAATACAGTAGGTTTAACACCAATATAAACGAAGAATGAATTCATTGCAGTACCTTTCAATAGTGATTTGTTTTCTTATACTAACGAAGCTCACGAGAATTTTTGTCTAAGTTTTGTGTTGTGAAGTTTTCAAGTTTTGAGTATTGCTTTGATGGACTATGGAACAAAGAGTAGCAAGGGCCTAAGCTTTGGGATTCCCATGGCACCCCAAGTAATATTCAAGGACAATCAAAAGCCTAAGCTTGGGGATGCCGCGGGAAGGCATGCCCTCTTTCGTCTCCATCCATCGGTAACTATACTTGGAGCTATATTTTTATTCACCACATGATATGTGTTTTGCTTGGAGTGTCTTGTATAATTTGAGTCTTTGCTTGTTGGTTTTCCACAATTATCCTTGCTGGACACACCTATTTGAGAGAGTTAAATATGGCCTAGGAATTGTTAGAACACTCTATGTGCTTCACTTATATCTTTTGAGTTGAATAGTTTTGCTCTAGTGCTTCACTTATATCTTTTAGAGCACGGTGGTGATAATATTTTGAAGAAATAGATGAACTCTCATGCTTAACTTATATCCTTTTGAGAGTCTATTAAAACAGCATGGTAATGTGTTTAGGCTATAAAACTAGTCTTCACATGATAGACATCCAATATCAATGTAGTAAAAACTTTCACACTAAGTGCATTGAATATGATGAGATGTTGGATGCTTGATAATTGTTTTGAGATATGAGGATAGTTATATTAGAGTCATGCTAGTTGAGTTACTATGAAACTGAGAAATACTTGTGTTACGGTTAGTGATTCCCGTAGCATGCATGTATGGTGAACCGCTATGTGACAAAGTTAGAGCATGAGGTATTTGTAAAGTGCCAACCTTTGTGTGGAGGTCGGAGGCGCGCGATGGTTAACTCCTACCAACCTCCCCCCTAGGAGCATGCGTTGATTGCTTTATTTTGATGACTCGTAGATTTTTGCAATAAGTATATGAGTCCTTATGACTAATGTTGAGTCCATGGATTATACGCACTCTCACCCTTCCACCATTGCTAGCCTCTCTTGTACCGCGCAACTTTCGCCGGTACCATAAACCCACTATATATCCTTCCTCAAAACAGCCACCATATTATTCCTCAAAACAGCCACCATACCTACCTATCATGGCATTTCCATAGCCATTCCGAGATATATTGCCATGCAACTTTCCACCGTTTCGTTCATATGACACGCATCATATTGTCATATTGCCATGCATGATCATGTAGTTAACATCGTATTTGTGGCAAGGCAACCATGCATAATTTTTCATACATGTCACTCTTGATTCATTGCATATCCCGGTACACCATCGGAGGCATTCATGTAGAGTCATAATTGTTCTAGTTTTGAGTTGTAAATCAATAAAAGTGTGATGATCATCATTATTAGAGCATTGTCCCATGTGAGGAATGGCCAATAAAAAAGAGATGGACCCAAAAAATAGAGAGAGGGCTAATAAAAAAAGAGAGAGAAAGCCCCTCCAAAAAATGAGAGAAAAGAGAGAAGGGACAATTGCTACTATCTTTTTCCACACTTGTTCTTCAAAGTAGCACCTTGTTCTTCATGACGGAGAGTCTCATGTTTAGTCACTTTCATATACTAGTGGGAATTTTCATTATAGAACTTGGCTTGTATATTCCAACAATGGGCTTCCTAAAATGCCCTAGGTCTTCGTGAGCAAACAAGTTGGATGCACACCCACTAGTTTCTTTTGTTGATCTTTCATACATATTTAGCTCTAGTGCATCCGTTGCATGGCAATCCCTACTCACTCACATTGATATCTATTGATGGGCATCTCCATAGCCCGTTGATACGCCTAGTTAATGTGAGACTATCTCCCTCCTTTTGTCTTCTCCACAACCACCTCTCTATTCCACCCATAGTGCTATGTCCATGGCTCACGCTCATGTATTGCGTGAAAGTTGAAAGGTTTGAAAAAATAGAGTATGAAAACAAGTGCTTGGTTGAAACTGGGGTTGTGCATAATATGAACATTTTGTGTGATGAAGAGGGAGCATAGCCAGACTATATGACTTTGTAGGGATAACTTTCTTTAGCGATGGTATTTTGAGAAGACATGATTGCTTTGTTAGTATGCTTGAAGTATTATTATTTCTTATGTCAATGTAGAATTTTATGTTGAATCTTTCAGATCTGAACATTCATGCCCCAATTAAGAGAATTACATTGAAAAACTATGTTGGTTAGCATTCCACATCAAAAATTATGTTTTTATCATTTACCTACTCGAGGACGAGCAGGAATTAAGCTTGGGGATGCTTGATACGTCTCCAACGTATCTATAATTTTTTATTGTTCAATGCTATTATTTATGATGTTTTGGATGTTTAATGGGCTTTGTCATACACATTTATATCATTTTTGGGACTAACCTACTAACCCAAAGGCCCAGTCCAGATTGCTGTTTTTTGCCTGTTTCAGGGTTTTGTAGAAAAGGAATATCATACGGAGTCCAAACGGAATGAAACCTTCGGGAGAGATACTTTTGGAGAAAATCACGCACGGGAGACTTGAGAACCACGGCAAAGGGGCCACGAGGTGCCCACGGCGGTGGGGGCGCGCCCCCCTGCCTCATGGGCCCCTCGTGAGTCTCCCGGTGTCCTCCTTCCTCCTATATAAGCCTACGTACCCCGAAACCATCAGCAACAGAAAGAAAACCCTAATTCCACCACCGTAACCTTCTGTTCCCGTGAGATCCCATCTTGGAGCCTGTTCCGGAGCTCCGCCTGAGGGGGGATCCATCATGGAGGGCTTCTACATCATCATCATCGCCCTCACCATGAGTTGTGAGTAGTTTACCACAGACCTTCGGGTCCATAGCTAGTATCTAGATGGCTTCTTCTCTCTCTCTGGATATCAATACAAAGTTCTCCTCGGTCTTCCAGGAAATCTATTCGATGTAATCTCTTTTTGCGGTGTGTTTGTCGAGATCCGATGAATTGTGAGTTTATAATCAAGATTATCTATGAGAAATATTTGGTTCTTTTCTGAACTCTTTATGTGTGCTCATAATATCCTTGCAAGTCTCTTCAAATTATCGGTTTGGTTTGGCCTAGTAGATCTATAGTTCTTGCAATTGGAGAAGTGCTTGGCTTTGGGTTCAATATTGCGGTGTCCTTTCCCAGTGACAGTAGGGGCAGCAAGGCACGTATTGTATTATTGCCATTGAGGATAAAAAGATGGGGTTTATATCATATTGCTTGAGTTTATCCCTCTACATCATGTCATCTTGCTTAAGGCGTTACTCTGTTCTTATGAACTCAATACACTAGATGCATGCTGGATAGCGGTCGATGTGTGGAGTAATAGTAGTAGATGCAGGCAGGAGTCGGTCTACTTGTCTCGGACGTGATGCCTATATACAATGATCATGCCTAGATAGTCTCGTAATTATTCGCTTTTCTATCAATTGCTCGATAGTAATTCGTTTACTCACCGTAGAATATCGCCATCAGGAGAGAAGCCACTAGAGAACACTATGGCCCCCGGGTCTATTCTCAACATATCAATCTACATCTACTTTACTTTTTCTGCTTTACTTTCTATTCTTATAAACAAAAACACCAAAAATATAAACTATCATCTCTATCATATCTCACTTTCATAAGTGGCCGTAAAGGGATTAACAACCCCTTATCGTGTTGGCTGCGAAGTTCTTATTTGTTTGTGCAGGTGCGAGGGACTCGCGCATGGTCTCCTACTAGATTAATACATTGGTTCTCAAAAACTGAGGGAAATACTTATGCTACTATGCTGCATCTCCCTTTCCTCTTTGAGGGAATACAACGCAAGCTCAAGAAGTAGCGGGGCGCGCCCAGGGGGAGGGGGCGCGCCCTAGACCATCGTGGCCACCTCCTTCGTTCCCTCGCATGTACTCCAAGTCTTCTGGGTACATACGGTTCCAAAAATAACTCTCCCGAAGGTTTCATTCCATTTGGACTCCATTTGATATTCCTTTTTTGCGAAACCCTGAAATAGGCTAAAAACTGCAATTTGCACTAGGCCTTCGGTTAGTAGGTTAGTCCCAAAAATAATATAAAAGTGTATAATAAAGCCCATTAAACATCCAAAACATAATATATAATAGCATGGAACAATAAAAAATTATAGATACGTTGGAGACGTATCACGGCGGCGTGTCGCTATGCACCATCTCAGCTGGTAGAGAATTTCTGATGATAGTGAAGCCTCAGGGAATATGCGGGGAGGACTGTAGAATAAACGAATAAAGTTGCTTAGACAATGGTGGCTGATTAAACCGAACACAACAGCGAAAAGTGTGAATACTTACGATTCGGCCAGGGGCTTGATCATGGTTTGTACTCGAAAACTATGCTCGGATGTTGAATCCGAGCTGTCCGACATGTTCAATTTCTTCCTAGGCACCCCCTTGCTCGCGCCTACGGGGGTCTCCCTCTTCTTCCCCCTCGCCTTGATGGGGGTCACTCTCTTCCACTTCCTCCTCCTCCTCCTCCTCCTCCTCCTCTTCTTCATCGTGGGAGGAGTGGGCGTCAGTTTCCCCGGACACTGTGTCCGCAGGACCTCTAGGGCGGGGGTCGCTCTTGACCTCCTTGCCTTTCTTCTTGGCCTTCTTCTCCGGCGCCTTGTACTGCGCCAGAACTAGCATCACCGTCAGTTGGGGCGTGGCTGGGTTTTCGGGCAACGGAGCTGGACAGTTGATCCACTTCGCTTTCTTCATCTAGGCCTGAATTGAACATAGGAGTTCTAATTCCTGTTATAATTGAAATATGGACAGGATATGAGTTCGGTGAAATTGTGCTTACCTCTGAGGCCAAAGCTACGCTATTGTAGCCCTTGTCTTCGGTCTCCTTAGGCCACTCCTTCTGGGCCCTGAAGAGCTGCTTCCAGATGTCTTCGTGCGTGGTGCCAAAGAAGCACTTCAAGGTCCATGGTTCCTCTGTATTGAACTCCCATAGGTGGGAGGCCTGGAGTTGGCAGGTGAGAGTGCGGCAGAAGAGCATCACCTGTATCAAGTCAGTGAGGTGGGTGCCCTTTCGCCAACTTGCTGGAGATGCGGTTTTAGAGTGTCTTCACCTCCGTCTGAGACCCCCATTCAAGGCCCTTGGTGGTCCATGAGTACGCCTCTCCGGGGGTCCGAATCTGAATTCTGGCGCGGCCGCCCACTTGGCATCACGGGGTTCGGTTATGTAGAACCATTCCTGTTGCCATATCTTGTTGGTCTCCCCAAAGGCCCCCTTGGGCCAGGTGGCATTCGGGAGCTTGCTCACCATAGCTCCCCCGCAGTCTGCATGCTGCCGGACTACCACCTTCGGCTTCAGATTGAAGGTCTTGAGCCATAAGCCGAAGTGTGGAGGGACGCGGAGGAAAGCCTCCCATACGACTATAAAAGCCGATATATGGAGGATAGAGTTTGGGGCCAGATCGTGGAAATCCAGCATGTCAAAAAATAGGAGGCCCCGGACAAAGGGGTGAAGCGGAAACCCCAACCCCCGAACAAAGTGAGGGATGAATACCACCCTCTCACCTGGCACAGGGAGGGAAATCACCTGATTCCTATCGGGAATCTAGTGCGCTATGTCGTCAGCAAGGTAGCCCGCACTCCGGAGATTCTTCAAGGTCTTCTCCATGACCGTGGAAGCCTCCCACTTGCCCTTGGAGCCAAATCCAGCCATTGCTGGAGAAGGAGGTGGTGGTGGAGGAGTTGAGAGTTGCGGGTGCTGGAGCCTGGAGCTGTGGGTGCTTGGGCTAAAGAGATTGGGAAGTGATACGTCTTTTTGATTGTTCCATGCTATTATATATTCTGTTTTGGATATTTAATGGGCTTTATTATGCACTTTTATATGATTTTGGGACTAACCTACTAACCCAAGGCCTAGTGAAGATTGCTGTTTTTTTGCCTATTTCGGTGTTTCGCAGAAAAGGAATATCAAATGGAGTCCAAATGGAATGAAACCTTCGGGAGAGTTATTTTTGGAACAATATCAACACATGAGACTTGGAGTACACGCCAGGAAGCGAAGGAGGTGGCCACGAGGGCAGGGGGCGTGCCCCCCACCCTCGTGGGCCACCTGTTGCTCCAATGGCGGACCCAGAAAAAAATGGAGGGTGTGCGCACTTCAAAAAAAACTGCTTAATCTAAGTGTCATATCATATATGGCAAAAGAATAACACAAATAGCTCAAACAAGTCTCACGAAGTTCTGAGGACCATGTTTATTTTCGTACTCGTATTAAAAAATGGTTGTATGCATACCTAGTTGGTGCAGAGGCAGAGAAGTGAAAATCTCTCCCATTGTAAGATAGCAGAACACATACACGCACAACTCTCCCCAGAAAAATGGATCGCCCTCCTCTGCCGCACCCGCGGGCAACAGGGGTGGCCTCCCGCCGCCGCCTTCCCCGACCCTCCTCTCCCCTCGTCGTCGCCCAGGCGCGCCGGCAGGCGAAGCCTGCCTGGCACGGGCTACGTATGACACAATCTGGCGGCTGGTACTGTCCTCGGGGTGGTCGTGTCCTCTGAGATGGATAGGTGGAAAATGGTGGCGGTAGCCTATGAGAGTGTGCCGGATCGGTGTGTGTGCTCCAGACCTGGCATTGTAGCTTGGTTGGCGCCTCTGGCTTTAGATGTTAGGCTTTGATGAGAAGTTCGTTTGGTATTCGGCTTGAATTTTTGGCACCTTCTCGCCAAGTGGATAGGAGTAGCGATAAATATTATCGAGATGGTGGCTTCAGACTTACTAATGTATTACTTTGTAAGGTCTCCCAGATGCAAAGGCCAGGGGTCATCCTCTTTTTTCTAAAAATAGGTAGGGTCACATGGTGAATTGAAGTTGTCTCAAATAATAACGTGGTAGATCGAATAGTTCTATCTTTTTGTCCATTTGCAATCTACGCGAGCGCTAGAGTTTCCGTCGTATTGATCGATGGAATTGATTGATCTAGCTACTACCGGGCTCACGTACTGCTGCTAGTAGAAAAATCGGTCAAGATCTTTATATGGTTTGCTAGGTTTGCATGTATGTGTCCAGCTTCAAGTGAATTAGTTCTAATACTACAAATAAAATCAACAAAATCTGCAAAAGATGACATATAGTGAAAAAATCTGTAAAATGATGGGTGTGCCATGGCACACCCGGCACACCCTCTAGGTCCTCCAATGCGTTGCTCCCCCGGTGCCCCTATATATACTCTCATACCCTGAAAACATCAAGGCAACAGATGAAACCCTAATTCCACCGCCGCAACCTTCTTTTCCCGTGAGATCCCATCTTGGAGCCTATTCCGGAGCTCCACCGGAGGGGGATCGATCACGGAGGGCTTCTACATCAACACCACAGCCTCTCCGATGAGTTGTGAGTAGTTTACCACAGACCTTCTGGTCCATAGTTATTAGCTAGATGGCTTCTTCTCTCTTTTTGGATCTCAATACAAAGATCTCCTCGATCTTTGAGGAGATCTATTTGATGTAATCTTTTTGCGGTGTGTTTGTCGAGATCCGATGAATTGTGGATTTATCATCAATATTATCTTTGAACAATATTGGATTCTTTTCTGAAATCTTTTATGTATGATTATAATATCCTTGCAAGTCTCTTCGAATTAATGGTTTGGTTTGGCCTACTAGATCTATAGTTCTTGCAATGGGAGAAGTGCTTGGCTTTGGGTGTCACATCCCTAGCTAGCACTTGCATTAGGACCTGACTAGAGTGTGCATCATGTCTACTTTCAAAGAAAATTGAAATGGGATTAACAGAAACCCCAGCACCCCTCCCCTAACAACTAGGGTTTGATAAAATATTTTCCAATGTACCCAAAATGCCCTTCAAAATGTTCATCATTTCTGCCTTGGTCTTAAACCTCTGCCAAAAATGGTGCACAATTTTTCTAGGACAATCTAGGGCTTTGGATTAAATCATATGGTATTTGAATTTGGGCATTTAAATGCTACAAAATATTTTAAATGCTCAAATAATCATAAACTATAATGTTTCCTACTGTTCATATTATATACAGCAGGTATGACAAGTGTTATGAGTTATAAAAATGTTTAGGCATTTTTATTAAATGAACAAAGTTGCAAAAGAAATGAAACGGAAAAGAAAATAGAAAAAAAGGGAGAGAGAGAACTTACCTGGCGCCCCACCCGGCCCACCTGCCGGCCCAGCCCAGCTGCCGCTCCAGCGAGCTGCTTGGCTCGGCCAGGCAGGCAGGCAGGTGCTCGACGGCGACCGCACGGCGCGCCACGCAGCTGCCCGCCGCCCTGCTTCGTCCCCTCGCCGTCCTGGAGGGATGGTTCGACCCTCCACGTCCTCCTCGACCCCGCAGACACCTCCACCTCCCCCAGTTCCTCTCCTCCGCTCTTCCCGCGCCATGGCCGACGCCGCCGTGATCGCACCGTCGTAGAAGCCGCATCCACCGTCGTCCCTGAGCTCCGCCTTGGTGTCCATCGTCTCCGCCGTCCTCGACTGCTTCGAACAGGCCGAGCCCCGAGCGCTCGCCCGCCCTGGAGACGCCCTCGACCTCTTCTTCCCCAACTCCGGTCGCGGAGATCCCCCTCGCCGTTCTGCTCAGCTCCGACCACCCCCGAGCTCGCTCCGGTGCTTGCTGCAACCCCTGTGAGCCTAGCTACCTCCTCCCCCTCTCCGTTGGCTCCCTTTTGCCCTGTAACACACTGCACGAAGCTCAACCGCACGCACCGCCGCCGTGCTCGCCGCCGGTGATGCTCCGGTGACCATTTGGTCACTGGCACCCGTCCAACGTACTCACCACAGCACGTAGATGCGAACGGTGCTACGCACGCATCGCCTAGGCCCCTGCAGCCGTTTCTCCACACACGCCCGACGCCGGTCGCCGCCGTCGAGCTCGTTGCCATCGTCTCCGGCCACCCCAGGTCCGGTGACCACCTCCATCCGACGCGCAACAGCAAGGGCTATCCAACGCACCCAGCCGCAGCTCGAGCCGTGCACCGTAGGCGTTTTCCGAAGCACGCCGCCGCGTTTGGCCTCGCCGGCGGCTAAACGCCGGCGAGTTGGACCTGTTTTGACCACGGGTTTGACCCCCTGGGTCAATGACATGTGGGCCCTGCCCGCAAGTCAAACCTAGTTTAGGTGTTAATTTAATTTTAATTAGTTAATTAGTTTAGTCACTGACACGTGGGCCCTGGCCCCACTGACAGCTAATTAGTTTTAGTTTAACTCTAATTAACTCAGTTAATTAGCTGTGACACTGACATGAGGGACCCACTGGTCAGGTTTGACCTGGACTGGCCCTGTTGACTGACTGACGTCAGCATGATGTCATGCTGACGCAGTAAAGGTTTTTCTGGGATTTTTAGATTTAATAATAATTCAGGAAATTCCAGAAAATACCCAAAACTTCTAAAAATCATATAAAATCAACCATAGCTCAGATGGAAAAGATTTATATATGAAAAATGATCAGAAAAATCCAATCTTTCTAATGGCACTGGTTTCATGCATGTTTGAACAAGTTAACTTGCTGTATATATCAAAAACATGATAATGCACTTATTTAAATAATAGTTTGAACTTCAATTTGAATCCTTGATTCAAATAGGTTCAAACCCTTCTGGTTTTAGTTGCATTAGCCAACACACATGCATCTTGCCATGTCATAAACATGCATCATATTGTTGCATTTGTTTGTTAATGATTGTATCGTCGGTATTCCCTGTGTTAGGTCCTGCTCCCGAGGATACTGTCGCGTATCCAGTTGAAGAGCAGTACCCGACAACTACCTTGTCAGGCAAGCAATCATTGATCATTCCGATACAAACCCAATCTTCTCGCTCCTTCTCTCTTTTACTGCATTAAGGCAACAGCGCGTGAACTGCTACTTGCTGCGGTAGTTGAACCCTATTCCCTTGCATGACCTGTCATTGCCACAGTAAATAGTTGAAACCCACTAGCATGTGTAGGAGTTGATTGAGCCATGTGATGTGTGATCCACCATGCTATTTACTTATGTTGCCTGCTATGCTTAGAGTTGTGTCTGGTCTGGTTCATCTGGGTGATGGATCAGAGTGAAATGATCTTACCGATAAGAGAAGGAAGTGTGGAATACGCTTGGTAAAGGTATCGATGAAAGGCCATGTAGGAGTACATGGTGGGTTGTTTCATTGGAATCGTCCATAGGACCCGAGATCTGTGTGTGTGATTCAAGTTACAGCTACTACCACACATTGGGCCCTGAAATATGACCCCGCTCGACTTATTGACTGCCCTTGTACTCTGTCCAGGAGTTGCAACTAGTTTCTGGTGTTTATAGTTTACTGGAGGTCGTGCGCAGCGTTGACCCTCGGGGTGGGCTGTGATGCGACAGGTACGTGGCACGGTGTACCGGTTGCCCGTTTGGTGACTCGGGAACCCTGTACACATCGTTTGGGGCCGTGAGCGACACCCCGGCCGGATCTCCCCACGGATGGAACCCAAATAGGCGATAAACCTGGAAGAGAGACTTGAGTGGTTGGTTAGGTCGTGGTCTACACCCACGTCGGCTTTCGCTTGAAGTCTGCCGAGCACATGTCGTGTGCAGACGCTAAGTGGTGAAAACATGTGTGAAGAAGTACACCCCTGCAGGGTTATCAAACTATTCGAATAGCCGTTGTTCACGGTACGAACTACTTGGTTACTCTTACAGTTCATAGACAAGTTGATGGATACTACTAAAATCCTCAAGATAAGTGTGAGTGCCGTGGATGGCCCTTCCGTAGGATGACAGAAGAGGATCCTCGGTAGTGTATTGATGTGGTGATTAGAGGACTCGTGTTCGTAATAATATCTTGCAATCCGTTGAGAGTTGTAGTATAGGTTAGCCAAGGTCAAAGCTGGCATTCTGCTATAAACTCCACTACTCCCCTTTTGATAATGTTGCATGTATGATAGGTTCTGTGGTAAGACTTGCTGAGTACCTTTGTACTCATGTTTGCTTAATAACTGTTGCAGAGGAGAACCCTGCCCCTGCTGATGGGTTCTACATAGACGTTGACGTCGACGAGTAGCTTGACACCCAGACGGTGATCTGGAGCTTGTGGAGGGCCTTGTAGATAGTCAGGCTACACCAAGCCTGTTTTATTTTCTAAGTTGTCTGTACTCAGACATGTAGCTTCCGCTTGTGCTTGTATGACTGTATGACTTGAGTGTTGGGTCATGTGACCCCTACCTGTATGAATATGTTATGTATGGCTCTTGGAGCCTTTTAAATAAAGTACTTTGAGTCATAGAGTTCTGTTGTGATGCAATGTTGTATTTGCACATATTGAGCATATTGCGTGTATGATTGAAATGCTTGGTATGTGTGGGATCCGACACCTAGTTGTTTTCCTTTGGTAGCCTATCTTACAGGGAAATGCCTCCTAGTGATTCCAATGGGCCTTGGTAGCTTGCTACTGCTCGGAACACGTAGGCTGGCCGGCATGTGTCCTTCTTCGTTCCTGTGTCTGTCCCTTAGGGGAAATGTCACGCGTTGTTCCTTTAAGTCCATGTAGCTTGCTACGACTTGGGTTCATACGTTGATGACCGACACGTTCGTTGCTGGGTCATGGACGCCTGTCTCTGTAATTTAGTGCCACTTTTGGTTTATAACTAGCCATGTCGGCCCGGGTTCTCTGTCATATGGATGCTAGCGACACTGTCATATACGTGTGCCAAAATGCGCAAACGGTCCCGGGCCAGGTAAGGTGGCACCCGTGGGGTTACCGTGCGTGAGGCCGCAAAGTGATATGACGTGTTACAGCTAGATCGGTGTGACTTAGGATCGGGGTCCTGACATTGGGTTTAATCTTGCGGTGTCCTTTCCCAGTGGCAGCAGGGGCGGCAAGGCATGTATTGTATTGTTGCCATCGAGGATAAAAATATGGGTTTTATATCATATTGCTTGAGTTTATCCCTCTACATCATGTCATATTGCTTAAGGCGTTACTCTATTCTTATGAACTTAATACTCTAGATGCATGATGGATAGCGGTCGATGTGTGGAGTAATACTAGTAGATGCAGAATTGTTTCGGTCTACTTGCCACGGACGTGATGCCTATATATAATGATCATGCCTACATATTCTCATAACTATGCGCTTTTCTATCAATTGCTCGACAGTAATTTGTTCACCCACCATAGAATTCTGCTATCATGAGAGAAGCCACTAGTGAAACCTATGGCCCCGGGGTCTATCTTTATCATATTAATCTCCCATCACTAGCCAATTTCTGCCACCGTTATTTATTTGCTTTATTTACTTTATGTTTCTGTACCAAAAATACCAAAAATAGTATCTTATCATATCTATCAGATCTCACTCTCGTAAGTGAATGTGAAGGGATTGACAACCCCTTGTCGCGTTGGTTGCGAGGTTCTTCTTTGTTTGTGCAGGTGCGAGGGACTCACACGTGGTCTCCTACTGGATTGATACCTTGGTTCTAAAAAATTGAGGGAAATACTTATGCTACTGTGCTGCATCACCCTTTCATCTTTGAGGGAATACAACGCAAGCTCGAGAAGTAGCAAGAAGAATTACTAGCGCCATTGCCGGGGAGATCTACGCAAAAGTCATATACCAAGAACCTATCACAAACCCTTATCCCTCGCATTATTTGCCATTTTCCTCTCGTTTTCCTCTCCCCCACTTCACCTTTGCCGTTTTATTTGCCCTTCTTTTTCCCTGTGTTTTATTGTTCGCTTGGTCGTCATGGCTGAACAAAAAGGGGCTAAGGGCTCTCCCCCGGGTTTTAATACCTTGGATAGTCCTTCCGTCCTTTCTAAGCTCATAAATAATGATTCTGTGGAAAGACCCACCGGGGTTATTAATGAAAGCTTGAGTAACTTTGATGAAGATGACCCTGGAATTTTTCGTTATTTGCTTGATGAAATCTTGAAAGATGCCTGGTATAGGCTTCTAAACATCCGAGCCAGCTATGTGCCCCAATATCAAATTGAGATATACTTAAAAGGTTTTTATGTTGGCCTACCTTCTTCTTTCAAACAAGTTTTATATTCTATTTTTGAAGAAGTTTTCCTTGAGGGTGATGCCATCGATACTTATGAAAAGATGAAGGCTATAATTGGACACCCTATGGATGAAAAGATTGAGTCTTCTTCTCTTTTGTGCTTTTATCAGAATTAAATTATCAAAGGAATGATGGCTAGCTTAGATGCAAATTTTTGTAGCATGATTAATCTTTCTTCGACTATTAATGGCCATGTGCTTTCTCAAAATAGAAAGATAAATGCTATAGATAAGAAATTCTCCCTTTTCTTTCCCAATACCAAAGATGGCAATACCTAGATCTATTCTTGTATCGTGCCTAGCTAGGGGCGTTAAACGATAGCGCTTGTTGGGAGGCAACCCAATTTTATTTTATTTGTTTTTGCTTCTGTTTAGGAATAAATATTTTATCTAGCTTCTATTTAGATGTGGTTTTGTGTTTTAATTAGTGTTTGTGCCAAGTAGAACCTTTGGGAAGACTTGACTGAAGTTTATGCGATCATGCTGTAAAAAACATAACTTTAGCGCTCACGAGATTAGCTATCATTTTTTACTAGAGAGTGATTTTTAGTTGATTCTTTTTGCAGATGATTAATAGACAAATTCCTCACGTCTACCAATTTATTTCAATTTTTTTAGAGTTACATAATTATTCGAAAGTTGCAGATTACTACAGACTGTTCTGTTTTCGACAAATTCTATTTTTCATGTGTTGTTTGCTTATTTTGATGAATCTATGAGTAATATCGGGGGGTATGAATCATAGAGAAGTTGGAATACAGTAGGTTTAACACCAATATAAACAAAGAATGAGTTCATTACAGTACCTTTGAGTGGTGGTTTGTTTTCTTATACTAACGGAGCTCACGAGATTTTTGGGTAAGTTTTGTGTTGTGAAGTTTTCAAGTTTTGAGTATGGATTTGATGGACTATGGAACAAAGAGTGGCAAGGGCCTAAGCTTGGGGATGCCCAAGGCACCCCAAGGTAAAATTCAAGGATAACCAAAAGCCTAAGCTTTGGGATGCCCCGGGAAGGCATCCCCTCTTTCGTCTTCGTCTATCGGTAACTTTACTTGAGACTATATTTTTATTCACCACATGATATGTGTTTTGCTTGGAGCATCATGTATGATTTGAGTCTTTGCTTTTTGGTTTACCACAATCATCCTTGCTGGACACACCTTTTGAGAGAGATACAAATGAATTGGAGTTTATTAGAATACTCTATGTGCTTCACTTATATCTTTTGAGCTAGATAGTTTTGCTCTAGTGCTTCACTTATATCTTTTAGAGCACGGTAGTAGTTTTATTTTGTGGAAATTATTGATATCTCATGCTTCACTTATATTATTTTGAGAGTCTCTTAGAACAGCATGGTAATGTGCTTTGGTTATAGAATTTGTCCTAATATGATAGGCATCCAAGATGGGTACAATAAAAACTTTCATAAAGTGCATTGAATATTAAGAGAAGTTTGATACTTGATGATTGATTTGAGATATGAGGATGGTGATATTAGAGTCATGCTAGTATAGTAATTGTGAAATAGAGAAATACTTGTGTTGAGGTTTGCAAGTCCAGTAGCATGCACGTATGGTAACCTTTGTGTGACAAATTTGAAGCATGAGGTATTTCATTGAGTGTCATCCTTTGTGTGGAGGTCGGTATCGCGCGATGGTTAACTCCTACCAACCCTTCCCCTAGGAGCATGCGTGTAGTACTTTTTTTGATGACTTGTAGATTTTTGAAATAAGTATGTGAGTTCTTTATGACTAATGTTGAGTCCATGGATTATACGCACTCTCACCCTTCCACCATTGCTAGCCACTCTTGTACCGTGCAACTCTCGCCGGTATCATACATCGATCATATACCTTCCTCAAAACAGCCACCATACCTACCTATCAAGGCATTTCCATAGCCATTCCGAGATATATTTCCATGCAACTTTCCACCGTTCTATTTATTATGACATGCTTCATCATTGTCATATTGCCATGCATGATCATGTAGTTGACATCGTATTCGTGGCTAGGCCACCATGCATAAATTTTCATACTTGTCTTGCACATCTCAGTACACCGCCGGAGGCATTCATATAGAATCATACTTTGTTCTAGTATCGAGTTGTAAATCAATAAAAGTGTGATGATCATCATTATTAGAGCATTGTCCCAAAGAAAGAAAAAAAGAAGAAAAAAAGAGAAAAAAAAAGAAGGAAAGGCCAAAGAAAAAAAGGGGCCCAAAAAAGAAAAAAAGAAAAGAAAAGAAAAAGGGACAATGCTACCATCTTTTTCCACACTTGTGCTTCAAAGTAGCACCATGATCTTCATGATAGAGAGTCTCTTGTTTAGTCACTTTCATATACTAGTGGGAATTTTCATTATAGAACTTGGCTTGTATATTCCAACGATGGGCTTCCTCAAATGCCCTAGGTCCTCGTGAGCAAGCAAGTTGGATGCACACCCACTTAGTTTCTTTTGTTGAGCTTTCATATATTTATAGCTCTAGTGCATCTGTTGCATGGCAATCCCTACTCACTCACATTGATATCTATTGATGGGCATCTCCATAGCCCATGGATACGCCTAGTTGATGTGAGACCATCTTCCTCTTTTGTCTTCTCCACAACCACCATTCAATTCCACCTATAGTGCTATATACATGGCTCACGCTCATGTATTGCGTGAAAGTTGAAAGAGTTTGAAAAACTAAAGTATGCAACAATTGCTTGGCTGAAACCGGGGTTGTGCATGATTTGAGTATTTTGTGTGACGAAGATGGAGCATAGCCAAGCTATATGATTTTGTAGGGATGAACTTTCTTTGACCACATTATTTTGGGAAGACATGATTGCTTTGTTCGTGTGCTTAAAGAATTATTATTCTTATGTCAATATGAACTTTTGTCTTGAATCTTTCGGATCTGAACATTCATGCCACAATAAAGAAAATTACACTGAGAATTGTGTTAGTTAGCATTCCACATCAAAAATTATGTTTTTATCATTTAACTACTCGAGGACGAGCAGGAATTAATCTTGGGGATGCTTGATACCTCTCCAACATATCTTTGATTATTCCATGCTATTATATATTTTGGATGTTTAATGGGCTTTATTATACACTTTTATATTATTTTGGGGACTAACCTACTAACCCAAGGCCCAGTGTAGATTGCTGTTTTTTTTTTGCCTATTTCAGTGTTTCGCAGAAAAGGAATATCAAACGGAGTCCAAACGGAATGAAACCTTCGGGAGAGTTATTTTCGAAACAATATCAACACAGGAGATTTGGAGTACACGCCAGGAAGCGAAGTAGGTGGCCACGAGGGTTGGGGCGCCCCCAGCGGGTAGGCGCGCCCTCCACCCTCGTGGGCCACCTGTTGCTCCCCCGGTGCCCCTCTCCAGCCTATACATACTCTCATACCCAGAAAACATCGAGGCAACAGACGAAACCCTGATTCCATCGCCGCAACCTTCTGTTCCTATGAGATCCCATCTTGGAGCCTGTTACAGAGCTCCACCAGAGGGGGATCGATCATGGAGGGCTTCTACATGAACACCACAGCCTCTCTGATGAGTTATGAGTAGTTTACCACAGACCTTCGGGTCCATAGTTATTAGCTAAATGGCTTCTTCTCTCTTTTTGGATCTCAATACAAAGTTCTTCTTGATCTTCGAGGAGATCTATTCAATGTAATCTTTTTGCGGGGTGTTTGTCGAGATCCGATGAATTGTGGGTTTATGATCAAGATTATCTTTGAACAATATTGGATTCTTTTCTGAAATCTTTTATGTATGATTATAATATCCTTGCAAGTCTCTTCGAATTATTGGTTTGGTTTGGCCTACAAGATCTATAGTTCTTGCAATGGGAGAAGTGCTTGGCTTTGGGTTCAATCTTGCGGTGTACTTTCCCAGTGACAGCAGGGGCGGCAAGGCACGTATTGTATTGTTGCCATCGAGGATAAAAAGATGGGGTTTATATCATATTGCTTGTGTTTATCCCTCTACATCATGTCATCTTGCTTAAGGCGTTACTCTGTTCTTATGAACTTAATACTCTAGATGCATGCTGGATAGCGGTCGATGTGTGGAGTAATAGTAGTAGATGCAGAATCGTTACGGTCTACTTGTCACGGACGTGATGCCTATATATAATGATCATGCCTAGATATTCTTATAACTATGCGCTTTTCTATCAATTGCTCGACAGTAATTTGTTCACCCACCGTAGAATTGTGCTATCATGAGAGAAGCCACTAGTGAAACCTATGGCCCCCGGGTCTATCTTTATCATATTAATCTCCCATCAACTAGACAATTTCTGTCGCTGTTATTTATTTGCTTTATTTACTTTCTGTTTCTATACCAAAAATACCAAAAATATTATTTTATCATATCTATCAGATCTCACTGTCGTAAGTGACCGTGAAGGGATTGACAACCCCTTATCGCGTTGGCTGCGAGGTTCCTATTTGTTTGTGCAGGTCCGAGGGACTCGCGCGTGGTCTCCTACTAGATTGATACCTTGGTTCTCAAAAACTGAGGGAAATACTTACGCTATTGTGGTGCATCACCCTTTCCTCTTCGAGGGAATACAACGCAAGCTCGAGAAGTAGCAGGAAGCTAGGGCTTGAAGAAAGCATAAGGTGAAAGGGGAAGGATCTGTGTCCTTTTGTAGGTGGTAAATACCAAACGTCCCCCCACTCAAGCCATAAAAATTGCTAGTTCCGGACATGATCGTGCGTAAGGCACGGTTGGGTTACCCATGTCATATTGATGAGGATCCCACGATAAGCGGGCACAATCTCTGCTTTGACAAGACGTGTGATACGTCTCCAATGTATCTATAATTTTTGATTGTTCCATGATATTATTTATGATGTTTTGGATGTTTCATGAGCTTTGTCATACACTTTTATATTATTTTTGGGACTAACCTAATAACCCAAAGGCCCAGTCCAGATTGTTGTTTTTTGCCTGTTTCAGGGTTTTGCAGAAAAGGAATATCAAACGGAGTCCAAACGGAATGAAACCTTCGGGAGAGATATTTTTGGAGAAAATCACGCATGGGAGACTTGAGAACCACGGAGTAGGGGCCACGAGGTGCCCACGAGGGTGGGGGAGCGCCCCCCTGCCCAGGGCGCGCGCCCTGCCTCGTGGGTCCCTCGTAAGGCCCCCGGTGCCCTCCTTCCTCCTATATAAGCCTACGTACCCCGAAACCAACAGAGCAACAGAGAAAACCCTAGTTCCACCGCCGTAACCTTCTGTTCCCGTGAGATCCCATCTTGGGGCCTGTTCCAGAGCTCCGCCGGAGGGGGGATCCATCACGGAGTGCTTCTACATCATCATCATCGCCTCACCATGAGTTGTGAGTAGTTTACCATAGACCTTCGGGTCCATAGCTAGTATCTAGATGGCTTCTTCTCTCTCTCTAGATCTCAATACAAATTTCTCCTCGGTCTTCGAGGAGATATATTCGATGTAATCTCTTTTTGCGGTGTGTTTGTCGAGATCCAATGATTTGTGAGTTTATGATCAACATTATCTATGAGAAATATTTGGTTCTTTTCTGAACTCTTTATGTGTGCTCATAATATCCTTGCAAGTCTCTTCGAATTATTGGTTTGGTTTGGCCTACTAGATTTATAGTTCTTGCAATGGGAGAAGTGCTTGGCTTTGGGTTCAATATTGCGGTGTCCTTTCCCAGTGACAGTAGGGGCAGCAAGGCACGTATCATATTGCTTGAGTTTATCCCTCTACATCATGTCATCTTGCTTAAGGCGTTACTCTGTTCTTATGAACTCAATACACTAGATGCATGCTGGATAGCGGTCGATGTGTGGAGTAATAGTAGTAGATGCAGGCAGGAGTCGGTCTACTTGTCTCGGACGTGATGCCTATATACAATGATCATGCCTAGATAGTCTCATAATTATTCGCTTTTCTATCAATTTCTCGATAGTAATTTGTTTACCCGCCGTGGAATATTGCTATCATGAGAGAAGCCACTAGAGAACACTATGGCCCCCGGGTCTATTCTCAACATATCAATCTACATCTACTTTACTTTTTCCGCTTTTACTTTCTGTTCTTATAAACAAAAATACCAAAAATATAAACTATCATCTCTATCAGATCTCACTTTCGTAAGTGACCGTAAAGGGATTGACAACCCCTTATCGCGTTGGTTGCGAAGTTCTTATTTGTTTGTGCAGGTGCGAGGGACTCACGCGTGGTCTCCTACTGGATTGATACCTTGGTTCTCAAAAACTGAGGGAAATACTTACGCTACTGTGTTGCATCTCCATTTCCTCTTCGAGGGAATACAACGCAAGCTCGAGAAGTAGCAAGAAGAATTTTTTGCGCCGTTGTCGGGGAGGCTTACGGAAAAGTCATATACCAAGTACCTATCACAAACCATTATCCTTCGCCTTAAATTTTTTGCCTCTCGTTTTCCTCTCCCCCACTTCACCCTTGTCGTTTTATTTGCCCTTCTTCTGCCGTGTGTTTATCGTTCGCTTGTCTCTTGTTTGCTTGTGTTGCTATGTGCCCTCAATTAGCTTGCATCTTTGCTTGCCAAAGTATGGATCCTCATCCACTTGCCAATCTCTTTAAGAGATCCGATTATGTTGAACCAATTGCTAGTGAGTTGAGTGCACTAGATTATCTTTATGGGGTTTTGCTTGAAATTTATGAATCTGAAAATTGTTATGAATTGTTAAAAGAAAAAGTGATTCATGTTAGATCCTTAAATAAAAATCATGATTGCAATGATGTTACTATAAATTCTATTGATGTCAATTGTGCTAATAATATGCAAAACCCTAAGCTTGGGGATGCTAGTATTGCTATGTCCACTACTTGTTGCAATGATCATGATTGGGGCGATTCTTCTTATGATCTTGGGAAATTTATTTAAGCCCCGTGATGAATATGAGATTGATAATAATGTTTGCAATAATATTGAAAGTGGGTTTGGAAGAGTGTCAACTTTAGATCCCACATATTTGGAGAATGATCAATCTTATGATTTTTTTTATAAGAGTGGGTTTGGAGAGGTCTTGACTTTAGCAAATTTTGATCCCACTATTTTGGAAGAGTGTCAACTTCGTATGCATGTGGATCGTGTCAAGAATATGTTATGTGATAGCTATATTGTTGAGTTTGAATATGATTCTAAATGCAATTATTATGAGAGAGGATAATATGGTTGTAGAAATCTTCATGTTACTAAATTACCTCTCGTTATATTGAGATTGCTATTGTTTCTTTCTCCTTCCTTGCATATGCTAGATCTTGCTTCTCTTGGTAATTTGTTTTCCTATAAGATGCCTATGCATAGGAAGTATGTTAGACTTAGATGTGTTTGTCACATGCTATATGATGCTCTCTTTGTGCTTCAATTCTTATCTTTCTTGTGAGCATCATTGAATTATCGTGCCTAGCTAGGGGCGTAAAACGATAGCGCTTGTTGGGAGGCAACCCAATTTTATAATTTTTGTTTTTTCTGCTGTTAGGGAATAAATATTGAATCTAGCTTCTGTTTAGATGTGGTTTTGTGTTTTGTTTAGTGTTTGTGCCAAGTAGAACCTTTGGGAAGACTTGTGTGAAGTTTATATGATCTTGCTGTGAAAACCAGAATCATTAGCGCTCGCTAGAATGGTCATCAGATTTTACTGGAGCGTGCTATTTAGTTGATTCGTTTTGCAGATGATTAATAGACAAATTCCTCACGTTTACCAATTTAGTTTGAATTTTTTGGAGTTACAGAAGTATGCGAAACCCGCAGATTACTATAGACTGTTCTATTTTGACCGATTCTGTTTTTCGTGTGTTGTTTGCTTATTTCAATGCATCTATGAGTAATATTAGGAAGTATGAACCATATAGAAGTTGGAATACAGTAGGTTTAACACCAATATAAAAAAGAATGAATTCATTGCAGTACCTTTGAGTAGTGGTTTGCTTTCTTATACTAACGGAGCTCACGAGATTTTTTGTCTAAGTTTTGTGTTGTGAAGTTTTCAAGTTTTGAGTATTGCTTTGATGGACTATGGAACAAAGAGTAGCAAGGGACTAAGCTTGGGGATGCCCAAGGCGCCCCAAGTAAAATTCAAGGACAACCAAAAGCCTAAGATTGGGGATGCCCCGGGAAGGCATCCCCTCTTTCGTCTTCATCCATCGGTAACTATACTTGGAGCTATATTTTTATTCACCACATGATATGTGTTTTGCTTGGAGCGTCTTGTATAATTTGAGTATTTGCTTGTTAGTTTGCCACAATCATCCTTGCTAGACACACCTATTTGATAGAGTTAAATATAGCCTAGGAATTGTTAGAACACTCGATGTGCTTCACTTATATTTTTTTGAGTTGAATGGTTTTTGCTCCAGTGCTTCACTTATATCTTTTAGAACACGGTGGTGATAATATTTTGAAGAAATTGTCGAACTCTCATGCTTCACTTATATCCTTTTGAGAGTCTATTAAAACAGCATGGTAATGTGTTTAGGCTAAAAAAACTAGTCTTCACATGATAGACATCCAATATCAATGTAGTAAAAACATATCACCCTAAGTGCATTGAATATGATGAGAAGTTGGATGCTTGATAATTGTTTTGAGATATGAGGATAGTGATATTAGAGTCATGCTAATGGAGTTATTATGAAATTGAGAAATATTTGTGTTAAGGTTAGTGATTCCCGTAGCATGCACGTATGGTGAACCGCTATGTGACGAAGCTAGTGCATGAGGTATTTGTAAAGTGTCAACATTTGTGTGGAGGTCGGGGCGCGCGATGGTTAACCCCTACCAACCTCCCCCCTAGAGCATGCGTTGATTGCTTTGTTTTGATGACTCGTAGATTTTCGCAATAACTATATGAGTTCTTATGACTAATGTTGAGTCCATGGATTATACGCACTCTCACCCTTCCACCATTGCTAGCCTCTCTTGTACCGTGCAACTTTCGCCGGTACCATACACCAACTATATATCCTTCCTCAAAACAGCCACCATACCTACCTATCATGGCATTTCCATAGCCATTCCAAGATATATTGCCATGCAACTTTCCACCGTTCCGTTCATATGACACGCATCACATTGTCATATTGCCATGCATGATCATGTAGTTGACATCGTATTTGTGGCAAAGCCACCATGAATAATTTTTCATACATGTCACTCTTGTTTCATTGCACATACCGGTACACCGCCGAAGGCATTCATATAGAGTCATACTTTGTTGTAGTATCGAGTTGTGATGAAAGTGTGATGATCATCATTATTAGAGCATTGTACCATGGGAGGAAAGGCTAAATCAATAAAGCCCCTCCACAACAAAAGAAAAAATAAAGAAAAAAGAAAGGCCAAAGAAAAAAAAGCAAGGCCTAAAAAAAGGGACAATTTCTACTATCTTTTTTCCACACTTGTGCTTCAAAGTAGCACCATGTTCTTCATGATAGAGAGTCTCATGTTTAGTCACCTTCACATACTAGTGGGAATTTTCGTTATAGAACTTGGCTTGTATATTCCAATGATGGGCTTCCTCAAATGCCCTAGGTCTTCGTGAGCAAGCAAGTTGGATGCACACCCACTAGTTTTTTTGTTGAGCTTTCATACATATTTAGCTCTAGTGCATCCGTTGCATGGCAATCCCTACTCACTCACATTGATATCTATTGATGGGCATCTTCATAGCCCGTTGATACGCCTAGTCGATGTGAGACTATCTCCCTCCTTTTTTGTCTTCTCCACAACCACCTCTCTATTCCACCCATAGTGCTATGTCCATGGCTCACTGTAACGCCCCGGACACACCCGCCGGTGGTCGTTACTCCTGGCGGGATCTATACTGGCCTCACATATCAATACTAGTCTTTTCTGTGCACTTTGTACTCACTTGTGCACACCCAGGAGCAACTTCTCGGTCGGTCACCCATCCTGACACTACTCCAAGCTGAGCACGCTTAACTTTGGAGTTCTATCCGAATGGGCTCCCGGAAAAGAAGGAATTCCTTATTGATATGAGTAGTCTTTCATCCGTAATAAGCCAGTCTATCACACTCACGCTCATGTATTGCGTGAAAGTTGAAAGGTTTGAAAGAATAGAGTATGAAAACAAGTGCTTGGCTGAAATCGGTGTTGTGCATGATATGAATATTTTGTGTGATGAAGAGGGAGCATAGCCAGACTATATGATTTTGTACGGATAACTTTCTTTAGCCATGGTATTTTGAGAAGACATGATTGCTTTGTTAGTATGCTTGAAGTATTATTATTTCTTATGTCAATATAGACTTTTGTCTTGAATCTTTCAGATCTGAACATTCATGCTACAATTAAGAGAGTTACATTGAAAAACTATGTTGGTTAGCATTCCACATCAAAAAATTTGTTTTTATCATTTACCTACTCGAGGAGGAGCAGGAATTAAGCTTGGGGATGCTTGATACGTCTCCAACGTATCTATAATTTGTTTATTGTTCCATGATCTTATTTGTGACGTTTTGGATGTTTAATGGGCTTTGTCATACACTTTTATATTATCTTGGGACTAACCTACTAACCCAAAGGCCCAGTCCAGATTGCTGTTTTTTGCCTATTTCAGGGTTTTGCAGAAAAGGAATATCAAACGGAGTCCAAACGGAATGAAACCTTCGGGAGAGATATTTTTGGAGAAAATCACGCACGGGAGACTTGAGAACCATGGAGTAGGGGCCACGAGGTGCCCACGAGGGTGGGGGCGCGCCCCCTGCCTCGTGGGTCCCTCGTAAGGCCCCTGGTGCCCTCCTTCCTCCTATATAAGCCTACGTACCCCGAAACCAACAGAGCAATAGAGAAAACCCTAGTTCCACCACTGTAACCTTCTGTTCCCGTGAGATCCCATCTTGGGGCCTATTCCGGAGCTCCGCCGAAGGGGTGATCCATCACGGAGTGCTTCTACATCATCACCATCGCCTCACCATGAGTTGTGAGTAGTTTACCACAGACCTTCGGGTCCATAGCTAGTATCTAGATGGCTTCTCTCTCTGGATCTCAATACAAAGTTCTCCTCGGTCTTCGAGGAGATCTATTCAATGTAATCTCTTTTTGCTGTGTGTTTGTCGGGATCCGATGAATTGTGGGTTTATCATCAAGATTATATACGAGAAATGTTTGGTTCTTTGCTCAACTCTTTATGTGTGCTCATAATATCCTTGCAAGTCTCTTCGAATTATTGGTTTGGTTTGGCCTACTAGATCTATAGTTCTTGCAATGGGAGGAGTGCTTGGCTTTGGGTTCAATCATGCGGTGTCCTTTCCCAGTGACAGTAGGGGCAGCAAGGCACGTATTGTATTGTTGCCATCGAGGATAAAAAGATGGGGTTTATATCATATTGCTTGAGTTTATCCCTCTACATCATGTCATCTTGCTTAAGGCATTACTCTGTTCTTATGAACTCAATACACTAGATGCATGCTGGATAGCAGTCGATGTGTGGAGTAATAGTAGTAGATGCAGGCAGGAGTCGGTCTACTTGTCTCGGACGTGATGCCTATATACAATGATCATGCCTAGATAGTCTCATAATTATTCGCTTTTCTATCAATTTCTCGACAGTAATTTATTTAGCCGTCGTGGAATATCGCTATCATGAGAGAAGCCACTAGAGAACACTATGGCCCCCGGTCTATTCTCAACATATCAATCTGCATCTACTTTACTTTTTCTGCTTTTACTTTCTGTTCTTATAAACAAAAATACCAAAAATATAAACTATCATCTCTATCAGATCTCACTTTCGTAAGTGACTGTAAAGGGATTGACAACCCCTTATCGCATTGGTTGCGAAGTTCTTATTTGTTTGTGCAGGTGCGAGGGACTCGCGCGTGGTCTCCTACTGGATTGATACCTTGGTTCTCAAAAACCAAGGGAAATACTTACGCTACTGTGATGCATCTCCCTTTCCTCTTCGAGGGAATAAAACGCAAGCTCGAGAAGTAGCAACGTGCCAATAGGGCTATGCCTCGAAACCCGAAACTAAAACCAAGAAAACTGTCGGGACCCCGATCCTATGTCACACCGATCTAGCATGTAAGACATCATATCACTTTGCGACCTCACACACGGTATCCCCACTGGTGCCACCTTACGTGGCCCGGGACCATTTGCGCATTTTGGCTCACGTATATGATAGTTTCGCTAGCATCTATATGACATAGAACCCGGGACGACATGACTAGTTATAAACTAAAAGTGGCGCTAAATTACAGGGACATGCATACATGACCCAACAATGCACGTGTCGGTTAGCAGCGAGTGTTGCCGGGCTGTAGCAAGCTAACAGGACTCCGGTATACACTACATGACATTTCCCCATAGGGGACAGAAACAGGAGCAAGGAAGGACACATCCCGGTCAATCCATGCGTTCCGAAGCAGTAGCAAGCTACCAAGGCTCAGTGGAAGCACTAGGAGGTATTTCCCCATAAGATAGGCTACCAAGGGTAAACAACTAGGTGTCGGATCCCACACATAGTAAGCATTTCAATAACATACAGACAATATGCTTGATATGTGCAAATACAACATGGAATCACAACAAAACTCTATGAATCAAAGTATTTATTTGTTAGGCTCCGAGGAGCCAGATATTACAAACATGGGTCTCATGACCCAACATACAGAGCATACAAGCAACGGGAGCATAACATGTTTTGGTACAGACAACTACATATGAAAAAGGCTGTGAAGCCAGACTATCTACAAGACCCTCCCAAGCGTACAAGATCGTAGCCGAGGTAACAAGCTAAACATCGAAGTCCACGCGGAACTACTAGTGAGACTGAAGTCTCCTCTGCAAAAAGATAAATTAAGCAAACGTGAGTACAAAGGTACTCAGCAAGACTTACATCAGAACTAGCTACATATGCATCAGTATCAACAAAGGGGCAGTCTCCCTACGAGAAGGCCATCCATAGAACTCACACTTATCTTGCGCATTTTAGAGTATCCATTTTCACTTGTCTATGAACTGCATAGGCAACCCAGTAGTCCATTACCGCGGACGCGGCTATTGGAATAGATAATATTATCCTACAGGGGTGTAATTCTTCACACACGCTCTCGCCAGTTACCACCATGTACAAGGCATGTATCTCGGCAACCTTCAAGCGAAATCCTGGAGAGGGTGTCGTCCACGACCCGACTAACCACACAAGTCTCTAGTCCAGGTTTATCGCCTATTCGGGTTCCATCTGCAAGGAGATCCGACCGAGGTTTCGCTCACGGCCCCAAATGATGTGTGCGGGGTTCCCGAGGCACCAAATGGGCATCTGGGTACACCGTGCCACGGTGTATCTACCGCATCATAGCCCACCCCTAGGGTCAGCGCTACGCACGGCCTCCAACACATATGCTACAAACACTAGAAACTAGTTGCAACTCCTAGACAGAGATCAAGGCAGCTAATAAGTCGAGAGAGTCAATTAAGGATCCCAATGTGTGGTAGTAACTGTCTTGGATCACAAACACAGAAATCGGTTCCTGAGGGCAGCTTCAATGATACAACCCACCATGTACTCCTACATGGCCTCTCATCGCTACCTTTACCAAATCGTGTTCACACACTTAGCTCTCAACAGTAGGACATGATGACCACATTCCAGTTCATCCCCGATGAATCACACCTGACTCAACTCTAAGCAGTAGCAGGCATAAGAAGCAAGCATGAATGAGTAGGCACAACATGGCTCAAACAACTCCTACTCATGCTAGTGGGTTTCAACTATTTACTGTGGCAATGACAGGTCATGCAGAGGAAAAGGGGTTCAGCTACCGCAGCAAATAGCAGTTGAATCATTGTTGTTCTAATGTAGTAAAATAAATCAAGAGCGAGAGAGTGGGATTATATCAGAATGCTCAATGGGGTTTTGCTTGCCTGGCACTTCCAAAGATAGTACAGCTCTTCATCGGTGGCATCGAACTCATCGTCGAAACTACGACCACCGAGAGGGAACAAACACCGGCAAACAAGAGAGAACACAATCAATGCAATGCAACAATATGGTGCATGATCATGACATGGCAACATGCTATGATTTGGACTAATGCAACTAGCAATGCTTTAAATGAAGTTGGTTTGAATCAAAGATTCAAATTCAAACTCCATATGTGATTGTTTAAATGACATATAATGAAATTGTCATATACAACAACTTTAAGTTGTTCAAACATCCATGACAAAGCCATAAACAGATTCCTCACATTTTTTTGATACTTTTTCACATATAAATTACTTCATTTGGAGTTACAGACTATTTTCTATGATTTTCTGAAGTTTTAACTATTTTCTGGATTTTCCTGATCATTGAAAATGCCAGAAAAGGTTTACTGCGTCAGCAAGGTCAACAGTGACGTCAGTAGGTCAAGTTACCCGGTCCAGGTTAAACCTGACAGGTGGGACCCATATGTCAATGCCACAGTGGCTAAAAGTGTTTAGTTAAATCCTAACTAAAGTAATTAGAAGGCATGGGCCTACTATCAGTGTCTGGTGGTAAATTAGATAGGGTAATTAGCCTTAAGCTAAACTACTACATCAGCCCATCGGGGTTTTGCCGGCGGCGACCATCTCTCGCGGCGGAGATTGTCAGGTTTGAGCTACGGTCGACGGCTTCGAGCGCGGTTTGCGGCTAAGGATTGTTGGCACGCGCGTGCATCCAGCGGTGGCCGCGGGAGGGTGCGAAGTGGACCAGAGCGGCGGTGGCGTTGAGCTGGGCGGCGGCCGGAGTTCGGTGGTGACACGAGCGCGGTGCTGCGGTGCGCTAGGGAGCAGGATGGGCTGCGTTTAGCTCCTTGGAGGTGCTAGGAGCACGTTCGCGTGCTCAAGAGCGACGACAATGGGCTCTTATCATGGCGACGTGAGGTCCGGCAGTAGTGAGCTCTCGGGTCCGGCGGGGCAGCTAGCTAGGGGACGAAATCGAGTGCACGGAGTGAGGGGAAGGGAAGAGGAGCTCACGAGGAGTCGGGTGAGAGGGTCATCGAGCTCGGGGAGGCGCTGCAGGCAGCAAATCGACGGAAACGATCTTCGGTGGCCGACGAGGAGAACGGCGGTGCAGGCGGCATCCATGGGCTTTCGGCGTCGAGCGGCTCAGTGAGGACGAAGAGAGGGATGAGGGGGAGCTCGTGGGTAGCTCCAGGGGTTGAGGGAGAAGCGGTGACCATGGAAACAGCGAGCGGCGACGGCGGCTGCTAGCTCTCGGGTGGCAACGGAAGGCGAGGGGAAGGAGGGAGAACGACCAAAGAGAGAGGGGAGAGTATTAGGACGCCCAGGGTGTCATGCTAGCGAGGAGATAACGACCGAGGCCTTGCCACCGCGAAGCAGGAGGTGGCGCTCGGGCGCGGGTGCGCTGGCTGCTAGTGGGCACAAGGTTGAAGACAACTTTGCCCCTGGTGGGTTGGGCCAGCCTGCTAGGCCTCCAAGTGGGATGCAGGTTTGCTTTCTCTCTCTCCCTGTCTTTTCTATTTCTAATTTGACATTTGTTTTGATTTATTTTTAGGCACTAAACCATTTTTGTTGATTCTGATAATTTTTGCAGGGGCTAAAGGGATTATTCTAGAGCCCCTCACAAAACTATAAAATTATTGAAGGATTAAATATATTTATAGCATATATTTTCTCCAACTCAAATACAATATGGATTAATTCAAAAATCCAAGATGTCCTAGAAATATGTGCACCATTTTTGGCAGAGGTTTTTATCCAATTAAAAATGATGAACTTTTCTGAAAGGCATTTTGGGTTCATTGCAAATATGTTTATTTGAACCTAGTTGAATTCATTTGGTGCTAGGGTTTGAACATCCCCATTTCAAATTCTTTGGAATTTAAACATGATACATGGATGCTTACAGATGCAACTATCTACAAGGAATTCTAGGGCTGTGACAACTCACCCCACTAAATGAGAATCTCGTCCCGAGATTCAAGACATGAGGTAAGAAGACAGAGGGGACACAAGGTCAACACAATCTTAATGATCCTGGTTGCATTTCATAAGAACATTGATTGCTTGCATCATTTTGATCTTGACATCCTTGCCTTCGAGATCTTTGTACAACATAGTGATGACAGAAGAAACTCTACATGAATTGATCTTCTTAAAGATCGAGCAACTCAAGATCAACTCATGGAGTGAGACGTTGAAACATCTCTTGAGCTGAGACACAAAACACACATCGAGAGGGATGGAAGAAACAGATGACAGAGGTTCAATTTGGTAGGTAACAATTCCACGCTGGAGTAGGATGGTACATGGTTTCAAAGTAGCGAGGAGGTAATTTCCATGATTTCATAACGGGACACCTTGAGGAGGTGACTCGTGGAGTTAATCCTTTACGTGGCAAAAAGAATTACTTTTGATACAAGATCATTGAAACTCTTTATACCATCCTGAGGCAATCACAAATGATCATTTGACAGAGTTCGAGAGAACGACATACTCTGACTAGAATGGATGATGTGGGCTACATTGTTGAAGACAACGCCATGAGTGATTGTTGCTAATTATCTGAAATGAATGGGACCCATGGTAAGCCCACTTTTGAAGGTAATCCTGAGCAGTAATTACCGAGAGGACAACCCATGGTAAAACGGCACAATGGCGGGTGCAAGCTGGGAACAAAATGCAAATGCTGGGAATGTTCCAACCATCATATCTCCCTGCGATTCAGATCTGGTTGAATATTTGAGATAGCATGCCTGGAAAAGAAAGCTTGCAACACAAATCTAGAAGACAACGTTGTGAGATTCTCGGGAAATGAACTATGATAGCAAGCTCCAAAACATGAGCTAGTGCTGCTGCATATCTGTGAACACATTGTCCAAGAGAAGCATGACCACATAGTAGTCTTACAACAAAATACAACTGAGTTCTGGTTGGGAACCATCATTGAGGATAACGAAGTCTCTACCAAGTCCATGGATTAGATCCCAAGCATGGACTTCTCTTCCTTGAACAAATCATTCGGTGGCTTGGTGTGCTAGGGAATACATATATAATGAAGATGATCAGTCTATCAAACCATAGAATACTTCGCACATGCTTGACTGGCCTGGGATGATTCCATAGGGAATAAAACAACTTTCTAGAATTCACGGCAGCAACTTGCAACAAATGCGCATGAACCTAGAGGAAGTCACTTCTTACATCAAACATATGCTTCATGAACGGGACACGGAGAAAATGCTTACACAAGTTTAAAACACTAGCTTGATGTCCAACGAAATCATGGAGAAGATAAGGATGTTATCGATGGGCTCAACAAAAATTCATCCAGGTTTCCATATAGATGGAATTCCATGACAATGTGAACAAAGTGATAGCATTGGTCAGACCAAATGATGTAATGTTGTATGCTCGAGGGATCAACCACGAGTAAGACAACATTACAAATATCGTTGGTTCTGATTTGACTTGACAATAGCCCGTACTCAAATCAAAGTTAGGATAAGACGATAGGTCCAGCAACTAAACACGAAAGGTCAATTGATGAAACTATCATCTTTCTTCAACATACACACAAAAGATATCCCTTCAAAATGAACTACGTTAGATCAAGCTTTTATCTTCCAACTCTCCAAGTTGTTGTTTAGCTTAACCAACTAGCTCAGGGTATCCAACACAGATTCTTGGAGAAGGGGCGGTTTATAAGAAACTCAACTTGATCACGAGCTCAACATAAAGGTCAGGGAACAACCTGGTAATACTTCCGAGCAGATATTTGGAAAATCATGAACCACCGATATGTTATGAAGCTCGAGAACAATCTTGCTTTTTAGGGCAAGACGATATGATCAAAAGAGCGAGAGATTGACACAATCCAAACTCATTAATCGAAGAGTGCACCAGAAAAATGGACTAGGTAGCACGATCAATCTTAGAATGATGATTCAGTAACCAGCACACTAAGAATGAGATTAACGTCCATTAACTACCAAGCAATGGAGTTGCTAGGAGTATTAATTTCACACATCATGATTCACTTGTCAATATTTCAGTTACAACAACACGGAGACCGAGGAATAAACGATGATGGCGAGAAGTATCATTGTATCAAGAGTTCATAGGAGGTGGTGCAATTCCCATGACACACTTGACATGCAAGAGGGTAACACTCCAAAGTAGAACAGGTTAGAAGATGGATTGGCATTATTATCTGCAGAATACAAATGCTTTGACCCAATCCTAGAAATGGGTGAGGTACTGGAGTTTGTTTCTCCTTATCATTCCAAAATAGAATGGCTCGATAGACCATAAGAATAATAGGCATTGATGAACACGAATGCACACTTACTCTTGGCTACCAAATGATAGGCGAAGGTCGAAATACAACTACAAAGGAAACAACTCAACGGAACATATAATTTTCTGAGTTGTGGATGCATAGATTAGCATGTCGAACTAGTTCAACATATTTCTTCGGAATAACCCATGGAGAAAGGTAGAACAGGCAGATTCACAATGTAGAATGGAGAACTCATCAATATCACACTGGTTGTGAACTTTTGGTTCAGAAGAACTTCTTCCATGATGGTTCATGGTACTGGAAGAACGATAACCACGGACCTCGAGGACTATCACAAGGTTACTAATATCCTAAAGAAACGAGCAAACACTATCAACATGAGGTAAGTAGAGTGGATCTTGGGTTCAGAAAACCAGAAATGGAATACCTACTAACTAAATGGCATCACGGGATGCTTTTGAGAATAATGGCCAGAATCATCACACTGAGAACACAACACAAGGTTGGTTTACTGGGTGGCTATCTATGATGTCCTAGTTTCCTGATAGCTTCAACAATCATGTCGAGGCAACTGAGTACCTCAACACACCAATTAGTGTGGTTAACCTGGCCTAAAAGGACATTGGGAACAGGGAGAAAAGATTTGCAAATGCATCAGATCATTTAGAAGCCTGGGATGACTCGGACAGCATAACGGCTGTAAAAGCTCAAAAGACTTTGAGATTCATGCAAAAAGGTAGCATAACCACTCAACATCATAATGTCAAGGTTCCGAGATCAACTGTCAACATACGGAAGTAGTAGGAACTAAACCGAGGGTTGAACCCACCATTAATGTGATCCTGATAAATAGAATGAGAATCCTAGTTCTTAATCCCAGTAGAAAAGAAGACGACAACTTAGATCAGAAGGGCATAGGGTAAAGGAGTAAAAAGAGCCTTACATTCCCTTCCACAATCAATTCCCTTATATATAACTAAGAATTTCTAGACTCGACTTCGACCAGTTTGGCTTGGTAATCCTACATGCAGTCAGGCTCTGATACCAAAGTTGTTAGGACCCCGATCCTAACTCACACTGATCTAGCATGTAACACATCATATCACTTTGCGACCTCGTGCACGGTATCCCCACGGGTGCCACCTTACCTGGCTCGGGACCGTTTGCGCTTTTTGGCTCACGTATATGATAGTGTCGCTATCATTCATATGACAGAGAACCCGGGCCGACATGACTAGTTATAAACCAAAAGTGACGCTAAATTATAAGGATAGACATACATGACCCAACAATGCATGTGTCGGTCAGTAGCAAGTGTTGTCGAGCTCTAGCAAGCTAACAGGACTCTGGTATACTCCGCGTGACATTTCCCCATAGGGGACAGACACAGGAGCAAGGAAGAACACATGCCGGTCAATCCATGTGTTCCGGAGCAGTAGCAAGCTATCAAGGCTCAGTGTAAGAATTAGGAGGCATTTCCCCATAAGATAGGCTACCGAGGGTAAACAACTAGGTGTCGAATCCCACACATACCAAGCATTTCAATAACATACACAGAATATGCTCGATATGTGCAAATACAACATGGCATCACAACAAAACTCTATGAATCAAAGTATTTATTCATTAGGCTCCAAGGAGCCAGATATTAGAAACATGGGTCTCATGACCCAGCATATAGAGCATACAAGCAACGGGAGCATAACATGTCTGGGTACAGACAACTACAAATGAAAAAGGCTATGAAGCCTGACTATCTACAAGACCCTCCCGAGGGTACAAGATCGTAACTGAGGTAACAAGCTAAACATTGAAGTCCACGCGGAACTACTAGTGAGACTGAAGTCTCCTCTGCAAAACGATAAATTAAGCAAACGTGAGTACAAAGGTACTCAACAAGACTTACATCAGAACTAGCTACATATGCATCAGTATCAACAAATGGGTAGTGGAGTTTAACTGCAGCAGGCCAGCTTTGACTAAGTGGCTTCCTATACTACGATTGCTAGTAACCCTTTTGAGGTGGCGCACACGAGTCCACATATTCAACATGTCAATACACCACTATGGATCCGCTCCCGTCTCCCTATGAGAAGGCCATCCATACCACTCACACTTATCTTGCACATTTTAGAGTATCCACTTTCACTTGTCTATGAACTGCATAGGCAATCCAGTAGTCCATTACCGCGGACGTGGCTATTCGAATAGATCATATTACCCTACAGGGGTGTACTTCTTCACACATGCTCTCGCCACTTACCGCCATGTACACATCATGTATCTCGGCAACCTTCTAGCGGAAGCCTGGCGAGGGTGTCGGCCATGACCTGACTAACCACACAAGTCTCTAGTCCAGGTTTATCACCTATTCGGGTTCAATCCGCAAGGAGAGCCGGTTGGGGTTTCGCTCACGACCCCAAACGATGTGTGCAGGGTTCCTGAGGCACCAAATGGGTGTCTCGGTACACCGTGCCACGGTGTATCTATCGCATCATAGCCCACCCCTAGGGTCAGCGCTACGTACGGCCTCCAACACATATCCTACAAACACCAGAAACTAGTTGCAACTCCTGGATAGAGATCAAGGCAGTTAATAAGTTGAGAGGGTCAATTAAGGATCCCAATGTGTGGTAGTAACTGTTTGGGATCACAAACATAGAACTCAGTTCCTGAGCATGGCTTCAATGAGAGAACCCACTATGTACTCCTACATGGCCTCTCATCTCCACCTTTACCAAATCGTGTTCACACACTTAGCTCTCAACAGTAGGACATGATGACCACATTCCAATTCATCCCCGATGAATCAGACCTGTCTCAACTCTAAGCTGTAGCAGGCATAAGAAGCAAGCATGAATGAGTAGGCACAACATGGCTCAAACAACTCCTACTCATGCTAGTGGGTTTCAACTATTTACTATGGCAATGACAGGTCATGCAGAGGAAAAGGGGTTCAGCTACCACAGCAAATAGCTGTTGAATTGCTGTTGTTCTAATGCAGTAAAAGAGAGCAAGAGCGAGAGAGTGGGATTATATCATAATGCTCAATGGGGTTTTGCTTGCCTGGCACTTCCGAAGATAGTACAGCTCTTCATCGGTGACACCGAACTCATCGTCGAAACTATGTCCACTGAGAGGGAACAAACACCGGCAAACAAGAGAGAACACAATCAATGCAATGCAACAATGTGTTGCATGATCATGACATGGCAACATGCTATGATTTGGACTAATGCAACTAGCAATGATTTAAATGAAGTTGGTTCGAATCAAAGATTCAAATTCAAACTCCATATGTGATTGTTTAAATGCCATATAATCAAATTGTCATATACATCAACTTTAAGTTGTTCATACATGCATGACAAAGCCACGAGCTCCAGTGGGCGAGGGAGAAGCGGTGGCTACGGCAACAGTGACCGACGGCGACGGCTAGCTCTCGGGTGGTTGCGGGAAGGTGAGGGGAAGAGGGGAGAACGACCAGAGAGAGAGGAGAGAGGATCAGGACGCCCGGGGTGTCGCGCTGGCGAGGAGAGAAGGGCCGAGGCCTTGCCACCACGAAGCAGGAGGTGGTGCTCGGGCGCGCGTGTGCTGGCTGCCAGTAGGCGCAAGGTTGAAGGCAACCTTGCCCCTGGTGGGCTGGGCCGGCCAGCTGGGCCTCCAGGTGGGGTGCAGGTTTGCTTTCTCTCTCTCTCCCTGTCTTTTCTATTTCTATTTTTGTTTTCTAATTTGACATTTGTTTTGATTTATTTTTAGGCACTAAAACATTTTTGTTGATTCTAATAATTTTTGCAGGGGCTAAATGGATTATTCTTGAACCCCTCACAAAACATCAGAATTGTTAAAGCATTAAATATATTTATAGCATATATTTGCTCCAACTCAAATACAATATGGATTAATTCAAAAATCCAAGATGTCCTAAAATATGTGCACCATTTTTGGCAGCGGTTTTTAGCCAATTCAAAAATGATGAACTTTTCTGAAAGGCATTTTGGGTTCATTGGAAATATTTTTATTTGAACCTAGTTGAATTCATTTTGTGCTAGGGTTTGAACATCCCCATTTCAAATTCTTTGGAATTTAAACAAGATACATGGATGCTCACAGATGCAACTATCTACAAGAAATTATAGGGCTGTGACAAAAATGGTTCGAAATATTAAAGGGTCATACATGACGTTTCGCTGAAAAGTTGTCAGTAAAGACACGGTGTCAGTTTTTGACACATTGCCTTCGTGGCTAAGGGTTGTACTAATCACGCAGAGCTGGACATGGTTCCTTTATGCAGGAAATAAACTACGTATGTTCGGAAGGAAGAACCCACCTTGCAATTGCGAACACAGTACGTATGCCGGACTCATCGTCATTGAAGACTGGTTCAGGGGCTACTTAGGGTGTCCTGGATTAAGGGGTCCTCGGGTGGCCGGATTACTCGTTATGGGCCGGACTGATATGCCGTGAAGATCATCACTAAAGATTATACCCCGTATCCGGATAGGACTCCTATATGCGTAGAATGTCAAGTTTAGAGTCTGGGTGTAATGTTTCCTTCCTCTGCAAGATAATCATGTACAACCCTATGTCCCTCCAGTGCATATATAAACTGGAGGGTTTAGTCCGTACAGACAGAATCACAACTAGGGATGGCAACGGGGCCCCATACCCGCCAAACCCATGGGGATTTCATCTATTAGGGGGTGGGGATGGGCGAAAAACATCCCCATGGGGATATTTACCAAACAAATTTATTCCCCATAGGGTACAATGGGGATGGGGACGATTTCCTATTCCCGAGACCCAATACCCATCGGGGACCCGGTTAGTAACTGTGACACTGCGGTCAACCTTAAAATATTCACAAACAAACTTGCGAAAACAAAAAAAAGCTCTGGAAAAATAACCTTAAACCTATCTCACGTCCTCATCTCAGCTGCCACCATGACCAAGAAGTTAGTACGACTTAGATATGCATTAGCAGGACAAGGACAACACCATTTATTTATGTTGATTATAGGGTGTCATATTATGTATATGAGTATTTGTTTATGGGGATGGGGACCCTAATGGGGCCCCGTTCCCCAGTGGGGCATGGGTATGGGGAAATTTCATCCCCAGTCATGTAAATAGGGATGGGGATGGGATGATAGGGAATAGATGGGGATGGGGATGTTTTAGGTATCCCCATAGGGGATTGGCCCCATTGCCATCCCTAATCACAACATCGTAGGCTAGACTCCTAGGGTTTAGCCATTACGATCTCGAGGTAGATCAACTCTTGTAACCCTATATTCATCAAGATCAATCAAGCAGGAAGTAGGGTATTACCTCGATAGAGAGGGCCCGAACCTGGTTAAACATCGTGTGCCCAGTCCCTTGTTACCGTCGATCCTCAGGCACACTGTTTGGGACCCCCTACCCGAGATCCGCCGGTTTTGACACCAACACCCGCTGCGTGCTTCAACACTCATCGGACCGCATACATCGGTATGTATTATTTCCAATAAGTCATTAGCTCTGTCCATTGTTCCAGAGAATGGAGTTTTAGTCATCTTGCCCATGAGGCATGGTTCGCAGTTATCAAATGATTCATAATCAAGTGATTCCAAGAAGTCCATCAGCATGGAGTTTCTACATGCGCTTTACACCAATATGACCTAAACGGCAGTGCCACAAGTATGTTGCACTATCATTATCAACTCTGCATCTTTTGGCTTCAATATAATGAATATGTGTATTACTATGATCGAGATTCAATAAACCATTCACCTTGGGTATATGACCATAGAAGGTTTTATTCATGTAAACAGAATAACAATTATTCTCTGACTTAAATGAATAACCGTATTGCAATAAACACGATCCAATCTTGTACATGCTCAACGCAAACACCAAATAACAATTATGTAGGTTTAACACTAATCCCGAAAGTATAGGGAGTGTGCGATGATGATCATATCAATCTTGGAACTACTTCCAACACACATCGTCACCTCACCCTCAACTAGTCTTCTTTATTCTGCAACCCCTGTTTCGAGTTACTAATCTTAGCAACCGAACAAGTATCAAATACCTAGGAGATACTACGAGCACTGGTAAGGTACACATCAATAACATGCAAATATACCTTTGTTCACTTTGCCATCCTTCTTATCCGCCAGATATTTGGGGCAGTTCCGCTTCCAGTGAACATTTCCTTTGTAGTAGAAGCACTCAGTTTCAGGCTTGGGCCTAGCTTTGGGCTTCTTCTCGGGAGTGAAAACTTGCTTGCCAATCTTCTTGAAGTTCCCTTTCTTTCACATGCACTTTTTCTTGAAACTAGTGGTCTTGTTAACCATCAACACTTGATGCACTTTCTTGACTTCTACCTTCGCTGATTTCAGCACTGCGAAGAGCTCGGGAATGGTTTTCGTCATCCCTTGCATATTATATCTCATCACAAAGTTCTAGTAGCTTGGTGATAGTGACAAGAGAACTGCCAATCAATATCTTATCTGGAAGGTTAACTCCCACTTGATTCAAGTGATTGTAGCACCCACATGCTCACTAGCTGAGCTATTCTCCTCCATCTTGTAGGCAAAGTACTTGTCAGAGATCTCATACCTCTCGACATGGGCATGTGTCTGAAATACCAATTTCAGCTCTTGGAACATCTCATATGCTCTGTGGCGTTCAAAATATTTTCGAAGTCCCGGTTCTAAGCCATAAAGCATGGCACACTAAACTATTAATTATTCATCATACCGAGCTTTGCTAAACATTCATAACGTCTACATATGCTCCTGCAATAGGTTTGTCACCTAGCGGTGCATCAAGGACATAATACTTCTGTGCAACAATGAGGATAATCCTCATATCACGGACCCAGGCCGCATCATTGCTACTAACATCTTTCAACTTAGTTTTCTCTAGGAACATATAAAAAAACAGGGGAGCTAAAACAAGAGTTGTTGATCTACAACATAGCTATGTAAATACTATCTAGACTAAGTTCATGATAAATAAAGTTCAATTAATCCAATTACTTAAGAACTCCCACTTAGATAGACATCCCTCAAGCAATCTCAATGATATGTGATCCAAATCAACTAAACCATGTTCGATCATCATGTGAGATGGAGTAGTCATCAATGGTGAACATCTCTATGTTGATCATATCTACTATATGATTCACGTTCGACCTTTTGGTCTCCAGTGTTCCGAGGCCATGTATGTACATGTTCGGCTCGTCAAGTTTAACCCAAGTATTCCGCGTGTCTAAAACTATCTTACACCCGTTGCATGTGAACGTAGAGTCTATCACACCCGATCATCATGTGGTGTCTTAACACGACGAATTGTAGCAACGATGCATACTCAGGGAGAACAATTTTACCTTGAAATTTAGTTAAGGGATCATATTATAATGCTACTACCGTACTAAGAAAAATAAGATGCATAAAAGGTAAACATCACATGCAATCAAAATATGTGACATGATATGGCCATCATCATCTTGTGCTTTTGATCTCCATCTCCAAAGCATCGTCATGATCTCCATCATCACCAGCTTGACACCTTGATCTCCATCGTAGCATCGTGGTTGTCTCGCCAACTATTGCTTCTACGACTATTGCTAACTCATAGCGATAAAGTAAACGAATTACATGGCACTTCTATTTCATACAATAAAGAGACAACCATAAGGCTCCTGCCGGTTGTCAAATATCTTAAAAAACATGATCATCTCATACAATAATGTATAACTCATCACGTCTTGACCATATGATATAACAACATGCCCTGCGAAAACAAGTTAGACGTCCTCTACTTTTTTGTTGCAAGTTTTACGTGGCTACTATGGGCTTCTAGCAAGAACCGTTCTCACCTATGGCACAAAACCACAACGGTGTTTCATCAAGTTTGTTGTTTTAACCTTCTTCAAGGATCGGCCGCAGTCAAATTCGATTCAACTAAACTAGGAGAAACAGACACCCGCCAGCCACCTTTATGCAAAATTGGTTGCATGTCTATCGGTGGAACTGGTCTCATGAACGCGATCATGTAAGGTTGGTCTGAGCCGCTTCATCCCACAATACGCCGAATCGAAATAAGACGTTGATGGTAAGCAGTATGACTATCACAGCCCACAACTCTTTGTGTTCTACTCGTGCATATCATCTACGCATAGACCTGGCTCATGATGCCACTATTGGGAAACGTAGCATGCAATTTCAAAAAAAAATCCAACGCTCACGCAAGATCTATCTAGGAGATGCATAGCAACGAGAGGGGGGTGTCTCTACGTACCCTTGGAGACCAAAAGCGGAAGCATTTGACAAAGCGGTTGATATGTCAAACTTCTTCTAGCTCTGACCGATCAAGCACCGATCGTACGTCACCTCCGAGTTTTGCACATGTTCAGCTCGATGACGTCCCTCGTCCTCTTAATCCAGCAAGATGCCGAGGAAGTCGATGAGTTCCGTCAGCACAACGGTGCTGGTGAAGTGATCCACGCAGGGCTTCGCCTAAGCACCGCGAGAATATGACCGGGGGGTAATCTGTGGAGGGGGCGCCGCGCACGGCTAACAATTGATGTTGTGTGTGTTCTAGGCGCCCTCCCTCCTCATATATATAGGTGAGAGGGAGAGGGGAGAGGCCAAGGGGCACCCCAAGTGGGGATGAATCCCACTTGGGCTCCTGCCCTGGTTTGGCCTCCTCCTTCCTTGTATAGGCGAAAGGGGAAGGGAGGGGGAGGTGGCGCCCCTCTTTCCTTTCTCCCTTAAGGAGGGGAAGGAAGGAGGGACTTGCCCTCCCCTTTTCCTTTTCCTAGGGTGGGCCGGCCAGGTGGAGGGGTGCACCAGCCCCATGTGGGTTGGTTTGTCCCTCCCTTGGCCCATTAAGCCCATATCTTTGCCCAGGGATGCCCGGAATCCCTTCCGGTGACCCTATATGTACCCGGTACCCTCTGGAACACTTCCGGTGTCCGAATACCATCGTCATATATATCAATCTTTACCTATTGCCATTTCGACACTCCTCGTCGTGTCTGTGATCTCATCTGGGACTTCGAACAACATTCGGTCACCAAATGATATAACTCATATAATATATATTATCATTGAACGTTAAGCATATGGACCCTACGAGTTCGAGAACTATGTAGACATGACCGAGACACTTCTCCGGTAAATAACCAATAGTGAAACCTGGATGCTAATATTGGCTCCTACATATTCTACGAAGATCTTTATCGGTCGAACCGTTATGACAACATACGTTATTCCTTTTGTCCATCGGTATGTTACTTGCCCGAGATTCGATCGTCTGTATCTTCATACCTAGTTCAATCCTGTTATCGGCAAGTCTCTTTACTCGTTCCGTAATACATCATCCCGAGACTAACTCATTAGTCATTTGCTTGAAAGGCTTATTATGATGTGTATTACCGAGAGGGCCCAGATATACCTCTCCGATACTCGGAGTGACAAATCCTAATCTTGATATATGCCAACTCACCAAACATATTAGGAGATACATGTAGAGCATCTTTATAATCACCCAGTTACATTGTGATGTTTGATAGCACACAAGGCATTTCCCCGGTATCCAGGAGTTGCATAATCTCATAGTCAAAGGAATATGTATTTGACATGAAGAAAGCAATAGCAATAAAACTGAACGATCATTATGCTAAGCTAACGGGTGGTTCTTGTCCAAAATCACATCATTCTCCTAATGATGTGATCCCGTTATCAAATGACAACTCATGTCCATGGTTAGGAAACCTTAACCATCTTTGATCAACGAGCTAGTTTAGTATAGGCTCACTAGGGACATAGTGTTTGTCTATGTATTCAAACATGTATTAAGGTTTCCGATCAATACAATTCTAGCATGAGTAATAAACCTTTATCATGATTAAGGAAATATAATAATAAACATTATATTATTGCCTCTAGGGCATATTTCCATCACCATCTCTTCTGCTTGACGTTGTCGTGGTCGTTGTAGCCCTGCTTCCGTGCATGTGTACATTCATGGCAACATACACCTGTTGCACCGACACATGGAGTTGGAGAACAATATATCCCAAGTTACTTAAGCATGGACTTAACCCATATAACTTTTGCCGTTGCATTTTCCAATGCTTTATAATCTGCTTCAGTACTTGACCTGGACATTGTAGCTTGTTTCCTTGCACGCCATGAAATTAAATTGGGTCCAGGGAATATGGCAAATCCTCCTGTAGACCTTCTATCATCCACATAGCCTTCCCAATCAGTGTCAGAGAAAGCACTAACCAGTGTGGATGGTGACTTACTAAAGGTCAAGACAAGCCCTAAAGTGCCCTTTACATATCTTAGTATGCGCTTGGCAGCTGTCCAATGTGATGTTGTAGGTGCATGAAGAAATTGATAAAAAAAATTACAGCAAAGAAAATATCAGGCCTGGTCAAAGTCAAATATTGAAGTGCACCAACTAAACTTTGGTACATGGTGCGGTCCTCTTGATCCATGAGTTCTCCTTCTGGAGGAAACAACTTTTCTAGTGCTAGATAGTGGAGTAGATGATGATTTACAACCCTGCAAGCCAGCTCTATTTAAACTACCAGTCACATATTTTCCTATGACACATGAAGACCACCTTCCCTGTTTCTCTTAAATTCTATGCCAAGGAAGAAGTGCAAATCTCCCAAGTCCTTAAGAGCAAACTCTGAGTTTAAATCCTTTAACAAGGCTGTCACTTCTTCATTGGATGAACTTGTAACAATGATATCATCAACAAAAATAAGCACAAAAACAGATGTGTGTGACTTATTATAAATAAATAGGGATGTGTCAGACTTTGAAGGAGAAAAGCCAAGTGCTTGTAACTTTGAACTCAATCGAGAGTGCCATGCCCTAGGGGCTTGTTTCAGCCCATAAAGATACTTATCCAGCCTGCATATATGAAAGGGTTTGGTTTTATCCTCAAAACCAGGGGGTTGCTTCATGTAAACTTCCTCTTCCAGAACACCATGAAGAAACACATTCTTCACATCTACCTGTCTGAGACACCATCATCTGGATACGGCAATAGACAAAACAAGGCGTATAGCAGCAGCTTTAACAACATGAATGAATGTATCTTCATAGTCTATGCCATACCTCTGGTTGAATCCCTTTGCAACAAGCCTAGCCTTATATCTGTCTATAGTACCATCTGACTTTTTCTTTATTCTGAATACCCATTTTGCAATCAATCAAATTTTTACCTTGTCGTGAAGGAACTAGATGCCAGGTTTTGTTTTTCTGAAGTGCTTGAAATTCTTCTTCCATAGTTTTTCTCCATCTTGCATCTTTGCATGCTTCCTAGAATGAAGTAGGTTCTCCTGTGGAGCAGGTTAAAACAAACTTAACTTTATAATTGACAGGTTGGTTACACCAGCTGTTAACCTTGTACGTGGCAGAGTTATAACTTGCTGCACCACTACATCCGAAACTTTCATAGAATATCCTGAAGACTGGTCCGCTACAGGAGTTCCTGGCGATCCCGGAGCAGATTTACTGTTGGTGGCAGATGTTGGATCGTTTGCGGCCGTGCCAGGGCATGACGTGAAGGCGCGCGACACAGAAGATCCGGGCGCGCTGGGTGCTGAGCCCGGCCCATGCGCCTCCACACCCACCTGAGGAGCCGCGCCCGCGCGGGGTTGGTGGCTGGCGCGCCTTGCGTAGACACACGAGGTCGTGCCGAACTGATCGGTTGGCCTGTCCTCGCAAGGCGACGCGCGCATGGAGAGGCTGGTCCACTCCCCAATGCGTGGCGTGCCCAGATGGGAGGAGCAGCACTTCTGTGCTGACGTTGATGCCATCAGCGCGCACCTGCGGCCGCGCACTGATCCCGGAGCTGATGATGTCGGATCTGCAGCTGCCGATCCCGAGGAAGATCCGGGTGCAGGGTTGGCACGTAGCGGACACGTAAAATTGAGGCCATTTGGATTGTATTCGCTACTGCAGGATGCTGCTAACGCGACACTATGATCAGAGACCCTTCGAGAAACGGTGTGCGATGCAACAATCGCAAACGGTGGTGTATGAAAACCGTCAAAAAAGGTGGAAAACGTTTGCGATGGAGTATGCATCAAACATGTTTCAAATTTTAGTTGCGTGTGCGATCCAGGGCATACGGTTCAGTCCAATGAACTATTTGCAATGAGGCGGAACAAAAGAAACGGGCTATCACAACCCTAGAAATTTCTTGTAAATAGTTGCATTTGCATCCATGCATCACGTTTAAAATTCAAATGAATTTGAAATGGGGATGCTCAAACCCTCGCAGATGAACCCAACTAGGTTCAAATTCAAATATTTTTCAATGAACTCAAAATGCCCTTTAAAAATGTTCATCATTTATGGATTAAGGTGGAAGCATCTACCAAAAATGGTTTACATTTTGTAGGACATATTTCGGTTTTGAATTAAATCAATAAGTATTTGAATTGGGGCCCTTTAAATGCTATATATATTTAAATAGCTCCAAAATAAATTGAAACTTGCAGAGGGCCATTGGAATATTTCAGAGTGAGTCCACAAAAAAAGTATCAACATTATCTAAAATGTTTTAGTGCGCTAGCTAAAACAAAACAAAAGAAATAAATAGAAAAAGAAAAACAGAAAAGAGAGAGAGAGAGAGAAAGAGAGAGAGAGAGAGAGAGAGAGAGAGAGAGAGAGAGGGAGAGAAAGCAAACCTATGCAGCCCACTAGAGAGACCCGCCCACCATTGAGCTGGCCCAGCCCGTCTGGCCACCGCACCTCCTTCAACCTCGTGCGAATAGGCACGAGGGTGTGGCGCACGCACAGGAGGCGAAGCCACCTCCTGCTTGCACCTCCTACAGCCTCCCCCGTACCCATTTGAGCGCGTGGAGACACCCCAGAGCCCCCTGATCCTTCCCCCTCACTCGTCGCTCTTGTCAGGCCCAAGATGCGATTCTATCCCGATGACGTGACACTTACGTGATTGGGGCACAACCGCATTTCGGGCGCTTAGCAAGATGGATATCATTACATCGTACCATTACATACATACAAGGGGGATACAACAATACATACAAGTCACATGAATACAACATCATCAATACAAGTATCCGACTACGGATACAAACATGAAAAGCACAAAGACATCCATCTGCTATCCCAGGCTGCCGACCCGGAACCTAACCCAAGACTGAAGAAGAAGAACTCCAAACAACGAACAACGCTCTCACGTCAAGACATCGGAAACATGCACCTGCAACTGTTGTTGTAGTATCTGTGAGCCACGAGGACTCAGCAATACCATAACCATGGGTAACAAGACTATCAAAGCTCAATAGGTAGGAAGAGGTAAAGTGGTGAGGTTGCAGCAGCAGCTAAGCAGAATATATGGTGGCTAACTTACGAGTACAAGAATAAGATGAGCATCTACGCAAACGGTCGCAAACTAGTAGTGATCGCTAAAGATCCTGAACTACTTACGAGTCAAACATAACCCCACCGTGTTCTCTTCTCAAAGTGAAAAGAGACAGTCACGGTTACTCACACAGTTGTGTGTTTTACTTCGGATCCTCTGTCAAGTTTTCTACAACCGGACATTAACAAATTCCAATCTGCCACATAACCGCGGGCACGGCTTTCGAAAGATCATAACCCTACAGGGGTGTCCCAACTTAGCCCATCACAAGCTCTCACGATTAGCGGAAGTGATAAATATAATATCATCACCCCTTATCTTAGGGAAATCCGATCAGGCTCGGCATCCCGGTGCACAAGACATTTCGACAATGGTAAAACAAGTCCAGCAAGACCTCCCGGTGTGTCAACACCCTGATAGTAGCCGCGTGTATCTCGTCTCAGGCCACGACCGGATGGGCGATTGTACGAGTAAAACCAATCCTCGAGTTTCCCCGTGGTGGCCCCGCATACTCCCCGTTTGGGACCAACACCATGAGCACTGGCCCCCCCTGCTATGTAGAAAGAATCCTCGGGTAGTGCTAACTCCCTATGCAATTTAATTAATTAATTAAGTTGTTATTATGAGCAAATTAAAACCAATGTTGGGCCTTGCTGGAGGAGTTTTATTCAAAGACGAACTGTCAAGGGGTCCCCATATACCCATCGTGTAAGGAACGCAAAATCAAGGAACATAATGCCGGTTTATCGGTGCCTAAGGTGGCATGAGTGGAACAAAACACCGAGCAAAAGGCCAAGCCTTCCACCCATGCCCAGTATATAGGTGTGTTAATAATAATATTAGATATTGTGATATACCAACAACAAGTTCCCTCCTGGAACGAACTTCATCTTCACCTGCAACTAACAACGCTATAAGAGGGGCTGAGCAAGCGGGTAACATAGCCAAACAATGGTTTTGCTAGGAAGGTTTCAAAGGTTAGAGGTTTCATGGCAACAAGGAGAGGCTGACATAATTGATGGGTAGCGCGACATGTAACGATAGCATCGAGACACTAAGCATGGCAATGATAGTAAGGGTATCCAAGGGTATGGTCATCTTGCCTGAGATCCCGCAAGGAAGAAGAACGGTTCCGTGAAGAAAACGGAGAAGAAGCCTTGAAGAAGAACCACGGGTAGATGAACGAATCCTCACGAACACAGCGGAACAAGCACTAACGAGAAGAAGCAAGCAATACGGTAAACAAACCACTCAAGAACATAACAATATGCTCAACCAAGTATGATGCAAAACAAGTCTACTTATGATGCACAGAAAGTCTACACAGGAAGCAAAACATGGCAAGGTAGGAAGCACAGCAAAACAGCACAAGTTTATATATTATGCAATACATGGCAAGGTATGATGCATGACAAGACTAAACAGGTTGCATGACATGGCAAGGTAGGAAGCACAGAAAACATCATAGGAAACATGGCAATGTGCTTAAGCAAGTATGATGCAAACAAGTCTATATAGGAAGCACAACAAGTCTATACAGGAAGCATTACATGGCAAGGTAGGAAGCACAGAAAACAACACAAGTCTATATGATGCAATACATGGCAAGATATGATGCATGACAAATCTATACAGGAAGCACAACAAGTATATACAGGAAGCATAACATGGCAAGGTAGGAAACATAACTTGACAAGGTAGGAAGCACAACATGGCAACGGTGCAAGATGCACCCAAACAATAACCAAACTCACTACAAACATGTTAACAAGATGATATTATGATTCTACATGCAAAATCACTCAAGTTTCATATAAGGAACACCCCAAACGAAGCAACGGGCTAAAAGATACACATGAAACAAGATATAACAACAAGCTGAAAATAACAGCCACATAGCAACTTTGGAGCATGATAAATATAAGCTACAGCACTCAAACATGGTGATAAGAAGCATGAACATGAAGTAGACATATCCTACAGCAAACAACTCCATTGGAGCATCTCCATAGGAGGCATGGATCAATAGCAACAAGCTACAACATTTTGATCATGATAATAAAAACCTGACAGCAATATTTTATAGCAACTTGGGAGCAAGAATTAAATAAGCTACAGCAAGTCAAATGAGCAAGTGAAGGCATGAATGGATAGACAACAACATATACAACAAGGAATCATCAATAGCCACCCCAAAACTATCATGGATTTGCCTAGAACAACAAGCAAACATGGCATCTGGATATGACAGATTCCAGACTTGGTGAAATTCACCAAGTGTTAAAACAGCAATAACAACATGGCAAGTTTGCAAGCATGTTTAAGTCAACACAAGGCATATCAAGGAAAGTTAAATGCACCACATCAAAGACCACATCATGGAGAATCTAAAGCAACTAGGCATGTGACAAGGGGACAAACACATCAATAGCAACAAGCTCCTCAACTAGGCATCTCATAACAACTTTCAGAACATAACAGCCAAATGCACTTTTGCAACATAGATAAACATGGCAATATGAACTCAAACAAGCATGCTATAGAAACCAACATGTACAGCATCTCATGAAGAACATGTGGACATATCATTTGCATCATTTGGATAAACATGCACCAAGTTATCATATCTCAAACATAGCAACAAAATAACAAGTAGCAGCAGTTTATAACAAGTAGCACCCTTGCAACAGATATTTAAGCATGTAGATGAACTCAAACATGCATGGCACAATGGAACAAAGTGTAGAGCACATCACCACGATCATTTTGACATATCATCCACTCAAAACGGATAAGCACACAAAAAGTTATCATCATGCAAAGATGCAAAATTATAATGCTAAACTGAGGACTTAGCAGAAATTACATAAGGGGAAAAAACACACGGGCGTCTAATACTAAGCAGTGCACAGGGCGACGGATTGGTGGGCTCACCATTAGGCTTGGCCCAGTCGCGGAAGGAGGCAGAAGGGCAGCTGGACCCGCGGCGGGATCTGGGCCTGGGCCTCGGCTTTGCTGGAGGAAGGCTTGAGGGAGGCCCAGGAGGCGGACCGGGCCGGCTGAGGGAAGGAGGCCATCGCGGGGCCTTGCTGGCGCTGGGGACTGGGGGGCTGGCGCGGCCCAGGAGGGAGCAGGCAGTCCAGGAGGGCGCTGGGGCCTGGGCGACGCGCTCGTCGTCCTCGTCTCCTCGCGCCAGGAGCACGAGCGGGAGGGAGCGCCGGCGGCGGCGGACGGGATCCGGGCCCGGGCGGGCCGGATCTGGGCCTCTGCGGGCCCGCGCGGTGGGGGAAGAAGGTAGCGGCTGCGGGAGGTGGAAGCACGGCGGACGGCGGTGGAAGCACGGCGGACGGCGGTGGAAGCACGGCGCGGCGAGGGTGGAAACACGGCGCGGCGACGGTGGAAGCACGGTGCGGCGACGGTGGAAACACGGCGCGGCGACGGTGGAAGCACTGTGCGGAATTTGAGGAGGGAGGTAGGGGAAGGCCAAAAATGGACTAGGGGAGTCCATTTATAGCAGGAGGGCTAGGGTTTGGAGTTTGGGAGGGGTTTAGAGCCCTCCGATCGCGATCCGACGGATCCGATCGCGAGGTGAGGTAGGATGGGCCTAGGGGAGGTTAGTGGACTGTGCAGAGGGCCTTGGGTTGAGATGAGAGGAGAGGGAAAGAGGCCCGCGGAGGGTTTTCGGAGACCAAAAACGTCCGACGAAATAACCGGCGACTAGTGCCGCTATATATATCCGTTGGGCTATCAAACGAGCTCCGAATGCGATGAAATTTGGCAGGCGGCCTGTCTACACTATAATAAGACTACACGCCAAGTTTCAACCCATTCCGAGAACATTTTTCAGCCACTCACAAAATAAATATTCGGAGGCACCGCGGGCGCGTGCAAGTGTGTCTGGCTCAAAACGGACAACGGAAAGGACCAGGAGACTCGGACGGATGCTAGTTTTGAAAACATGCTGATGCAACACACATGATGACATGGCAAGATGCAACACGCAAGCAGATGACATGGCAACGACAACGAATAACCGGCTGACACCTGGCGCACCGGTCTCGGGGTGTCACAACACTCCCCTACTAACAAGAGATCTCGTCCCGAGATCTTAGGAACGAGACGGGAAGGAAAAAGGAAGAACAAAGTTCTTCGAGGACAATAGAGTGAAACCAAGGAATATTGAGAGGTTGAATAACTTGAAAGAAAGGATACAACGAAGAAGAACGAAGTTGCAAGACTTCGTTAAATAAGAGGAAACAAGGAATACGACGAGAACCAAAAGGTTGAAGGAATAAGAATGAATTCGAAACCACTCCGGTTAAAAGAGATAGAAAAGAAATCTCCACGAAGGAATTTGGACAACACTCCGGCTAAAACTGAAAGAAATAGCACACCGGTTGAATCTGAATGGAATGGAACAAGAACTTGAGAAGATGGAACGATCCATGACGGGATGAACAAGAAAACCTCCGGAAGAATTACAAGAGTGAAATGAAAAGAACGGAGAAGAAGACGACAACTTGAACACAATTGACTTGAACGAGAGTTTATAAGAGAAAGACTTGAACGGAGTTGTTGAGAAAATCAACAACAAAAGAATGAGCTTGTTGTGGACTTATTTAAACATCTCAAGACTTGAGGTGAATTCTGCCACAACCAAAAGATGGAATAATTAAGATGAAGGACGAAATGCAAAGCTCCACTTCAAATAATACGGAAAATTATTTGCACTCGAGAGGCAGAAGAATAAGAATGCTTGAGCTGCTCCAGAAGAATTAGATGAATGATTTAAATGATTGAGAACCACCATGAAGAGCTCCAGTAAAATGAAAGGATGATGAAATAGAAATGACGGACGAAAAGAATAAGATTAAAGCCTTGCGATGATTAGAAGGGGTTTCCAACGAGATAGCCAAGAAAAACTTGAACTCCGGGAAAGAAAAGATGAAAAGACTTGGAAGTAAAATTTATTCATCAAGAATAAACTCCGAAGGAAGGAATTAAACAACTCGATGAAAAGAATAAGAATTATGGCATGCTTATCCTCCACCAATAACTTGATGTGAAGCAATGGATTCGCATACAGCTTATTCCCGTTTAAATGATTAGAGAGGGATATATGGCGAACTTGCGAAAATCTTCATGAAGCACCGGTAGGATTGGAATGAACGAATGAATTGACATGATAGCACCGGAAAAGAACTGTTGAGCGAACCACCGTAAAGAATTAAGGCCGAGTGAAGAAAAGAACGAACCACCGGGAAGAATTAAAATCGAGTGAAGAACGAGAATGACCACCGTAAGGAATTAAAATAGAATGAAGAATGAGAAGAAAACCACCGTAAGAAATTGAAATTGAACGATGCAAGAGGACAAGCCACCGTAAGAAAATGAATCGAGTGAATGTGATGAATCGCCGGAAAGAATAAAGCACTTGGAGTATTTAGATGACGAGCACGAAGAAATCGTGAACTGATTAAAGAATATTTGGACGAAGCACCCGAAGAATGTGAGACGAACGAAGAGGCATCGATGAAGAATATTTGGAGGACGAAGTTGAAAACTGAGGATGAAGAAATCTTCTGAAATGATGGCCTTCGGAGGAACACCATGAAAAGAATTCAAGAACTACTCCGGATGAATGAAAAGAAGAAAGGTTGAACCAATGATGAAAAGAATTTGAAAACGATCTTCGGAAGGCATGTGACTGATGGGATCCATACTTACATCACACTTGAAAAGAATTTCAGAACACTCCGGGAAAATTAGAAGAGTCTGGTAAGATCCTGGGAAAAGACCTGTGGGTTAGGGCCCACCGAAGAGAAAACCACCGTTGAAATGGATTGAAAAGGAGATAATGCACCAGAACGATTAAAAGACTCAAAGGAGGTGACAACCTCGAATTAATTGGAAGACAGACGCATCTCGTGAGATATCTTCGCAACTCCGGGATAATAAAATGGCGAGAGATGAACGAGCAAGGTGAAGCAATTGAGCCGAGGAAAAAGAATATGAACAACACCGAATATTTGAATTGAAATCCACCGGAAAAGAAAAGAGGTGAAGAATATCAAATGAGAGGGGAATTCATCGGAGAAGAAACGAGATGAAGGATGACGTACAAGACAAGAATTCACCGGTTAAAATAACTGAGGAAAGAATGCAAAGGATTCACACGAGTAGGATGGATGCTCGATTAAGGAATCCGGCTCCGAGAAGCAAAAGGGTGGGCGGGTGGGAAAAGAAAGACCACAACGGACTGGGAAACAACACCGTCGGTTAAAAAGAACTGAGGGTTGAACTTGCAAGAATAAGAGGGTTGAATCCACTTGACGAGAGATGCACCAGATGAAAGAACTAACAACGCAACGAACGAAAACTAACCACGTGATCCTAAAAAAAATTGAAGGGGAAGAGGAGTAATTCAAAATACCTACGTCAAGATTCCTCACCAGAGCGACGAAGGGGCAGGGAAGTAAAAAAGAATTCCTACTCTCCGATTTAACTAGACTCCGAAAAAGTTTTCTTCTAGACTCAACAACGGCCAAGCTACGATCAATCAAGGGGGCTCCTATGGTCGGTCGAGGCTCTGATACCAACTTGTAAGGCCCAAGATGCGATTATATCCCGATGACGTGACACTTACGTGATTGGGGCACAACCGCATTTCGGGCGCTTAGCAAGATGGATATCATTACATCGTACCATTACATACATACAAGGGGGATACAACAATGAATACAAGTCACATGAATACAACATCATCAATACAAGTATCCGACTACGGATACAAACATGAAAAGCACAAAGACATCCATCTGCTATCCCAGGCTGCCGACCCGGAACCTAACCCAAGACTGAAGAAGAAGAACTCCAAACAATGAACAACGCTCTCACGTCAAGACATCGGAAACCTGCACCTGCAACTGTTGTTGTAGTATCTGTGAGCCACGAGGACTCAGCAATCCCATAACCATGGGTAACAAGACTATCAAAGCTTAATAGGTAGGAAGAGGTAAAGTGGTGAGGTTGCAGCAGCGGCTAAGAAGAATATATGGTGGCTAACTTACGAGTACAAGAATAAGAAGAGCATCTACGCAAACGGTCGCAAACTAGTAGTGATCGCTAAAGATCCTGAACTACATACGAGTCAAACATAACCCCACCGTGTTCTCTTCTCAAAGTGAAAAGAGACAGACACGGTTACTCACACAGTTGTGTGTTTTATTTCGGATCATCTGTCAAGTTTTCTACAACTGGACATTAACAAATTCCAATCTGCCACATAACCGCGGGCACGGCTTTCGAAAGATCATAACCCTGCAGGGGTGTCCCAACTTAGCCCATCACAAGCTCTCACGATTAGCTGAAGTGATAAATATAATATCATCACCCCTTATCTTAGGGAAATCCGATCAGGCTCGGCATCCCGGTGCACAAGACATTTCGACAATGGTAAAACAAGTCCAGCAAGACCTCCCGGTGTGTCGACACCCTGATAGTAGCCGCGCGTATCTCGTCTCAGGCCACGACCGGATGGGCGATTATACGAGTAAAGCCAATCCTCGAGTTTCCCCGTGGTGGCCCCGCATACTCCTCGTTTGGGACCAACACCATGAGCACTGGCCCCCCCTGCTATGTAGAAAGAATCCTCGGGTAGCGCTAACTCCATATGCAATTTAATTAATTAATTAAGTTGTTATTATGAGCAAATTAAAACCAATGTTGGGCCTTGCTGGAGGAGTTTTATTCAAAGACGAACTGTCAAGGGGTCCCCATATACCCATCGTGTAAGGAACGCAAAATCAAGGAACATAATGCCGGTTTATCGGCGCCTAAGGTGGCATGAGTGGAACAAAACACCGAGCAAAAGGCCAAGCCTTCCACCCATGCCCAGTATATAGGTGTGTTAATAATAATATTAGATATTGTGATATACCAACAACAAGTTCCCTCCTGGAACGAACTTCATCTTCACCTGCAACTAATAACGTTATAAGAGGGGCTGAGCAAGCGGGTAACATAGCCAAACAATGGTTTTGCTAGGAAGGTTTCAAAGGTTAGAGGTTTCATGGCAACAAGGAGAGGCTGACATAATTGATGGGTAGCGCGACATGTAACGATAGCATCGAGACACTAAGCATGGCAATGATAGTAAGGGTATCCAAGGGTATGGTCATCTTGCCTGAGATCCCGCAAGGAAGAAGAACGGTTCCGTGAAGAAGACGGAGAAGACGCCTTGAAGAAGAACCACAGGTAGACGAACGAATCCTCACGAACTCAACGGAACAAGCACTAACGAGAAGAAGCAAGCAATACGGTAAACAAACCACTCAAGAACATAACAATATGCTCAACCAAGTATGATGCAAAACAAGTCTACTTATGATGCACAGAAAGTCTACACAGGAAGCAAAACATGGCAAGGTAGGAAGCACAGCAAAACAGCACAAGTTTATATATGATGCAATACATGGCAAGGTATGATGCATGACAAGACTAAACAGGAAGCATGACATGGCAAGGTAGGAAGCACAGAAAACATCACAGGAAACATGGCAATGTGCTTAAGCAAGTATGATGGAAACAAGTCTATATAGGAAGCACAACAAGTCTATACAGGAAGCATTACATGGCAAGGTAGGAAGCACAGAAAACAACACAAGTCTATATGATGCAATACATGGCAAGATATGATGCATGACAAATCTATACAGGAAGCACAACAAGTATATACAGGAAGCATACATGGCAAGGTAGGAAACATAACTTGACAAGGTAGGAAGCACAACATGGCAACGGTGCAAGATGCACCCAAACATCAACCAAACTCACTCCAAACATGTTAACAAGATGATATTATGATTCTACATGCAAAATCACTCAAGTTTCATATAAGGAACACCCCAAACGGAGCAACGGGCTAAAAGATACACATGAAACAAGATATAACAACAAGCTGAAAATAACAGCCACATAGCAACTTTGGAGCATGATAAATATAAGCTACAACACTCAAACATGGTGATAAGAAGCATGAACATGAAGTAGACATATCCTACAGCAAACAACTCCATTGGAGCATCTCCATAGGAGGCATGGATCAATAGCAACAAGCTACAAAATTTTGATCATGACAATAAAAACCTGACAGCAATATTTTATAGCAACTTGGGAGCAAGAATTAAATAAGCTACAGCAACTCAAATGAGCAAGTGAAGGCATGAATGGATAGACAACAACATATACAACAAGGAATCATCAATAGCCACCCCAAAACTATCATGGATTTGCCTAGAACAACAAGCAAACATGGCATCTGGATATGACAGATTCCAGACTTGGTGAAATTCACCAAGTGTTAAAACAGCAATAACAACATGGCAAGTTTGCAAGCATGTTTAAGTCAACACAAGGCATATCAAGGAAAGTTAAATGCACCACATCAAAGACCACATCATGGAGAATCTAAAGCAACTAGGCATGTGACAAGGGGACAAACACATCAATAGCAACAAGCTCCTCAACTAGGCATCTCATAACAAGTTTCAGAACATAACAGCCAAATGCACTTTTGCAACATAGATAAACATGGCAATATGAATTCAAACAAGCATGCTATAGCAACCAACATGTACAGCATCTCATGAAGAACATGTGGACATATCATTTGCATCATTTGGATAAACATGCACCAAGTTATCATATCTCAAACATAGCAACAAAATAACAAGTAGCAGCAGTTTATAACAAGTAGCACCCTTGCAACAGATATTTAAGCATCTAGATGAACTCAAACATGCATGGCACAATGGAACAAAGTGTAGAGCACATCACCACGATCATTTTGACATATCATCCACTCAAAACGGATAAGCACACAAAAAGTTACCATCATGCAAAGATGCAAAATTATAATGCTAAACTGAGGACTTAGCAGAAATTACACAAGGGGAAAAAACACACGGGCGTCTAATACTAAGCAGTGCACAGGGCGACGGATTGGTGGGCTCACCATTGGGCTTGGCCCAGTTGCGGAAGGAGGCAGAAGGGCAGCTGGACCCGCGGCAGGATCTGGGCCTGGGCCTCGGCTTTGCTGGAGGAAGGCTTGAGGGAGGCCCAGGAGGCGGACCGGGCCGGCTGAGGGAAGGAGGCCGTCGCGGGGCCTTGCTGGCGCTGGGGACTGGGGGGTTGGCGCGGCCCAGGAGGGAGCAGGCGGCCCACTCGGGCGCTGGGGCCTGGGCGACACGCTCGTCGTCCTCGTCTCCTCGCGCCAGGAGCACGAGCGGGAGGGAGCGCCGGCGGCGGCGGACGGGATCCGGGCCCGGGCGGGCCGGATCTGGGCTTCCGCGGGCCCGCGCGGTGGGGGAAGAAGGTAGCGGCTGCGGGAGGTGGAAGCACAGCGTGACGGCGGTGGAAGCACGGCAGCGAGGGTGGAAACACGGCGCGGTGACGGTGGAAGCACGGCGCGGCGATGGTGGAAACACGGCGCGGCGAGGGTGGAAGCACTGCGCGGAATTTGAGGAGGGAGGTAGGGGAAGGCCAAAAATGGACTAGGGGGAGTCCATTTATAGCAGGAGGGCTAGGGTTTGGAGTTTGGTGGGTTTTAGAGCCCTCCGATCGCGATCCAACGGATCCGATCGCGAGGTGAGGTAGGATGGGCCTAGGGGAGGTTAGTGGGCTGTGCAGAGGGCCTTGGGCTGAGATGAGAGGAGAGGGAGAGAGGCCCGCGGAGGGTTTTTGGAGACCGAAAACGTCCGACGAAATAACCGGCGACAAGTGCCGCTATATATATCCGTTGGGCTATCAAACGAGCTCCGAATGCGATGAAATTTGGTAGGCGGCTGTCTACACTATAATAAGACCACACGCCAAGTTTCAACCCATTCCGAGAACATTTTTCGGCCACTCACAAAATAAATATTCGGAGGCACCGCGGGCGCGTGCAAGTGTGTCTGGCTCAGAACGGACAACGGAAAGGACGAGGAGACTCGGACGGATGCAAGTTTTGAAAACATGCTGATGCAACACACATGATGACATGGCAAGATGCAACACGCAAGCAGATGACATGGCAATGACAACGAATAACCGGCTGACACCTGGCGCACCGGTCTCGGGGTGTCACAACTCTCTCCCTCCCTCTCTAGCTCTCTTTCCCGAGCTCACCCGAGAGCATCGCTAAGCGCCTCACCATCGTCTGCGTGGCTACCAACGCCGCCTCGACCTCCCGCCATGTCCAGCGGCCCCGCTGAGCTCCGAAGATTCTTCGATAAGGCACCCGCGTCCCTGAGTGCCCTGCAGCACCGTCGCCATCGTCGTCTCCTTCCTCGGGCACCCAAGATCACTGTCGTCGGTTTGCTTCGCTTGAGCTGTCCACGAGCCCGCTGAGACCTTCGCCAGCCTCACTGTGAGCTACTCTACCTCTCCCCCTAATTCTCGTGCCCGTTTGGCCGTCGTAGCCACCGTTCCCATCCTGGACGAGAACCGCCGCTGCCACGAGCTCGATTCCGACAAGCTCACCCCACCCCGGCTCCTCCCGCGTGCACCACTCGGTGCGGACGATCCCCCTCGTCCCGTAGATGGCCACGGCCATCCACTTGGACGTCAGAGGGATATTTACGCACCCCTCCGCCGTGTCTGAAGATGCCGGCGTCGAGCCGCCGGCCTGTTTGGGCCTTTTGACCGGGGGTTTGACCACCTCGGGTCACTTACATGTGGGCTCAGGCCCTTAACTAATCTAGGTTAGGATTAGGTTAATGTTAATTAACTCTTTTAATTAGTTTAGCCACTAACACGCGAGCCCCATTTGTCAAGTTTAACCTGGCCCGCCCCTGTTGACCACTGACATCACAGAGATGTCATGCTGATGCAGTAATTGTTTTCTAGAATTTAAATAAATCGTAAATGGTTTATTTATTTTAGGAAATAGCTAACACTTCTAAAATTCATAGAAACTCAACCGTAACTCCAAATGAAATAATTTATATATATATAATTATCAGAAAAATCCAATCTTTCCATTTGTATCATTTTCATGCATGTTAGAACAACTTTTGGCTACTGTTTAGGACAATTAAACTAAATGGCATTTAATAAATCACATGTGGAGTTTGAATTTGAACCACGGGTTCAAACCAACTTCATTTAAATCGCTGCTAGTTCCATTAGCTCAAATCACAGCATTTTGCCATGTCACGATCATGCATCATATTGTTGCATTGCATTGATTGTGTTTCCTCTCTGTTGCCGGCACATGTCCCCTCTGAGTAGACGTGGTTACGACGATGAGATCGATGACACCGATGAAGAACTATACTATATTCAGAAGTGCCAGGCAAGAATAACCCCCTTGTTTATTCCGATACAATCCCACTCTCTCGCTCCTGCTCTCCTTTACTGCATTAGGACAACAACGTTTCAACTGTTACATGTTACGGTAGTTGAACCACTTTCCTCTGTATGACCTGTCATTGCCAAAGTAAATAGATGAAACCCACTAGCATGAGTAGGAGTTGTTTGAGCCCTGATGTGCCTACTCATTCATGCTTGTTTGTCATGCCTGCTACTGCTTAGAGTTGAGTCAGGTCTGGTTCATCGAGGATGAATTGGAATGTGGTGAACATGTCTCATTGTTGAGAGCTAAGTGTGTGAACGTGATTTGGTAAAGGTAGCGGTGAGAGGCCATGTAGGAGTACATGGTGGATTGTCTCATTGAAACCGTCCCCAGGAACCGAGTTCTGTGTTTGTGATCCATGAACAGTTACTACCACGCATTGGAATGCTTAAGTGCCCCTCTCGACTTATTAATCAACCTAATATCTTTCCTTGCAACTAGCTTCCGGTGTTTTTAGGTGGTGCTAGTAGTCTACTATGTGGCACCCGGTACAGGTGGGCTTGGGACAGACTAGGTGCAGTGGCATGGTGTACCAAGCGTCGCCTATTTGGTGGGCTTGGGAACCCTGCTCACATCGTTTGGGGCCGTGAGCGACACCCCGGCCGGACCTCCTTGCGGATGGAACCCGAATAGGTGATAAACTTGGACTAGAGACTTGCGTGGTTAGTCAGGTCAAGGCCGACTCCCTCGCCAGGCTTCCGCTTGAAGGTTGCTGAGATACACGACGTGTACATGGTGGTAAGTGGCGAGAGCGTGCGTGAAGAACTACACCCCTACAGGGTTAACATCATCTATTCGAATAGTCGCGTCCGCGGTAAAGGACTTCTGGGTTGCTTGTATAGTTCATAGACAAGTGAAAGTGAATACTCTAAAATGCGGAAGATAAGCGTGAGTGCTATGGATGGCCTTCTCGTAGGGAGAAGGGAGCGGATCCATAGTGGTGTATTGATTTGGTGAATATGTGGACTCATGTGCGCCACCTCAAAAGAGTTACCAGCAGTCGTAGTACAGGATAGCCACTGAGTCAAAGCTGGCTTGCTGTAGTTAAACTCCACCACCCCTTTGTTGATACTGATGCATATGTAGCTAGTTCTGATGTAAGTCTTGTTGAATACCTTTGTACTCATGTTTTCTTAATTATATTTTTGCAGAGAGCTCATAGTATCACTAGTGGTTCCGCATGGACTTCGACGTTTAGCTTGTTACCTCATCTATGATCTTGTACCCTTGGAAGGGTCTTGTAGATAGTCAGGCTTCATAGCCTTTTTCATTTGTAGTTGTCTGTACCCAGACATGTTATGCTTCCGTTGCTTGTATGCTCTGTATGTTGGGTCATGAGACCCATGTTTGTTATATCTGTCTCCTCGGAGCCTAATGAATAAATACTTTGATTCATAGAGTTTTGTTGCGATGCCATGTTGTATTTGCACATATCGAGCATATTGTGTGTATGTTATTGAAATGCTTGGTATGTGAGGGATCCGACACCTAGTTGTTTACCCTTGGTAGCCTATCTTATGGGGATGTGGAAATGCCTCCTAGTGCTTCCACTGAGCCTTGGTAGGTTGCTACTGCTCCGGAACACATGGATTGACCGGCATGTGTCCTTCCTTGCTCCTGTGTCTATCCCCTCTGGGGGAATGTCACATGGTGTATACCGGAGTCCTGTTAGCTTGCTACAGCCCGGCAACACTCGCTGTTGACGGACACGTGCATTGTCGGGTCATGTATTCCTATCCTTGTAATTTAGTGCCACTTTTGGTTTATAACTAGTCATGTCGGCCCGGGTTCTCTGATATATGGATGCTAGCGACACTATCATATACGTGAGCCAAAATGCGCAAACGGTCCCGGGCCAGGTAATGTGGCACCCATGGGGTTACCGTGCGTGAGGCCGCAAAGTGATATGATGTGTTACATGCTAGACCAGTGTGACTTAGGATCAGGGTCCCGACAGCTTTGGTATCAGAGCCTGACTGCCTATAGGATTACCAAGCCAAACTGGTCGAAGTCGAGTCTAGAAACTTTTTAGTTATAATAAGGTAATTGATTGTGGAAGGGAACGTGAGGCTATTTTTACTCCTTTAACTTATGTCCTTCTAATCTGAGTCACCCTCTTCTTTTCCACGGGGATTAAGAACTAGGATTCTCATTCTATTTATCAGGATCACGTTAATGGTGGATTCAACCCTCAGTTCAATTTCAAGTACTTCGGTTTGTTAAACAGTTGGTCTCAGAACCTTGACATTATGATGTTGAGTGGTTATGCTACCATTTTGCATGGATCTCAAAATCTTGTTGAGCATTTATAGTCGTTATGCTGTCTGAGTCATCCCTGGTTTCTAAACAATCTGATGCATTTGCAAATCTTCCCTTCCTGTCCCGTTGACCTTTTAGGCCAGATTAACCACACTAGTCGGTGTTTTGAGGTACTCCGTTGCATCGACATATATGTTGGAGCTATTATTATGACCCTAGGCGTCTTAGAGAACACCTAGTAACCTAGCCATGTTTTGCGTTCCTAGTGTGATGATTCTGGCCGTCATTCTCGAAAGCATCACGTGATGCCATTTAGTTAGTAGGCATTCTACTCATGGGTTTTTGAACACGATATTCACCCTACTCATTCATGTTGATAGTGTTTGCTAGTTCCTTTTGGATATTAGTAACCTTGTGATAGTCCTTGAGGTCCGTGGTTTATCATTCTTCCAACACCATGAACCATCCCTGGCAGAAAAGATCACAACAAGAGTGCTCTTGATGAGTTCTCCATTATAATTGTGACTCTGTCAGTCCTTCCATTCTGCGTGGGTCATCTGGAAGAAATATGTTGACCTTGTTTGACATGCTAATCCATGCATTCACAACTCAGAAAATCTAATGTTCCTTTGAGTTGTCCCTCTTTAGTTGTATTATGACCCCCGTCTATCAGTTGATTGTCAGGAGTAGTTGCACATTTGTGTTCATCGATGCCTTTTACTCTTGTGGTCCGTCAAGCCATTCTATTCTGGAATGACTAGGAGAAACAAACTCCAGAACCTCATTGATTTCCAGGATTGGGTCAAAGTAGTTGTACTCCGCAGATGAAGAATGTTAATCCAGCTTCTAATCTGTTCTACCTTGGAGTATTACCATCTTTATGTCAACAATGTCATGGGAATTACACAACCTCCTATGACCTCTTGATGCTGTGATACTTATCACCATTATTATTTATTGCTCGGTCTCCATGTTATTGCAGCCGGAATGCTGACAAGCGAACCGTGATGTGTGAAATCAATACTCCTAGCAACGGCTCCGTTGCTTGGTAGTTAATGGACGATAATATCATTCTTAGCGTGCTGGTTACTGAATCATCATTCTAAGATTGATCGTGCTACCTAGTCCATTTTTCTGGTGCACTCTTCGAACAATGAGTTAGGATTGTGTCAATCCCTCGCTCTATTGATCATATCGTCTTGCCCTAAAAGCAAGATTGTTCTCGAGCTTCATAACATATCGTTGGTTTGTGATTTTCCGAATATCTGCTCGGAAGTATTACCAGGTTGTTCCCTGACTTTTATGTTGAGCTCATGACCAAGTTGGGTTCTTGTAACCACCCTTCTACAAGAATCTGTGTTGGATACCCGTGAGCTAGTTGGTTAAGCTAAACAACAACTTGGAGAGTTGGAAGATAAAAGCTTTATCCGACTTAGTACATTCCAAAGGGATATGTCCTTTTGTATGTGTTGTAGAAAGATAATTTCTTCATCGATTGATCCTCGTGATTAGTTGTCGGCGCTTTTGTCTTACCCAATCTTTGATTTGTGCATGGGCTATCGTCAAATCAAATCAGGACCAATGATGTTCGTATTGTTGGCTTACTCATGGTTGATCCCTCGAGCATACACCATTACATCCTTTGGTCTGACCAATGCTATCACCGTGTTCACTTAATTCTGGAATTCCACCTATATGGAAGCCTGGATGGATTGTTGTTGAGCCCATTGACAACATTTTCATCTTGTCCATGATTCATGTTGAACATCTAAGCTAGTGTTGGAAACTTTGTAAGCAATGCCTTCATGTCCCGTACATGAAGCATATGTTGAAAGAAAGAAGTGACTCTCTCTAAGTTCATGTGCACTTGATGTAAGCTGCCGCTGTGAACTCAAGAAAAGTTGTTTTGCTTCCTCTGGAATCATCCCATGTCAGTCATGCACGTGTGAAGTATTCTATGGTTTGATAGACTGATCATCTCCATTCCATATGCAATCCCTAGCACACCAAGCCACTGATTGATTTATTCAGGGAAAATGAGTTTGTTGTGCTAATACTAGTTCATGCACAAGATTTCGTTATCCTCAATGATGGTTCCCACCAGAACTAGGTAGTGTTTTATTGTAAGACTACCATGTGTTCATGCTTTTCTAAGACAGTGTGTTCACATGTGTGTAGCAGAACCAGCTCATGTTTTGGAGCTTGCTTCCGTAGTTCATCTCCTGAGAATCTTGCAACTTTGTCTCGTCGAATTGTGTTGCAAACTTTTTTATGCAGGCATATTGAGTCTGAAGTATCATGTTACTAACCAGATCTGAATCTCACGCAGATATGATGGTTGGAACATTCCCAACATTTGCATTTTGTTCCCAGCTTGCATCCACCATTGTGCCATTTTACTATGGTCTGCCCCTCTCAGTAATTGTTGTTCAGGATCATCTTCAAAAGTGGTCCTACCATGGGTCCCATCCATTTCCGATGATAAGCAAAATCACTCATTGCATTGTCTTCTACAAGGTAGTCCACATCATCCATTCTAGTCGGAGTATGTCGTTCTCTCGAACACCATCAAACGATCATTGTGATTTGCCTTAGGCTGGTATGAAGAGTTCCAGTGATCTATGTATCAAAAGTAATTCTTTTTGCCACTGAAGGGAATAATCCTACGAGTCACCTTCTCTAAGGTGCCCCGTCTGGTGACATCATTCACCGTCTTCTTTAAGTGTGGAATTATTGCCTACCAAATTGAACCTTCGTCGTCTGTTATTCTGCATCCCTCACAATGCATGCTTTGTGTCTCAACTCAAGTGGTATTCTTACGTCTCACTCCATGGGTTGATCTTGAGTTGCTCGATTTTTGTGAAGATCGAATTCTGTAGAGTTTCCGTCTCTTCTGCCATCATAGCTGGGTGAAGATCACGAAAGCAAAGATGCCAAGATCAACATGATGCAATGAACCAACAACTTCGAGGAGGACAGTTGGATCGAGAAGTTGTGTTAACTTTGTGCCCCCTCTGTCTTCTTACCTCACGTCTTGAATATCGGGACGAGATTCTCGTTTAGTGGGGGTGAGTTCTCGCAACCCTAGAAATTGCTTGTAAATAGTTGCATCTGCATCCATCATCATGTTTAAAATTCAAATGAATTTGAAATGGGGATGCTCAAACCCTAGCAGATGAATCCAACTAGGTTCAAATTCAAATCTTTTTCAATGAACTCAAAATGCCCTTTAAAATGTTCATGATTTATGGATTAAGGTGGAAGCATCTACCAAAAAATGGTTTACATTTTGCAGGACATATTTGGGTTTTGAATTAAATAAATAAGTATTTGAATTGGGGCCATCTAAATGCTATATATATTTAAATAGCTCCAAAATAATTTGAAACTTGCAGAGGGCCTTTGGAATATTTTAGAGTGAGTCCAAAAAAAGTATCAACATTATCTAAAATGTTTTAGTGCTCTAGCTAAAACAAAACAAAAGAAATAAATAGAAAAAGAAAAACAGAATAGAGAGAGAGAGAGAGAAAGCAAACATGTGCAACCCACTAGAGAGACCAGCCCACCACTGAGCTGGCCCAGCCCGTCTCGCCACCGCACCTCCTTCAACCTCGTGCAAGTAGGCATGAGGGTGTGGCGCACGCATAGGAGGCGAAGCCACCTCCTGCTTCCACCTCCTGCTGCCTCCCCCGTACCCATCTGAGCGCCTGGAGACACCCTAGAGCCCCCTAATCCTTCCCCCTCACTCGTCGCTCTCTCCCGAGCTAACCTGAGAGCATCATTGAGCGCCTCGCCATCGTCTGTGTGGCTACGGATGCCGCCTCGACCTCCCGCCATGTCCAACGGCCCCGCTGAGCTCCAATGATTCTTCGAGAAGATGCCCGCATCCCTGAGTGCCCTGCAGCACCGTCGCCATCGACGTCTCCTTCCTCGGGCGCCCAAGATCGCCGTCGTCGGTTTGCTTCGCTTGAGCCATCCCTGAGACCCCTGAGACCTTCACTGGCCTCACTGTGAGCTCCTCTACCTCTCCCCATAACTCCCGTGCCCGTTTGGCCACCGTAGCCACCGTTACCATCCTGGTCGAGAACCGTCGCCGCCGCGAGCTCGATTCCGACGAGCTCACGCCACCCCAGCTCCTCCCGCTTACACCACTCGGTGCGGACGATCCCCCTCGTCCCGTAGATGGCCTCGGTCATCCTCTTGGATGTCGGAGGGCGATTTCCGCACCCCTCCGCCGTGCCTGAAGACGCCGGCGTCGAGCCACCGGCCTGTTTGGGACTTTTAACCGGGTGTTTGACCACCCCTGGTCACTTACATGTGGGCCCAAGCCCTTAACTAATCTAGGTAAGGATTAGGTTAATGTTAATTAACTCTGTTAATTAGTTTAGCCACTGACACGTGGGCCCCACTTGTAAGGTTTGACCTGGACCACCCCTGTTCACCGCTGACATCATAGAGACGTCATGCTAATGTAGTAATTGTTTTCTGGAATTTAAATAAATCTTAAATGGTTTATATGTTTTAGAAAATAGCTAACACTTCTAAAATTCATAGAAATTCAACCGTAACTCCAAATGAAATAATTTATATATGAAAAAATATCAAAAAAATCCAGTCTTTCCATCTGTATCATTTTCATGCATGTTAGAACAACTTTTGGCTACTGTTTAGGACAATTAAACTAAATGGCATTTAATAAATCACATGTGGAGTTTGAATTTGAACCATGGGTTCAAACCAACTTCATTTAAATTGTTGCTAGTTGCATTAGCTCAAATCACAGCATTTTGACATGTCATGATCATGCATCATCTTGTTGCAGTGCATTGATTGTGTTTCCTCTCTGTTGTCGGTACATGTCCCCTCTTAGTAGACGCGGTTCCGAATATGAGATTGCTGACACCGATGAAGAACTATACTATCTTCGGAAGTGTCTGGCAAGCATAACCCCCTTGTTCATTCCAATACAATCCCACTCTCTCGCCCCTCCTCTCTTTTACTGCATTAGGACAACAACGTTTAAACTGTTACATGCTGCGGTAGTTAAACCCCTTTCCTCTGCATGACCTGTCATTGCCACAGTAAATAGATGAAACCCACTAGCACGAGTAGGGGTTGTTTGAGCCCTGATGTGCCTACTCATTCATGCTTGTTTGTCATGCCTGCTACTGCTTAGAGTTGAGTCAGTTCTGATTCATCGGGGATTAATTGGAATGTGGTGAACATGTCTCATTGTTGAGAGCTAAGTGTGTGAACACGATTTGGTAAAGGTAGCGGTGAGAGGCCATGTAGGAGTACATGGTGGATTGTCTCATTGAAACCGTCCTTTGGAACCGAGTTCTGTGTTTGTGATCCATGAACGGTTACTACCACGCATTGTTATGCTTAAGTGCCCCTCTCGACTTATTAATCAACATGATCTCTGTCCAGGAGTTGCAACTAGTTTCTGGTGTTTGTAGGTAGTGCTAGTAGTCTACCAAGTGGCACCAGGTATAGGTGGGCTTGGGACAGACTAGGTTCAGTGGCATGGTGTACCAAGCGTCGCCCATTTGGTCGGCTTGGGAACCCTGCTCACATCGTTTGGGGCCGTGAGCGACACCCCGGCCGGATCTCCTTGCGGATGGAACCCGAATAGGCAATAAACCTGGACTAGAGACTTGTGTGGTTAGTCAGGTCGTGGATGACTCGCTCGCCAGGCTTCCGCTTGAAGGTTGCTGAGATACACGACGTGTACATGGTGGTAAGTGGCGAGAGCGTGTGTGAAGAAGTGCACCCCTGCAGGGTTAACATCATCTATTCGAATAGCCGCGTCCGCGATAAAGGACTTCTGGGTTGCCTGTACAGTTCATAGACAAGTGAAAGTGGATACTCTAAAATGCGCAGGATAAGCATGCGTGCTATGGATGGCCTTATCGTAGGGAGACGGGAGCGGTTCCATAGTGGTGTATTGATTTGGTGAATATGTAGACTCGTGTGCGCCACCTCAAAAGAGTTACCAGCAGTCGTAGTATAGGATAGCCAGTGAGTCAAAGTTGGCTTGCTGTACTTAAACTCCACCACCCCTTTGTTGATACTGATGCATATGTAGCTAGTTCTGATGTAAGTCTTGCTTAGTACATTTGTACTCACGTTTTCTTAATTATGTTTTTGTAGAGAGACCTCAGTCTCACTAGTGGTTCTGCATGGACTTCGTCGTTTAGCTTGTTACCTCAGCTATGATCGTGTACCCTTGGGAGGGTCTTGTAGATAGTCAGGCTTCACAACCTTTTTCATTTGTAGTTGTCCGTACCCAGACATGTTATGCTTCCGTTGCTTGTATGCTCTGTATGTTGGGTCATGAGACCCATGTTTGTAATATATGGCTCGTCGGAGCCTAATGAATAAATACTTTGATTCATAGTGTTTTGTTGTGATGTCGTGTTGTATTTGCACATATCGAGCATATTGTGTGTATGTTATTGAAATGCTTGGTATGTGTGGGATCCTACACCTAGTTGCTTACCCTTGGTAGCCTATCTTATGGGGAAATGCCTCCTAGTGCTTCCACTGAGCCTTGCTAGCTTGCTACTGCTTCGAAACACATGGATTGATCGGCATGTGTCCTTCCTTGCTCATGTGTCTGTACCCCCTGGGGAAATGTCACGCGGTGTATACCGGAGTCCTGTTAGCTTGCTACAGCCCGGCAACACTTGTTGTTGACCGACACGTGCATTGTTGGGTCATGTATGCCTATCCCTATAATTTAGTGCCACTTTTGGTTTATAACTAGTCATGTCAGCCCGGGTTCTCTGTCATATGGATACTAGCGACACTATCATATACGTGAGCCAAAATGCGCAAACGGTCCCGGGCCAGGTAAGGTGGCACCCGTGGGGATACAGTGCGTGAGGCTGCAAAGTGATATGATGTGTTACATGCTAGACCAGTGTGACTTAGGATCAGGGTTCCGACACGGGCAGCCTGATGAAGGCGTGTGCAATATAGATCATACGGTTCACTCAGATGAACTGTTTGTGATTAGGCAACACATAAGAAACGGGCAACCCGATGAAGGTGTGTGCGATATACATCATAGGGTTCACTCAGGTGAACTGTTTGTGATTAGGCAACACAAAAGAAATGGTTAGCCAGATCAAGGTGTGTGTGATTGAGAGCATACGCTTCAGAAGGATTAACTATTTGCGGTTGGGCAACAGAACAGAAACAGGTAAGCCAGATCAAAGTGTCTGCGATTGATGGCATACACTTCACATGGATGAACTGTTTGTGATTAGCCACAACAAACTGAAATAGTTAGATAGATCAACGTGTGTGCGCTAGACGGGCACACCCATTCTAATTAAAAGAAGCGTGAGCGATGGTAATAACGTGCGACGGTTGTTGCAACAAGACGTGTGCTGACATTGCCTATTGCCGTGCACCCTATGGTGCAAATGCCACGTACGCGGCCGAGAAGGCATACGTGCCCACGTTACGCCTTCCGAGAATAGTGGCGCACTTATAACCATCAGTAAATTTTGAGCATGCATCCCGTCACATTCCAAATTGCAAACCTGTTCACACCGATCAAAACCTAAACGGTTTCCCACTTAGGAGCGTATTACTACACGGTTATAAATACTACTACTCCAAGATGATTGCACATTCCTCCTCAACTCCTCATCCACAAAAATTCAAAAACAAACAAGTCATGCATCATCGTTCCCTTGTGTCCGCCATGGCCAGCGTGAGTTCTGGGTCGAGAAATTGCCACCAGGGAGAGGCGAGCCTGGAAGCGGGAGCACGAGAGATGTCCCGCCTCACCGCGATAGCAGCCAACATGTCCCGCCGCACAGCCGTGGCAGCAAAGAGGTCCCGCCGCGCCGCCGAAGCAGTACGGAGGACCTGCCGCGCCGTCAATGCAGCGGACTGATCCGGCCGCGCCGCGGAAGCAGAAGAGATGTCTCGCCGCGCGGCAAATGCAGCAGAGATGTCCTCCCTTGCCGCGGTGGCCTGGGAAAATACCTCGCGGGCAAGCGAGGACTCTTACAGGTGCATGCGTGCCCTCGTCCTTAGGCAGATGGATCAGATCTCCAGGTGGGCGAGGTTGAAGGATGACCTACAAGACTCGTTTGAACAGTGTACCGACATCATCCGGCAACTAAATGAGAGCAATGCGAAGCTCCGGGCCGAGCATGACCTGCTGAGGGCGAAGATCGTCGGAGGTGCGGAGTAGCAGGAGTAGACCACTGACCAATTGAAGAGGACTGGCGTCATCGTCGAGAAGCTTATGGACGAGAATGCCATGCTGCACAACAAGCACGACAATTATTATCCAATGTCATCGTCCTTATATTCACCATGCTTGCTATATGTCGTAGTCGATGCTACATAGGTCCGTCGGATCTTACATCAAGATCCGTGCAAAACTTTCTTTTTAGATTTTCATTTTTCTCTCTTAAATCTCAGTCCAGTGAAACATATAGCCACGCCGTAGAACAGGTGCTCAGGCGCCATTAATGGAGACGTTGGGAGGGAGGTGCGCGGCGGGTAGCGGTCAAAAGGGCTCTCCTCCCGATAAGCACGCGCAGGAGTCTGATCGCATGCCTCCCATACTCAAATAGCTACCCCGCACGGCACCTCCTAGCCAATAAAAAAGGGGACGCGTGGCCGCATGTAATTGGTAAGTCGAACGCCCACGGTTTCAATAATACTTGTGTTTCCGATTTATAACTTGACAGCACTTGTTCCAAAATGACTTTGTTGATTGTTAATGTGTGTGCCTTCGCAAATCGGAGAGAAAAATTTCCACAGCATGTTGGTGCCATGTCATGAGACCATGCCAAGTTTCATGATTTTCACGCGTGTTTTGGAATTACAGGAATTAAAAAACCAAGTTTCTCAATCTTTCCGGCCGAGCCACGAAGCTCAGATGTTTGAATTTCACTCCCATCTCTTGCATGGGACCTACAAATTCACCCAAGGACACACATGTGATTTTTCAAACAACTTTGGTGCACTGGAGCCTGTGCTTGTAGTTCAAATTTGAATTATGCACATTAAATGCCCAGAAGCTCAATTAATGTATAAAAAAGGCCAAACGAACCCGGAATAATTCCAAAATTTAGCACGGTACTTCTATTTGGTCTAATCTGGCTGTGTAAAAAAGTTAAGGCGAGAGAAGGCAGTGTACGTATGTCGTATCGCACACGGAGGTGACACGTTCCCTCTCTGAACCACGAGTCTTCTTGAGGGAAGCTCCGGTTTGCAAGAAGCTTACACAAAAGTTTGTCCCAATTCGGCCAAAAAAATTACCGCACCATGTTCGTGCATGTCATGAAACCATGCCAAGTTTCATGATTTTCACGCATGTTTTGGAATTACAGGAATTAAAAAACTAAGTTTCTCAATCTTTCCATGAATATCAATCAAGTCAAGAAACTCAGAAAGATTGTTAGGATGAAGAAACTTGCGACGAATAACATCAAGATCTTTGTTTGCACAATGAAGAAGACATCGGTCAACTATAGGATGGTACCAACTCTTTTACCTTGTTTTTACCCCTTACGCCATTTCAAAATTTACAGCAGCGTATTTATGCATAGCTTTGTTTTCAGTACTTTTCAAAGCAGTTCGCCGATGATTACCTCTCAAACCACCTGCATGGTCAAGAGGCGTGGAAGGTATGCATTCAACACCCACGGTACAATATTGAAGTCTTTCTGAAGAGGATGAAGGTTGGGCGGCCAATTATCCATAGCCACTGGCCTAAAGTTGCAAGGACATTCAACATCACTGAAGGCTCAATATTTGCCTTCCGCTTCTGCAGTTTCCCAAATGAGATTCATCTGTCTATTTATCATGTATGATGCTACTTTCCAAAGGTTTTTGATGCTGCATGTGAAACTTGGTGATGTTGTGTAATGGCGTAACTGAGTGCCAAAGCTATTCGATGTAATTCGATTATGAAATCCTGGTTGCTTTTATACAAATATGATATATCTGGCGTGTTTTATAAGAAATATCAGTTTGACTAGTACATGGATTGTCAATAATAGGCTAATTACCCTGCTTATTGGGGTTTTCTATTGCAAACCGTTACTCAGATAGCACCGTGGGCGATGAACTGAAAAAACCCACATGGTTTCTAGAAAGTAGGCGTGTTCGATCAACTAACAATCGCACATGGCTTCCAGCAGCGAACTGTTTGTGTTAGGTCACCTTGCACAAATGTTTCCACACAAAGAACTGTGTGGGATGTACATACCTACAGAAATGATTTTTTAGGATTCGCCGTGTGGGATGTACATACCTACGGAAATGATTTCTGAGATTCACCATGCGGGATTTATGGGATTCACCGTGTGGGTTGTACATACCTACGGAAATGATTTCTGGGATTCACCGTGTGGGATGTACATACCTACGGAAATGAATTCTGGGATTCACCGTGTTGGATGTACATACCTACGGAAATGATTAGGTTTCCATGCCTCGCCCGATCGTACACGGCCCCAGCCTGGGTCCCACGAGGGCCTATCCCCGACAATTTCTAGGTCGTGTGGGAAGGACCCCCCTATCGCCCACACTCACTTGTCGACGGTTCCAAATGCCGTCGCGGAAAAGGGTTTTAAACTGTTTGTTTAGGACCGACGAGCACCAGTGATTCTTCACCGTTTTTCCTCAAAAAAAATCTGTTGCTTCCTGAATCGACCCTGCATCACCACAATCCTCATTTTCATGGTTAGAAGCATTAGTCATATGATCAGTACAATTGTCATCCCCATGCTGAAAACCGGTCAAATGAAAGGGTAAAAGAAGGATTTCTTTTCGAAGCAAGGCACTGGCATTAGGATGTAAATGACCAAAGGGAAGACAGTTTCATCAAAGACAACGTCGCCTGAGATGTATACTCGACCATTAAGAACATCTAAGCATTTAACGCCCTTGTTCTTCGCACTATAGCCGAGAAAGACACATTATTTTGAGCGGAACATGAGTTTGCGGTTGTTGCAGGGACGCAAGTTAGGCCAACAAGCACAACAGAACATGCGAAGAGAGTGATAATCTGGTCGAGTATTAAGGAGCCTATGCATGGATGTAACATTGTTGATGACACGACTTGGAAGCATGTTAATGAGCTGGACTATCGTGAGGAAGGCCTCATCCCAAAAGTTGAGAGGCATGTAAGCGCCAGCAAGTAGGGCTAGATCTACTTCAACAACATGTCAATGTTTGCGCTCAGCGGAGCCATTTTGTTGATGCGCATGGGGACATGACACATGATGATAAATATCGTGGGTTTGAAAAAATGAATCTAGTTTCTCATACTCACCGCCCAATCAGATTGGACGGCGAGATTTTTTTATCAAATTGGTGTTCAACAAGTGCTTGAAATTTTTGGAAAACCTGGAAAATGTCAGAACGTTTTTTAAGAAGATAAATCCAAGTATACTTACTAAAATCATCTATGAAGCTAACATAGTAAGTATGATGTCCAACAGACATAGGGGCAGGACCCCAAACATCAGAAAAAACAAGTTGCAAAGGCCTAGTGGAAACACTATAGAAATTGGATATGGCAATTGATGAAATTTTGCTTTCTGACAAGAATCACATATAGTTTCAAGACTAACCTCACCAACACATGGGAGCTGATTATTTCTAAGCATTTGCTGAACAATAACAGAAGATGGATGTCCTAATCTTGCATGCCACCGCTCTGAGGAGAGTTCGATGACACCAAAAACTTGTTTATTGAAGCTTCTAAATTGGGGAAACAATGGATAGAGCCCATGCATGCATCTTCCTCTATAGAGAATGTTCCTCGTGACCTGATCTCGAATCAAAAAGAAATATGGGTGAAATTCTAGAAACACTTCGTTGTCAAGGGCAATACGATGAACGGAAAGGAGGTTTTTTGTTGTTTCGGGAACATGCAACATATTTCTAGAATGGATATTACGACCAGGGGTTTTGACAATTGGATGACTAATATGATCAATCTCCATACCTTCACCGTTAGCATTGTGAACTTGATCGTGGCCATGATACTTCTCGCTCATCGTCACCTTCTTGAGCTCGTTGGTGATGTGGTTGGTAGCCCCGGAATCGACGTACCAGTTTGTGTAAACTCCGTATGACGTCTTCGCCGCCGCTGCAACTTTGTTTCTGGAGTTGTTCTCGACATAGCACCAACCACAATCCTTGGCGATATGGTTATTTTTCTTGCAAATCTGACAATTATTTTCATATTCTTCATACCCTTGGAAGGGACGCCCCCTGTTGTTGTTGTAGTAGTAGGGGCGTCTATTATTGCCTCCGTTGTTCTGGTAGTGACCACCGCAACCGTCGCCGCCGACGTTCTGGTAGTGGTCTCCACCACCACCGCCGTCGTTGTTGTAGTTGTTGTAGCCATCACCGTCGCCACCGGCATTGGAGTTATTGTAGTGGCCGCTGCAGCCATCGTTGTTGTTGCCACTGCCATTCTGGTAAGGGCTGCCGTCGCCACCACGAGATCCACCACTACCACCACTCTTGTTGGAGTTGCGGTAGCGGCTGGACTTGTTGTTGTTGCCATGACCTCGGGATGCAGCGTTAGCCAAGGATTTGAAGGCACCTGCCCCTGTCCCGTGGAACATCTCAATGCGCTGGTCAAGTTCGAGACCGTGCCTAAGAGATCATCCACCGAGAGGGGAGTAGTGCGCACGTCCAGCGCCGAGATCAAGGGTTGGCAGTCCATGTCGAGCCCTGCAATGATGAAAGAAAGAAGATCTCCTTCTATTATGGGGATCCCGGCGGCAGCTAGCTCATCCGAGAGCGCTCTCATCTGCCCAAAATATGCGGATGCACTCAAGGAGCCTTTCTGTGCATTGGTGAGGGAGATGCGGCAGTTGTTCACACAAGAACGGGATTGAGTAGCGAACATGTTTGCTAGGGCTGACCATATGGCATGCGAGGTTTCTAGGGAGGCGACATGGATCAGGACCTCCTTCGAGAGATTGCGAAGGAGGAAGGCTATAATCTGTTGATCTTGAATCAACTATGGTTTATAGTCACGGTTAGGAGCAATTTGCTCCTTTCCTTCTGAGGTATTGGTAACTATGGTTTTGTTTGGCTCAGGTGAGGTTTTATCTATGTACCCATATAGCCCGGCACCCATGATCTGGGAGCGAGCTTGGGCTCTCCATATGATGTAGTTGTTTCTTGTGAGAGGCTCGGATGTGGTGCTGGTAAGGGCAATGGATGGAACTTGGCTAGAGGTAGACATGGTTTGGTTTGGTGGAAGGGAAGGTAGGAGCTAGGGTTTTCAGCGGGAGGAAGGAGGGTAGTCGATGCTAGATGTGGCAGAAGAGGGAGGCTCTAATTACCATGTGAGAATTGTATCGAAGCGTCTCAATGCCCATACACAGGAACCCGCATGGTATATATATTGATACTGTGGTTTGTGTTACAAGAAATGGTTGTTGGAGATCAACCGCATGAGAGAATACAGGAGGTTTAAGATTTTTTTTAGAGAAAAGGCCAGAGCCCGACTTTATAAATAAAGCCACCAGGCAGAGTCATAACGAACCACAGCAAACACCACATAGTGCACACAGAGTATCAACCAGAACCACATAAGCTAGAGTATAACGTACATGGCTCCCAGGCCAGTACACGGCACGCAGGCTGGAGAGACTAAAGACAGCACTAACAGGGCCAAAAACTCCTAATTGCCGGCTTGAACTGGAGAAAGGGAGATAGCAGAAGCCTGAATCTTGGATATCATCATATCAAATGCATCCATGTCCTCCTCCTTAGTCAGTAATCTCCACTGCTACAAGAATATGCAAGTCTTAAATAAGAAATCAGCAGGTTTAGTAGGAAAAATATGTTCAATAGTAAATTTGTTTCTAGTCATCCAAAGAGACCAGCACATCGCTGCGAAGCCCACCCAAAACATTCTTCTCTGGGCCCCAACCAAGTTATTAGCCAAGAGTCGAAGGTCAGAGAAAGAGGAAGGTCTCTAGGGAACATGCAACCATTATCTGGTACAACACCAGAATAATTTAGCTAGCACACAGTTAAAGAAGAGATGCATCGTGTCTTCTCTAAGCCCACACAATGCGCAATGATCAGACCCAGGACCATTACGTTTGCGGATCTGGTCACTAGCCGGCAACCGCCCACAGGAGGCTTGCCAGAGGAAAATCTTAATCTTAGGAGGGATACAATCCCTCCAGATCAATTTGAATTCGGAAGTGGTGGACCCAGAAATTAGCTTACCATATAACGATTTCACAGAAAAATGACCCGAGGGGGAGTGGGGCCAGACCACTGTGTCCTCCTCCTCTAAGAGTATAGGGAAGAAGGCAACAAGGCGCTGCCAGTAAACCAACTCTTCAGGAGAGAGAGAGAGAGAGAGAGAGAGAGAGAGAGAGAGCAACGCGGTTGCAGGTCCCAGTTATTGGAAGCGAGCTCAAAGATTGAGATCTCCGGGTCGGGGCAATAAGAAAAGAGAACAAGAAAAGAAATTGCCAGCGAGGTCGAACCGCACCACCAATCAAGCCAAAATCTAGTGGATCTACCGCTGTGAATAACAAACTTGACGAGGCCTTGGAAAATAGGCCTAAGTTTAACGAGGACTCTCCAGAACTGAGAGGGCCCGGAGGCGCGGGCAAACATAGGGCTAGAAGAAGGGAAATATTTAGCTTTGAGGATGTTGTACTAAAGAGGCTTATCCGAGGTAATGGTCATGATCTTCCACCACCATTTGATGATCATGCATTTGTTCATGACTAAAGTGTTAATGATACCCAGCCCCCCAAGGCTTTTTGGTCTGCAAAAAAGGTCCCATTTGATCATGTGATACTTGCGTTTGTTATCAGCCGCGTTCCAGTAAAAAGTGTCTCTATATTTATCAAACCCAGCGTGAGTACCATTAGTAAGTAGATAGAATCCCATAAGGAACATAGGGAGAGAAGTAAGGCAAGCATTAATCAAGGCCACTTTACCAGCCTGGGTATTATATCTGCTCCTCCAGGGCATGACACGATTGCCAACTTTGGCCACCGTAGGGGCAAAATCTTTAGCCAAGAGCTTGTCAGAGGTTACTGGCAGCCCCAGATATTTAAGAGGGAAGGCGCCAAGTGAGAAATTCAGTAAGCGGGCAACGTGTAAGACCTCGGTGCCCGAGACCCCAGTGACAATTACTTCTCTTTCGGAGAAGTTGATTTTTAGACCATAAAGTGCCTCAAATCATAGAAGGGAAATTTGAGGTGGGCAATGCAATGATCATTAAGTTCCACCATAATAATCGTGTCATCCGCATACTGAAGGTGAGTAATCCCTTCCAGAATAAGGTGGGAGCTAACCGGATTAATGTGGCCAGCCCCCGCGGCCCTAGACAGAATATTAGAAAGGGCGTTCGCCGCAAAGTTGAAGAGGATGGGAGAGGCCGGGTCACCTTGCCTAAGACCCCTAGAGTTTTTAAAGAACTTGCTAACTTTCCCATTAACAGAGATGGCAGTATGGCCACCCATGACCAACTGCATAATTCGATGAACCACACCACCATCAAAACCCTTGGCCAACAACACTTGTCTTAAGAATCCCCAGCTCACAGAGTCATAGGCTTTTTCAATGTCTAGTTTAAGAATAACAGCTTTGCTGCCTGATTTGTGGATATCATGAATGAACTCATGAAGACAGAGGACCCTATTGAGGATAAAATGCCCCTTGATAAAGGCAGATTGAGTAGGGGAGAGAGTGCGATGAGCCACCGGGGTAAGACGTGAAGCCAAACACTTGGCGGGGAATTTGGCAAAGTTATTAATAAGAGCAATAAGCCCAAACTATGAAATGAGCTTTGCACCCTTAATTTTGGGAATGAGAGAGATAACTGCATAATTGAGCATGTAGATGTCCACTGTCCCCAAACAAAATCCTTGAATAACCACACAGATAAGAGTCTTGAGATGAGGCCAAAAATATTTAAAGAAAGGAATAGAGAAGCCATCCGGGCCAGATGCAGAGTTAGTGTTCGCTTTGTTAATAGCGGCAAAAATCTCCTCTTCATAGAAAGGAATCAAAAGGGCACGGTTTTCTTCCAGGGATACCCTAACCCCTAGGTCCCAAAAATTAGAAGATAACCTGAACCCCTGATCAGGTTTTCTAGAGAGTAGAGAGGAGAAGAAGGCAACTATGTGATTCATGATGATGCCTTGGTCTGAAACCCTATCCCCATCGATCATCAGGCTATCAATCAGGCATCTACGCCGCCTTCCATTGGCGATGGCAAAGAAATAGGCAGTGGGGAAGTCGCCTTTAAGGATCCAGTTAATCGTGCCCCTCTGGGCCAATAAATTTCATTAAGATGATGAAGCTACACCAGAGATCGCTCAAGGGAAAAGCGCAAGGCCCATTCAGAGTCAGAGAGGCCGGAGGAGTCGGCCCAAGAATCGAGAGCATCAATCTGGGCCAAGAGGAGGGTTTTATCTCTGCGTTCCTGGGCCGAATAATTACGAGACCATCCACGCAAAAACTTGTGTAGCGAGTACGAGCAATGGTGCCAGTCATCCATGGGACCGAAGGAGCGACGGGCAGTCGAAAGAATGTCATGGATCCTAGAGCCAAGGAGGTCACCGAAGCCTTCGACAAGAAGCCATGAGGCATCAAACTGGAACTGAGGGGGGAGGAAGCACATGGAAGCCACACGTCAAGAATGAGAGGAGCATGGTCCGAGCCTACAATAGCCTTAGTTTTGTTAGTGGCAAGCGGGAAAAGGGAGTCCCAACTCGGACAGACGAGAACACGATCCAGGACTGAGTGGATAGGAGAGATCTGATGATTAGTCCAAGTGAATCTAGATCCCACCCTAGGGATCTCACGAAGAGCGTAGGAACTAATGAAATCGTTAAAAGCATCTGCCAGCACCTAGGAAAAGTTATTGTTATTCTTATCAGACGAAGAACGCAGCAGGTTAAAGTCGCCTCCAATCAGGAGGGGAAGGGTGCAAGATTCTACTTTATTAGAGATTTCGTCCAGGAATAAGGGGGTAAGGGAGTGATCCGTCAGACCATAGAGCACCATAATTTCCCAAAGCGTATTGAGTTGACGGTGGGACACCACAGAACTGGCCCAAAAAATACCATGGTCAAAAGTAACAAAGTAAAAAACATCACGTTTAGAACCAATTAGAATCCCACCCGAGTGGCCCGAGGAGGGAAGGAAGTTCCAGTCAAAACGACCAGCCCCCGCAATAGCAGAGAGCTCGTGGGGGGAGAAGGAGGATTTGAAGGTTTCAACCAAACCAATCAGATTAATATTATCGCCCCTCACAACGTCTTTAATTTGGTCCCGGCGCCCCCGAGCCCCGAAACCTCTAACATTCCAGAATAACGCTTTCATTTGAAGGACAAGTTCTTAATGCGTAAGCTCAACCTGCAGGGTGCCAAGCAGGTTTTAGCGCGTTTAGGGGCACCCTTATTCACAGAGACCCGGGGGCACCAAAAACTGGCTGCCCCCCCCTCTGAACCCCCCACGGCCACAACCAGAGGAGCAGGAGGAGCCACCGCAATCTCTTTTGCTTTGGCGATAGCAGCCTGGGCCACCTCATTGGCCCTAATAAGAGCAAGCAGGGAGGAAGGAGATCCAACATTATGGTCCAGCGATATCCCAACGTCTGTGAGGACCTTTGTCAAATGATCATCCGAATAAGAAGGAAAAACAAGCCTAATAGGGGAGGGGGAGAATTAGAAGAAACTAACGGAGGGTGGGCTTGAGGAGTACCTGAAGCTACATGTCAGGCCCAAGATGCGATTTTATCCCGATCACGTGACACTTACGTGATTGGGGCACAACCACATTTCGGGCGCTTAGGAAGATGGATATCATTACATCGTACCATTACATACACGCATAGGGGATACAACAATACATACAAGTCACATGAATACAACAACATCAATACAAGTATCCGACTACGGATACAAACAAGAAAGCACAAGACATCCATCTGCTATCCCAGGCTGCCCACCCGGAACCTAACCCAAGACTGAAGAAGAAGAACTCCAACAAAAGAACAACGCTCTCACGTCAAGACATCGGAAACCTGCACCTGCAACTGTTGTTGTAGTATCTGTGAGCCACGAGGACTCAGCAATCCCATAACTATGGGTAACAAGACTATCAAAGCTTAATAGGTAGGAAGAGGTAAAGTGGTGAGGTTGCAGCAGCGGCTAAGCAAAATATGGTGGCTAACTTACGAGTACAAGAATAAGATGAGCATCTACGCAAACGGTCGCAACTAGAAGTGATCGCTAAAGATCCTGAACTACATACGAGTCAAACATAACCCCACCGTGTTCTCTTCTCAAAGTGAAAAGAGACAGTCACGGTTACTCACACAGTTGTGTGTTTTACTTCGGATCCTCTGTCAAGTTTTCTACAACCGGACATTAACAAATTCCAATCTGCCACATAACCGCGGGCACGGCTTTCGAAAGATCATAACCCTGCAGGGGTGTCCCAACTTAGCCCATCACAAGCTCTCACGATTAGCTGAAGTGATAAATATAATATCATCACCCCTTATCTTAGGGAAATCCGATCAGGCTCGACATCCCGGTGCACAAGACATTTCGACAATGGTAAAACAAGTCCAGCAAGACCTCCCGGCGTGCCGACACCCTGATAGTAGCCGCGCGTATCTCGTCTCAGGCCACGACCGGATGAGCACAGAGTACAGCAGCCAAACCCCAAGTTTCCAAGGGGGGGCGCCGCACACGACTCTATTTGGGACCAACACCATCAGCACTGGCCCCCCTGCTATGTAGAAAGAAACCTCAGGTAGCGCTAACTCCCTATGCAATTTAATTAATTAATTAAGTTGTTATTATGAGCAAATTAAAACCAATATTGGGCCTTGCTGGAGGAGTTTTATTCAAAGACGAATTGTCAAGGGGTCCCCATCCACCCATCGTGTAAGGAACGCAAAATCAAGGAACATAATGCTGGTTTATCGGCGCCTAAGGTGGCATGAGTGGAACAAAACACCGAGCAAAAGGCCAAGCCTTCCACCCATGCCCAGTATATAGGTGTGGTAATAATAATTATAGATATCGTGATATACCAACAACAAGTTCCCTCCTGGAACGATCTTCATCTTCACCTGCAACTAACAACGCTATAAGAGGGGCTGAGCAAGCGGGTAACATAACCAAACAGTGGTTTGCTAGGAAGGTTTCAAAGGTTAGAGGTTTCATGGCAACAAGGAGAGGCTGACATAAAAGATGGGTAGCGCGACATATAACGATAGCATCGAGACACTAAGCATGGCAATGATAGTAAAGGTATCCAAGGGTATGGTCATCTTGCCTGAGATCCCGCAAGGAAGAAGAACGGTTCTGTGAAGAAGACGGAGAAGAAGCCTTGAGGAAGAACCACGGGTAGACGAACGAATCCTCACAACGCCACGGAACAAGCACTAACGAGAAGAAGCAAGCAATACGGTAAACAAACCACTCAAGAACATAACAATATGCACTACCAAGTATGATGCAAAACAAGTCTACTTATGATGCACAGAAAGTCCACACAGGAAGCAAAACATGGCAAGGTAGGAAGCACAGCAAAATAACACAAGTCTATATATGATGCATTACATGGCAAGGTATGATGCATGGCAAAACTATACAGGAAGCACAGCAAGACAAGGTAGGAAGCACAGAAAACATCACAGGAAACATGGCAATGTGCTTAAGCAAGTATGAAGCAAACAAGTCTATATAGGAAGCACAACAAGTCTATACAGGAAGCATAACAGGGCAAGGTAGGAAGCACAGAAAACAACACAAGTCTATCTATATTATGCAATACATGGCAAGGTATGATGCATGACAAATCAATACAGGAAGCATGGCTGATGCACTAAGGAAGCACTAAGGATGCACAGAAAGTCAACATAGGAAACACAGAGATACAACACAAGGAACATAACAATATGCATCAAGCAAGAAACTTCAAAATATGTTAAAAAGAGGATAATATGAATCTACATGCAAAATCAGACAAGTTTCATATAAAGAACACTCCAAACGGAGCAACGGGCTAAAAGATACACATGAAACAAGATATAACAACAAGCTGAAAATAACAGCCACATAGCAACTTTAGAGCATGATAATTATAAGCTACAACACTCAAACATGGTGATAAGAAGCATGAACATAAAGTAGACATATCCTACAGCAAACAAGTCCATTGGAGCAACTCCATAGGAGGCATGGGTCAAAAGCAACAAGCTACAACATTTTGAACATGACAACAAAAACCTGACAGCAGTAATTTATAGCAACTTGGGAGCAAGAGTTAAATATGCTACAACCACCCAAATGAGCATGTAAGGGCATGAATGGATAGACAACGACATATACAACAAGGAATCATCAATGGTCACCCCAAAACTAACATGGATTTTCCTAGAACAACAAGCAAACATGGCATCTGGAAATTACAGATTCCAGACTTAGTGAAATTTCACTAAGTGTTAAAACAGCAGTAACAACATGGCATGTTTGTGAGCATGTTTAAGTCAACACAAGGCATATCATGGAAAGTTAAATGCACCACATGAAAGAACACATCATGGAGATTCTAAAACATCTAGGCATGTGACAAGGGGACAAACACAACAATAGCAAAGAGCAATTGAAATCAGCATCTCATAACAAGTTTCAGCACATAACAGCCAAATGCACTTTTGCAACATAGATAAACATGGCAATATGAACTCAAACAAGCATGCTATAGCAACCAACATGTAGAGCATCTCATGATGAACATCTGGACATATCATTTGCTTCATTTGGATAAACATGCACCAAGTTATCACATCGCAAACATGGCATGAAAACATCTAATAGCAGCAGTTTATAACAAGTAGCACTCTTCTCATGAAGATTAAGACATCTAGATGACCTCAAACATGCATGGCACAATGGAACAAAACATAGTACAAGTCACCACGATCATTTTGACATATCATATGCTCAAATCGTACATGCACAGTAAAAGTTATCCACCTCGCAAAACAGCATCAGAAACTGAAAACTGGGGACTTAGTGAAATTAGAAGCAACCTCAGGGTCAAAGTCAACGGGCGCGGTCAACAGATCTGGCGCGGGTCAGGCCGAAGCGGGTGGCGGATCCCCACGGGCTAACGGGCTATCGGGTCCCGGCCCGCTAGGGTTTTGGCCCGGAGAGGCAGATCTAGATCGGGCTCCTCCCGATCCTCTTTGAATGGCGGCGGCGGCTGGCTCGGAAGCACGGCGCGGCAGCTTCGGAAGCACGGCACGGCGACTTCGGAAGCACGGCTCGGCGGCGAGGTCGGAATCACGGTGGCGAAGAGTCGGAAGCACGGCGGCGAAGAGTCGGAAGCACAGCGGTGACGAGTCGGAAGCACGGCGGCGAAGAGTCGGAAGCACAGGTGCAGCGAGGTTGAAGACGAGGTCGGAAGCACGGCGGCGAAGAGTCGGAAGCACGGCGGCGAAGAGTTGGAAGCACGGCGCGGAAATTTGAGGAGGGAGGTAGGGGAAGGCCAAAATGGCAAGGGGGTTGTCCATTTATAGTAGGAGGGCTAGGGTTTGGAGTGTGGAGGGGTTTTAGAGCCATCAGATTGCGATCCAACGGCAACGGAGCGAAGGGGGAGTTAGGATGGGCCTAGGTGGGCTGTGTAGAGTAGTTGGGCTGAAGTGAGAGGAGAGGGAGAGAGGCCCGCGGGGTTTTTCGGAGACCGAAAACATCCGACGAAATAACCGGCGACTAGTGCCGCTATATATATCCGTTGGGCTATCAAACGAGCTCCGAATGCGATAAAATTTGGCAGGCGGCCTGTCTACACTATAATAAGACCACATGACAAGTTCCATCCCATTCCGAGAACATTTTCCGGCCACTCACAAAATAAGAATTCGGAGGCACCGCGGGTGCGTGCAAGTGTGTCTGGGCTTAGAACGGACAACGGAAAGGACGAGGGGACTCGAACGGATGCAAGTTTTGAAAACATGCTGATGCAACACACATGATGACATGGCAAGATGCAACACGCAAGCAGTTGACAAGGCACTGACAACGAATAACTGGCTGACACCTAGCGCACCGGTCTCGGGGTGTCACAACACTCCCCTACTAACAAGAGATCTCGTCCCGAGATCTTAGGAACGAGACGGGAGAGAAAAAGGAAGAACAAAGTTCTTCGAGGAGAAAAGAGTGAAACCAAGGAATATTGAGAGGTTGAATAACTTGAAAGAAAGGATACAACAAAGAAGAACGAAGTTGCAAGACTTCGTTAAATAAGAATAAACAAGGAATACGACGAGAACCAAAAGGTTGAAGGAATAAGAATGAATTCGACACCACTCTGGTTAAAAGAGATAGAAAAGGACTTAAACGAAGGAATTCGGGTAGCACTCCGGCTGAAACTGAAAGAAATAGCACACCGGTTGACAGGAATGGAATAGAACGAGAACTTGAGAAGATGGAACAATCCCTGACGAGATGAACAAGACAATGCCTCCAGAAGAAATAAAGAATGGAATGAGAAGAAGGGGAAGAAGATGTCAACTACCATCACGAATGGATTGAAAGAACATCTTCAAGAGAAGACTTGAACGGAGTTGTTGAGAAAATCAACAACAAAAGAATAAGCTTGTTGTGGACTTATTTAAACACAACTCCAAACTTGAGGTGAATTATGCCGCAACCAAAAGATGGAATAGCTGAGAATGCAGATTTACAAAACTCCACTTCGAAAGAATACGGAGAATTAATTGCATTCTGAGACGCAAAAGAATAAGAATGCTTGAGCTGCTCCGGAAGAAATAGATGGATATATGAAGAATGAATTAAATCACGATGAACCACCATGAAGAACTCCGGTAGCGAAAAGGATGATGAAGGATGAAAAAGAATAAGAATAAGCCTTGCGATGATTATGGAGGGGTTTCGACGAGATAGACGAGAAAAACTTGAACTCCGGGAAGAAAAGATAAAAGGACTTGGAACTAGAATTTATTCATCAAGAATAAACTCCGAAGGAAGGAATTAAACAACTTGATGAAAAGGAATAAGAATTATGGTATGCTTATCCTCTACCAATTAAATTGATGAGAAGCAATGGATTCGCATACTTCTTATTCTCGTTGGAATTGATTAAAGAGGGATATATCGCGAACTTGCGAAAATCTTCATGAAACACCGGTAGGATTGGAATGAACGAATGAATTGATATGATAACACCGAAAAGAAATGTTGAGCGAATCACCGGAAGGAATTGAAGCCGAGTGAAGAAAAAGGAACGAACCACCAGGAAGAATTAATCGAATGATGAAAAGAACAAACCACCGAGAAGAATTACAATCGAGTGAAAAAGAGAATGACCACCGTAAGGAATGAAATTGAACGATACAAGAGGACAAGCCACCGTGAAGAATTGAAATTGAGTGAATACAAGAGAATGAATCGCCGGGAAAAGGATAAGTACTTGAGAAAATTGAATGATGAGAACGAAGAGATCGTGAACTGGTTAAAGAATACTTGAACGAAGCACCAGACGAATGTGAGACGAACGAAGAGGCATCGATGAAGAATATTTGGAGGACGAAGTTGAAAACTGAGAACGAAGAAATCTTCTGAAATGATGGTCTTCGGAGGAACACAATGAAAATAATTGATGAAATACTCCGGACGAATGAAATGAGGAAAGGTTGAACCAACGAAGAAAAGAATTGAAAGCTATCTTCAAAAAGGCATATGACTGATGAAATTCATACTTACGTCACAGTTGAAAAGAATTTCGGAACACTCCGGGAAAATAAAAGAGTCAGGTAAGATCCTGGGAAAAGACCTGTGGGTTATGAGCCCACCGAAGAGAGAACCACCGATGAAAGAATCAAGAAGGAGATGATGCACCGGAACGAATGAAAAACTCGAATGAGGTGACAACCTCGAATTAATCGGAAGACAGACGAATCTCCTGAGATGACTTCGGAACTCCGGAATAATTAAAAGACAAACGAGCGAAGAAGAAACATCTGAGCCGAGGGAAAAAAGAATATGAACAACACCGAATACTTGAATTGAATCCACGGGAGAGAAAAGAGATGATGAATCCCGAACGAGAGGAGAATTCATCGAAGAGGGAAAAATATGAAGGATGACGAACTAAACAAGAATTCACCAGTTGAAATAACCGAGGAAAAGATTGCAAAGGATTCAACCGAGTAGGAAGGATACTCGATTAAGGACTCTGGCTCCGAGAAGCAAGAAGGGTGGGCGGGTGGGAAAAAGAAAGACCACAACGGACGGGGAAACAACATCGGTTGACAAGAACTAAGGGTGAACTTGCAAGAAGAAGAGGGTTGAATCCACTTGACGAGAGATGCACCAGATGAAAGAACTAACAACGCAACGAACGAAAACTAACCACGTGGTCCTAAAAAAATGAAGGGGAAGAGGGGTAATTCAAAACACCTACGTCAAGATTCCTCACCAGAGCGACGAAGGGGCAGGGGAGTAAAAAGAATTCCTACTCTCCGATATAACTAGACTCCGAAAATTTTTTGCTAGACTCAATAACGGCCAAACTACGATCAATCAAGGGGGCTCCTATGGTTGGTCGAGGCTCTGATACCAACTTGTCAGGCCCAAGATGCGATTCTATCCCGATCATGTGACACTTACGTGATTGGGGCACAACCGCATTTCGGGCGCTTAGCAAGATGGATATCATTACATCGTACCATTACATACATACATAGGGGATACAACAATACATACAAGTCACATGAATACAACAACATCAATACAAGTATCCGACTACGGTTACAAACAAGAAAGCACAAGACATCCATCTGCTATCCCAGGCTGCCGACCCGGAACCTAACCCAAGACTGAAGAAGAACAACTCCAACAAAAGAACAACGCTCTCACGTCAAGACATCGGAAACCTGCACCTGCAACTATTGTTGTAGTATCTGTGAGCCACGAGGACTCAGCAATCCCATAACCATGGGTAACAAGACTATCAAAGCTTAATAGGTAGGAAGAGGTAAAGTGGTGAGGTTGCAGCAGCGGCTAAGCAAAATATGGTGGCTAACTTACGAGTACAAGAATAAGATGAGCATCTACGCAAACGGTCGCAACTAGAAGTGATCGCTAAAGATCCTGAACTACATACGAGTCAAACATAACCCCACCGTGTTCTCTTCTCAAAGTGAAAAGAGACAGTCACGGTTACTCACACAGTTGTGTGTTTTACTTTGGATCCTCTGTCAAGTTTTCTACAACCGGACATTAACAAATTCCAATCTGCCACATAACCGCGGGCACGGCTTTCGAAAGACCATAACCCTGCAGGGGTGTCCCAACTTAGCCCATTACAAGCTCTCACGATTAGCTGAAGTGATAAATATAATATCATCACCCCTTATCTTAGGGAAATCCGATCAGGCTCGGCATCCCGGTGCACAAGACATTTCAACAATGGTAAAACAAGTCCAGCAAGACCTCTCGGCGTGCCGACACCCTGATAGTAGCCGCGCGTATCTCGTCTCAGGCCACGACCGGATGAGCATAGCGTACAGCAGCCAAACCCCAAGTTTCCAAGGGGGGGGGGCGCACACGACTCTATTTGGGACCAACACCATCAGCACTGGCCCCCCTGCTATGTAGAAAGAAACCTCGGGTAGCGCTAACTCCCTATGCAATTTAATTAATTAATTAAGTTGTTATTATGAGCAAATTAAAACCAATGTTGGGCCTTGCTGGAGGAAGCATAACAAGGCAAGGTAGGAAGCACACAAAACAACACAAGTCTATCTATATGATGCAATACATGGCAAGGTATGATGCATGACAAATCTATACAGGAAGCATGGCTGATGCACTTAGGAAGCACTGCAGATGCACTAAGGATGCACAGAAAGTCAACATAGGAAACACAGAGATACAACACAAGGAACATTACAATATGCATCAAGCAAGAAACTTCAAAACATGTTAACAAGAGGATAATATGAATCTACATGCAAAATCACACAAGTTTCATATAAAGAACACTCCAAACGGAGCAACGGGCTAAAAGATACACATGAAACAAGATATAGCAACAAGCTGAAAATAACAGCCACATAGCAACTTTGGAGCATGATAATTATAAGCTACAGCACTCAAACATGGTGATAAGAAGCATGAACATAAAGTAGACATATCCTACAGCAAACAAGTCCATTGGAACAACTCCATAGGAGGCATGGATCAATAGCAACAAGCTACAACATTTTGAACATGACAACAAAAACCTGACATCAGTAATTTATAGCAACTTGGGAGCAAGAGTTAAATATGCTATAGCCACCCAAATGAGCATGTAAGGGCATGAATGGATAGACAACAACATATAAAACAAGGAATCATTAATGGTCACCCCAAAACTAACATGGATTTGCCTAGAACAACAAGCAAACATGGCATCTGGAAATTACAGATTCCAGACTTAGTGAAATTTCACTAAGTGTTAAAACAACAGTAACAACATGGCATGTTTGTGAGCATGTTTAAGTCAACACAAGGCATATCATGGAAAGTTAAATGCACCACATGAAAGAACACATCATGGAGATTCTAAAACATCTAGGCATGTGACAAGGGGACAAACACAACAATAGCAAAGAGCAATTGAAATCAGCATCTCATAACAAGTTTCAGCACATAACAGCCAAATGCACTTTTGCAACATAGATAAACATGGCAATATGAACTCAAACAAGCATGCTATAGCAACCAACATGTAGAGCATCTCATGATGAACATCTGGACATATCATTTGCTTCATTTGGATAAACATGCACCAAGTTATCACATCGCAAACATGGCATGAAAACATCTAATAGCAGCAGTTTATAACAAGTAGCACTCTTCTCATGAAGATTAAGACATCTAGATGACCTCAAACATGCATGGCACAATGGAACAAAACATAGTACAAGTCACCACGATCATTTTGACATATCATATGCTCAAATCGGACATGCACAGTAAAAATTATCCACCTCGCAAAACATCATCAGAAACTGAAAACTGGGGACTTAGTGAAATTAGAAGCAACCTCAGGGTCAAAGTCAACGGGCGCGGTCAACAGATCCGGCGCGGGTCGGGCCGAAGCGGGTGGCGGATCCCCGCGGGCTAACGGGCTACCGGGTCCCGGCCCGCTAGGGTTTCGGCCCGGAGAGGCAGATCTGGATCGGGCTCCTCCCGATCCTCCTCGAACGGCGGCGGCGGCTGGCTCGGAAGCACGGCGCGGCGACTTCGGAAGCACGGCTTGGCGGTGAGGTCGGAAGCACGGCGGCGAAGAGTCGGAAGCACGGCGGTGAAGAGTCGGAAGCACGGCGGCGACGAGTCGGAAGCACGGCGGCGAAGAGTCGGAAGCACGACGGCGAAGAGTCGGAAGCACAGGTGCAGCGAGGTTGAAGACGAGGTCGGAAGCACGGCAGCGAAGAGTCGGAAGCACGGCGCGGAAATTTGAGGAGGGAGGTAGGGGAAGGCCAAAATGGCAAGGGGGTTGTCCATTTATAGTAGGAGGGCTAGAGTTTGGAGTGTGGAGGGGTTTTAGAGCCATCGGATTGCGATCCAACGGCAACGGAGCGAAGGGGGAGTTAGGATGGGCCTAGGTGGGCTGTGTAGAGTAGTTGGGCTGAAGTGAGAGGAGAGGGAGAGAGGCTCGCGGGGTTTTTCGGAGACCGAAGACATCCGACGAAATAACCGGCGACTAGTGCCGCTATATATATCCGTTGGGCTATCAAACGAGCTCCGAATGCGATGAAATTTGGCAGGCGGCCTGTCTACACTATAATAAGACCACATGACAAGTTTCATCCCATTCCGAGAACATTTTCCGGTCACTCACAAAATAAGAATTCGGAGGCACGGATGATTAACATCACTCACAAGTGTGTCTGGGCTCAGAACGGACAACGGAAAGGACGAGGGGACTCGAATGGATGCAAGTTTTGAAAACATGCTGATGCAACACACATGATGACATGGCAAGATGCAACACGCAAGCAGATGACAAGGCACTGACAACGAATAACTGGCTGACACCTGGCACACCGGTCTCGGGGTGTCACACTACAAGATCACGAGCCGCCGCATGGCGGGCCGCCATGTCAGCCACCCGAACTCCACTGTCACTGATCCGACCACTCTTGCGCGCTTTTGAGGAAGGGGAGCTGATCGGAGCAGAGTGCGGCGCCACGGAGAAGCCTGGCCCGCCGCGTCACCCAAGTCAGCATCCAGGCGGCGACAGAGCCCCACCGTGGAGAGTTTGGTGCCCGAAGATGCCCGGCTGCAAGCGGAGAACTTTCGGACAGACGACTTGCACTTGGGGAGGGATCCAGCCGTAGCACTTGGAGGAGAGGCGGGAAGATCCTCAATGCCAGACAGAGACGGAGAGCCCGGATGGACCGGAAGGTTGGAGCAGACCCTCGACACAGGAGTACCAACAGGAGGGGCAACCGGGGCAGCCTGATCAGACACTTTCTCTGCCACCATATCTTTTCCAACATCCTTGCTCTTCGAGGCATTATCCTTGAAGAGCTCCCTGGATTCCGAGCCCATTCCATCCCATTCTGAGGCCGTGAAGTGAAGGTGCGAGCCCCCGCTCAGGTTGCCAGCATCATCACCCCCTCCGCCATGATTCTCGATCGGAGGGGGAGGATGGGGAGGAGGAGTGTGGGGATTGGCGCCGCCCTCCACGTGGACCCGCAGCCTAAAGCCATCTAACGAAGGAAAGACGTCGACTAAACCATGAATGCACAAGGGATCCACCGCCCAGAGTTTGAGACGAACTGGGCCAAGAACAGAGAGGGATTACGGATCTACCATGATAGGCTTGCCGATCAACACACCAAAGGACATCAAGAATTCAGCAGAGCGTAAAGTAGGGGGGTATCATCCACAAGAACCCAGGTTTTCGAGAGGGGGGAGATAGGTTTAGCACCATTGGAAGCCGCCTTCACAGAAACAACGAGCTGGTTGAGAGGTAGAGTGAAGCTTGTGCAGGAAGAGATCATCTTAAGGCTACTCTTGGAGGGAAAACCACGGCGAAGTCAAAGTCAGAAAGTTGTCGGATCTGCCAGTCCCAACCTCCACCATCCCACAGTTTAAGTTCATCCAGGAGGGTTTGGGGAGAGATTTTGTGGTCTTTGATGGAAATAATAGCAGCGTTGGAGAGCGCAGGGGCCATAGCCACCTCAGGAATCTCGCTATCAAGAGTGTAAAAAGAGCAACCAGGGAGACCTTGACCAAAGAGTTTGAAAGATGCAGACTTGCGACGATTTTGGCAATCCACCGTGAGGTGGCCGTCCTCTCTACAGATCAGGCAGAAAGGAGGATTGAAGCACCGGGACTGGAAATGACTAGGCTGGTGGCAGGCGAAGCAGGTGAGATTAGGGTTAGGTGGTTGGGGAAGCGGAGGGGACGGGCGGGACGACGGAGGAGGGGGAGGCAAGATCTCGTCGCCCAAGGCACCAGAAGATGAGCCGGGGCCAGACGCCGGGGAGCGACGACCAAAGGAATCAGATCCGGCGCCCCCACGCCTAATCGAGCGACCGTCGAGCCCCGACGAGGGACTAGAAGCCCGATCACCACCACGAGCCAAGGAGGGCGAGCCGCGCGGGGGAGGAGGAGGGGGGCCGGCACCAGGGCCAGAGCCACCCGCAGCCGCCGCGACCTCCCAGGGATCGACCCCAGATCCGCCCGATCCGGGGGCCTCCGACCCTGAGATCGCCTCGGATGCCATCGCCGACCGGGCACTCTTATCCCTCTAGAGCCACTCGGGCCCCGCCGCCCAGGCCTCGCGTTCGTAGGCCACTTGCGCCCGAGCCGCCTGCTCGGCCTCAAGCTTCGAGCAGAGGGGCGCCTCGAGCTCCAGATCTGCCGCCCCGTCGCCCGAATCCTCCCGTCGCGGCCTCTGACTCAACACGGCCTCGCTCGAGGAGCCACGGGATCGGTCCATGTCCACCACAGCCGCAAAGGGGAGAGAGAGGTGGAGGGGAAGGGGATCTGCGATAGAGAGGGATGCAGAGGCGGAAGCGACGCAGATCAGACTGAAATGGGGTGGCAGAGCCCTTGCGAACCCATAAATACCCAGAGCTAGCTAGGCCGGGAGGGGCCACGCAGGTCGGGCTAGCCAGAATGGGGGAAGGCAACTGGGCCATGCTAGGCCCAGGGCCCAGGATGGGAAGGGGGAAGTCACTAGAAGACAACATCGAAGGCGGCCCAATAGGCACAGACGGCCCAGACCAGGGCAGAGTGGGCCGAGCCATGGGCCTAGAAGCCTCCTGCACAGATACCCGATCTAGGTATGGGAGCGAGGGGGGGTGGCCAACGCCGCCGTCAGCAGCACCGAACCTAGCGAACCCACCGGCACCAAGGACGGAGGAGAGCAAGGCGAACGCGAAATGCCACCGGCCCACGAAGGGACAACCCCAAAATCAGCATGAACCGGCGAAGAAATCGTCCCCGAACGATTCCGTCAACGGCCATGCCGCACCTGGAACCAACTACATCTAGCGACCTCATCAGAAAGCACCGGCCGGCCGCGACCGCCCAGGGAAAATTTCCAGACGCGCCCCGTCGGCCCCGACCTCAGCGGCAGCACCGCGGCAAGAGGAGAGACCGTGGAGAGGGAAGGAGGATCTGCATCAGAATCAGAGTCATCCTCGCCCCCCAACCGTCGAAAGGGCCCAGAATTTGTTACCAGAATCAGATCCAAAAGCGAGAGGACGAGGAGGGGAGCCGTAAGATGGAGGAAGGAGAGCGTCGAGGTGGGAGTCTGGTGCTGGAGACGGAGGGAGGGGAGCGGCAAGGACAAACCTCGGTTGCCGGAGGCCGTCGGACGACGGGGAGGAGGAGGGGAAGGAGGGCGGGAGGGGAAGGGGGGAGAGGAGAGCCATCCGCGTGAGTTCAAGAGGTTTAAGATAGAGATAAGAAAGATAAGAAGATCTCAACTATCTCTAGTTACAACTCAACGAGCGCATAACCAGCGCACATCCTCCTGAACCTATATGTTTAACAGGTTTGTGGTCTGAAAATGGTTGCTTTAGACACTAATTGCAAGCAGATTACAGATTGTCTTGCTGTTGGAAGGCTTCCTCAAATATTGCTGTAAAAAATGTGACAGTAAATGCTAAATGCGAAGTCCAGTTCATCATTTACAATCAATATTACATCTGGTGCCACAACTTCTCAAGTTGGAGGAAATAAAAGAGCAAAGAAAGTGCGAGCAAAATTACTGGAGTAGTTTATTTCTCATTTGTGGTTGCTTGTAAGACTAATCAGCATGACGTGGTTGTTCTACACCCGAGCTCACGTGAGCTCCGGTGAACAATAAAATAATACTAAAAAGTGGATAAAATTTTCAAAACATTTTGAATTTTTTGGTGTGAAACATTGACAAAATGTTTGTTGGCTTGCAAATTTTCATCACCATATGACATTCGTGGAAATCGTCGCAAAAAAAAACGATGCTCCAAAATGTGTTTGAAAAAAACAAAATCGATGAATGTCATATGATGATGAAATTTTGCAAGCAAACAAACATTTTATCAATATTTCACACAAAGTAATAATCAGTTTTTTACTGTTCACCCTAGCTCACATGAGCTCGGATGATTAACATCACTTTCGTAATCAGTACTATTTAACATTTACTTTGTCAGATTTGTGGTTGTTTGTAAGACTAATCAGTACTATTTATTATTTACTTTGTCAGATTTGTGGTTGCTTGTAAGACTAATGAATTCCTGGTTGTACTTGCTTGTAAGATGTGGTTATGTCAGACTATGAGAATTCCTGTTTGTGCTTGCTTGTAAGACTAATGAATGAAATTTGTTATAATCTATTCAGTTCAGTACTCTGTCCAATCATCTATGAACAAATGAACAACCTGGCCATGAATTCCGTTTACACGATAGCCTGCAATCATGTGAACAATCTTCTATGACTTCAGTTCAGTTTATACAATAGTCAAAACCATACCAGGTGGACGATTTTAGTCAAAACCAGGTCCATGTCATACCAGAAACACTTTAAGCGTCGTCAGAGAGAAAAAGTATCCGATTTAAATAGTCGAGGGAGCGAGTTTTATTGGTTTCGAAGTTGAGGGACGATTTCTATAGTCTTCTCACTCCTAATGTCTCAGTTGGTAGTCTTTGCTCACCGGTCAATTTTCGTCCCACTGAGACTGGTTTTTTCGTCCTCCCTCCAACCTCAACGATCACACCTCCCAATCTTACATTCTTAAGAAGTTGATCCCCACTACTAATAATTCTCTCAACATGCAACGTATCCACCTCAGCATCCTGCCACATCATCAATTATTTTCCCATTTTAGTAATTTCGTCACTATGTTTTCAGACTTTATGTTACCACCGAAGCCCAACGATCTCAACTCGCAGCAGGAAAAAAACCCAAACGTCATGCTAGGAAGAAGAACAGCCGTCCTGCCCCCACCCCCGCATTGCTTTCCGTTTTGTCCTCCTCTTTCCTTAAATAAAGGATTAGTCTTTTCCATTTCCCCTGCAATAATATGCAGTGCCCTGCCTGGGAAGAGATCTCCTTGTGCGCCCTCTGTCGTGGTCGCAGGTCCACGACGCATCCGGTGGCTATCTCAGACTGTAGTTTCATTGATGGTGGGAATTGATCTGGTGCTCTGTGCCGCCGTCGAATCGGCTGTGGTGCTGCTGCTTTACCTTTGCTCCTCCTCTCTTTTGTGTCCTAGTTGAAATCTGAACCGCATCGCTGAGCCATCCCTTTTGGATTTCTCCATTTACTCTATGATATTTGTCTCCAATGTGAGCGGAATTTTTGATTCGTAAGATGCAGCCAACATACTGGTAGGTCGCCTACTGGTAGCGCAATGAAGATGGATGAGATGAATCTGGAGCCCTGCTATCCGCCGGTGCCACTTCCAGTTCTCTCATGACTCATGAGGTTAGTCCAGATTCCCCTAATTCCAGTCCTCCGCTAATGCCTTGCTGCTTTACGGCCACAATAACCTGCAGCTGAATTGTTTATATATTTCATTCTCATGAATTTGTTCACAAATGACTGCGTACATCCACTTTTATGGAACCATGCAGAAAAAATTGTTCCATTCCATTCACATCTTACTCTGAATTTCTATTGGCTCGAGTGAATGCGCACCCAAATCATAATGTTGTTTGGACCAAGCTAACACATGCACATGAATCTGAATCCTATCTAGATTGAGTCAAAACATGCACTTTATCAGATTTCTGCAGAACTAATTTAGACTGGAGGTGGGTATTTGATTCCTACAGATCTATTAGACTTGAGGTAGCCTTTTTATTCCTGCACATGGCTGTTTGTTAATGGAAAATTCTGCAGCATTTCAACAAACAGTACAGAGGGAAGTCAACATATTGCTAGATATATCTTCATATGGAATTATGTTCGCCGGCTTATATATATTATCATGAATTTCGCTTATTTGTTAGATGCAGTATTACATATTAATTCTAATTTATTTTCTTGAACTCTATTGTTTCAGTCTACTGTTTGTTGCAGGTTCATTGGTGAATAGTGACCCCCCTCTCTCTCTCATCTTTGCTGGAAAGTACACATATTTTCTCTATGCCTGAGTAAGATCCATTTATAAAATTGATACCTCTCTTACTTGCTTGCTTACTATTTGCATCCATGTTTTATTAGTTATTTCACAGTAAAGTAAGTGTGATTCATCGTGAACCTGGATACAACTGCATGTATATTTTCTCTTAGATAATAGGCTATTTTATACATACACTTTACTGGAGGTCTAAGATATTTGATTGTGAAGATGTAGGTGAAAGAAGCTACATGTTCTCGGTATCAATGGAGTTACATAATACTACTAAATCAACTTACATTCATGTGGTGTGGTCATGTCATATAGCAATCAACCAAGTTGGCAAGTTGGTACATTTAGCTGAAAACAGACATTCTGATCCAATTTCGGCGCTTTCTTTGTTTCCGAAGCATATTCCCATATGTTTTAGTTTCGTAGAAGTGTGGGATTTTAACTGTTTCTTTTGTCGTTCACAGTGACGGACCGATGTGCTATACATAGATGTCATGACATACAAACATTTATTCATCTGCTATTTTAGATTCATGTTGCTTGGCAACGATATAACGTGTTGTGTGGTGAAGCTACTAAATAAGTGGTGAAGCTACTAAATAAAACCAAATCGACATGCTTTGTCTCCATTATTCTTAATGACTGAGAATTTTCTCAACAAATTGGTTGATCTATTATTCATTGGATCGGCATAAGTAGCTGCATATGACATATACACATTTATTTGTAATACAAGTAAGAGTTTAATGGCTTATGTTCTTTTTTCTAAATAAGAACAATTCTACATGTATACCATTTTCCTCTAATTGCAAGTCATTTTAATGTTATGTATAATTAGACCTTATATGGTATGCTAATGTATATATATCTACAGGTATGTATATTAGCAGAGATAATGTTTGAATTATATTTATCAATATTCAGTCCAAATTGCTTGTATTATGAATGCCGCAGCAACGCGCGGGGTATCATGTAGTTTTGTCAGTTTTATTCACCCTCCCTCCTGCACGAGCATCCGCCACCGCCAGTGCGTTGGCTGCCTCCCTCCCCCAACGCCGGCCACCTCTCGCCCCCCATTAGCCGGTCGCCTCCCTCCACCAGATGCCGGCCACCTACTTCACCGCGCCGGCCGCCTACATCCCAGCCGCCGGCCACGACCAGATCCGCATCGGCGTTCCCGCAACGGCGCCGTCCATTGACCTTCATCCTTCTCCACGACCACGCAGCGGCAGAGGAGTCCTCCTCCCACCACCACCGCCACCGCCACCGCGCCCTCCTCCTTCCACCTCCACACCCATCCATCCCTCCCTCCTCTCGCCTGAAACCCTAGCCCGCGGGCGGCCATGGCGACCGAGCTCAAGATCCGCAGCATCCTCCTCTCCTCCAAGAACAAGAGCAGCAACGTCCGCAAGGGTATGCCATGAATCCCTTCTCTTCTTCCGGCCTTCTTCATCTCCGCATCTGATTCGTGCGTGCGGTCAGTTTGCTCCCTCTGATCTGGCCTACTTGCGTCAAGGGGCCCGGCCAAGGAGAAGCTGCTGCTTCAGGTTCTTCCTCCTCTGCAGTTGCAATTGTAGTGGCTCCGTCTCTCTCACATCTCTCTCTCTCAATCTCTTATGTTTCTCTTCCAACATATCCGTTTCTCCACATCAGGCTCTCACCGATGTAAAAAACCAGCCACCTGAAGCAATCGTAGTCTCTCTCTCTCTCTCTCTCTCTGTCTCTCTGTCTCTCTCAAGCTCGCCTGTTTATCTTCCAACGGATCAGTTTCTCTCTCTGATTGGAGGAATCTTTCAAATAGAATCCCATCCGATCAAATTAACAAAAAATACATTGTGTTAAAAATATATATTCAAGCCCGATCTCCTGAGTCCTATCTGCTTTCTAACTATCTCTATGTTTGATGCAGGAAACACACATGCCCTCTGTTCATGTCGTGGCCGCCACACAGTTGGAGCACGATCTATGCAAGGTATGCTAGCTATCATGTACCAGGTCGATAGTCGTCTCCTAGATTAGCCGTAAGTCCATCAACCATGTTGTTGTACGACACTGCCAGCAGCCTAATTAAGTTGCACATGCCACCAGTGCAACCATTGCCATCAGCGTAACTAGGCACTTTTTTTTATCTCTTTGCAATTCATGTACTTTAGGTTTGTAGCAGAGTTATCTTCTTAATAACTGATGAATTTCTAATTCACGGCTTGCTGGCACCTTTTAATGTTCTCTCACTTTGATAAAGGAGTTTATAGGCAATTTACTATCTTTACCTAATAATAAAGCACGGATTGAGTTTGTCGGGTTCACCGTCACAATACGCTTCTTCCCGTGATTTTACGCTTTCAATTTAAATTTAAAACTTATTCGGGGTGGTACTAAAGGCATGCGTTTGATTTCCTGGTACGTCGCCAGGTTGGGCTGCCGCCTCGATTCTTCCCGTCGCTCAGATGGGCCTTCCAGGGCCTGCACCCATGGTAAAAGTTATGTGATAATCAAACGCACCCTTTCATACTATCATCAGAAGATTCTAGCCAAGATAACGTGGAATAGTACCACCTTGCTTCATTGAAAGAATTCTCCCCAATTTAAATACGTTCGCAGGTTGTCTGCAATATCAACCGGTCTCCTCAGGAATCAACAAACAGACATGATAGTTGTGCACCCACGATATATAGGACAGCTCGGTGGGCAAGGAGGAGGCCAACAACGAGAACACACAAGGAGGAGGCACACGGTCCATGGCGCTCCGGTGGTGTGTAGATTAGAAAGAAGACAGAGATGAGGGATCGGAGAGAAGAGAAAAGGGAGCGGAGAAGATAGAGGGAGGAGGGAGCTCACTCACCTCGCCGACGAGCGCAACGACGACGAAGAGGGAGCGCGGGAGCACGGGACGCGCGCAGGCGAGGTGGGTACCGTGGGCGGGCGTGAATGGAACAAAGAAAAGAAAGAGGAGCCTTGGCAAGTGGCCGTGCGTGGTGTGCGTGGCTGGCATGCAGAGGCTATGTCCGGTCAGCGTTTGCGATGTGGTACATACGTGGGCGGCGAAGCATAATGGCCGGCTGCGTGCGTGTCGCAAGTACTGTGGCGTGCCGTGAAGATTAATCGGAACTATTGTACCAGCTAGCGGACGGCCTCCACTTTGTCTACTGCATGTTGTACAGCGCATGGCCAATGTGAGAGGCAAGTGGAAGACCACTTAAATGGACCTAGAGTTTCTACACCCAGGTCCTGGTGTGAACAGTAAGATAAAAAAAATTCAAAAAATGAATTTTTTTGGCATCCTTTTATAAATGTTTGTTGTGCATGCAAAATTTCATCGCAAAATCACATTGGTGGAAGGCCTGGTAAAAAAAATTGGTGCTCTAAAAATAATACTTATTGGTTTTGTTTTTTATATGACTTCCACCAATGTAATTTCGTGATGAAATTTTGCATGCAAAACAAATACTCCCTCCATTCCAAAATATTTGTCTTTCTAAAGATTTCAACAAGTGACTATATACGAAGCAAAATGAGTGAATCTACACTCTAACACATGTCTACGTACATCCGTATGTTGTAGTCCATTTGAAATGTCTAGAAAGACAAATATTTTGGAACGGAGGGATTATTTGTGAAAGTATGACATATTTTTTTTTCAGATTTTTTGATTTTTTTTCTATTTTACTGTACACACGAGGAGCAATGGCCAGCATTAGCTCCAGAATCAGTTCAGGGTATTCTGGTCCAATGAATTTTTGTTTTTTAAGTTTCAAGTTCCTCAATAAACATTAGCTCAGGGTATGGACCTGATTGAAAGGATTCTAATACGCAATATGCACTCGCAATTTCCTAGAGGGAATGTCCACCTCAACCATATGGCAGGAGCTTTGCGTAAATTCATTCATCTTTGATCTAATCGGTACTTCAATAAAATACAAAAAATTGTTCAATACTCTATCCATGAATTGGTATTCCAGTTCGTACTTTTTTTTAACGGCTTGCCAATTGACGCTAACTATGTGTCCATTTTGCATGGCGAAGTCACATGTACGATATCTAAGTTCAATCGCAAGTTCACGTACACGACATTGCCTCACAACCAATCTCATCGGCTTGGAATTGAAAGACGTGAATAGTTGGACCACATGGCCATCGTCGATGATGGTGGAGAGAGTATCAGGTGATACGGGCCTTTAAATGCTCCCATGATACGAGCTCTTAGGAGTCGTTGGATCTGAGATCCAACGGCTCCCGGGAGGCTTACAACATTTTGCAAAAAAGACCGTTTGAAGTCCAAAAATTGCGAACAAGTACGGTAGCCTTTTAGATTCTCCAGGAGCCGTTGGATCTGAGATCCAACGGACCAGAAGCTCGTATCATGGTATCATCTAAGGCATGGTATCACCTGATATTTTCTCGATGATGATGGCCTACAGAAGTGGCAACACGAATGGATTGCTTGGCGCATACGAAAATTTTGTCCACCCGTTGCAATGCACGGGCTCTTTTGCTAGTATCTCTAACAAGTCACGCATAGTTCAGTACAATTTATGCAGTAGCCTTGAGTTCATTCCAGGTAATCACTTTTATTTTGATTGTATGTTTTGGCACCTTTTAAGCATCAGCATATTTAATGGTAGCTCTTACAAATTTTCTGTTTCATTCGAGATCGAGTCAATAGCTAGAGGGTCGTTTTATTATACGGCAAAATACACAAGTACGCTCTCGATCAATTCAAACAATAACTGTATATATATGGATAGGCATAAAATGCAGAGTTTGTATTCGTACTTTCATGATTCATTTGTTTTCCAAGAACACTTTCCTGATTCTTTATAATACATATATATACGATATTTCAGAAAAATCGACATGAGAAAAGCACACGAGGGTTGCTTCCTTTTTTATATTTGCATCATGGACTCTGTGACAGGATCACAAGACAGTCGCGCACCAATCAAGGTTGGTTTGAGTATGTGTGGAACATCATCAGTCGACTCTTTCATACATGTAACATAAATCAGATTCTACAAGTGTTAAAACCATGGGTGTGTTGTGCTACAGTCTGCACATGCCGCCAAGTGCATGTTGTAGGAGAAATTTCACCTTTTATCCTACTTGATTCAGTATGTGTCCCTGCTGATAGCTTAGTCAACATTTTTTAGCTTCTTTAGACTTTTTAATACAAGGAGCTTCTTCAGACATTAATACAGCTGTCCAAAAACGGCGGCAAACTAGATATAATTGGCGGTGTAGCTTACAATAAATAAAAATAGTCTTTCAAATATACTACCTTTCCACGGAAATATTGGAATTGCCATTCAGGATAGAAAGCTTCTAGCGTAGATGATACTAATTCTACCCATGCTATTTTTAGTTATATATGGATTATTGTTGCTCAATCAACATCTCCCCTTTTTTCATCCATTTTGGATGAAACCCACAGATCAACAATCATGGACTACCTTTCCACGGAAATATTGGAATTGCCATTCAGGATAGAAAGCTTCTAGCGTAGATGATACTAATTCTACCCATGCTATTTTTAGTTATATATGGATTATTGTTGCTCAATCAACATCTCCCCTTTTTTCATCCATTTTGGATGAAACCCACAGATCAACAATCATGGACTGACAAACCAGTACGTACTTGCCTCATAATTGTTTCTCTAAAATAGGAGTGGACGTTCCAGATTACAGTTTGTTCAGTGTAGTTGATGGTCCAATCTCTTACAAGTTTAGTTGTTCTACAATATGGCTGCAAGCGGTGGATTCAATAAATATATGCTACTTAATTTTTGTGTAAGTTTGTATTTCGTAGTAAAGTTTTTGATAATGTTAGAAAATTTCGCATTTAAATTTCCTTTTCAGCTGTCATACTGAAGTATATCCTCATGTACAATACTAGCGGGTAGTGCGCGGCGGCACGCCGCGCCACATGAATTGATAAGCCATTAAGTTTCTTTGTAATGCTTGGTAACTTGTCCCAAGATTTGACTCGCTGCAAAGTAGTTCATACAAGGAAAAGATACATCTATTTGGTACATGCATAAGTGATTTAAATCATGTAGTGATAGTCGTACTGGATGCAGAATTACCATGGTAAATGATGGAGAACTTGGATGTATATCTTATAGTGGAGTAAACCTAGGATAGACGATAAGGCATCTTGAAAAGCGAGATTTTATTACATAAAACAAGAGATACATTTCATACAATGGTAACTACATTTCAATAGTAAGGACCAAATTTGCTGATTTGGTGATCTTTGATGATTCAGATCATTTTTATGGCCACCTGCCAGATTAGTGCTGCAAGGAGCTTGTGCAAACTCATGTAATGACTAATAAAAATAAACGGCACTTTTCAAAATTAAATTTAAAGTCATATAATTTTCAAATTAAACATCAAATTTAACTAACACATCATAAAACCCGAATAAAATATCTCATTGGTTTAATTTGATGCAAAAGAATGACAATTTTAGTCCATGGAATTTTCGGCAATTTATATATATAACAGTGCAAAAACATAAAATATACACTCAAAATGTAGTTTTTTGGGGCAAAGAACGTAAAATGTACTGGAAGACAGAAAAATGCCAGAAATATTTTAGTCCACGGCAACCCATTAGAGAGCCCTGTGCAGTAGCTAAAACCAGAAAAATAAATCATTTATACTGGGCTGAGATAACTTGGGCCAGAGCCCATCGACAGAAATGTCTCATTAACACCTGAAGGTCTGCTCATTTTCTTATGTTGCGCTCGTTGGAGGATGAGATTAGACAACAACATATAATTAGATTGACAACCACTGCGTTAGTAGTTTCAAACAATTATCACATGAGCATATATCTTGCAAACAGAATGTTCAATGAAATGTTGATCCAATACTGGCACACACCTATGTGCATGTGCATATAGAACTGAAGAGGTAATTATCTGATCTTAATACAATAACTCAGAATGCCCGCTAGCCAAGCAATTTCATCAGCCAGGTGCTAGTTCTATCTGCATCGACATATACTGAAGCAGAATGTCAAAATGATGACATAATGCAAATCTTGTTTAAAAAAAATAATGCATTAGCAATTGTCATTTTCACCATCTATGACGGATCACAACTACTAAATAAAACTTTACTTAATCCCCTTATGCTTCATTACCTTAGATCATCCCCTCAATAATGTACATATGTACTTAATTAACACAAATTATAATGATCAAGCTTTACACATCAGTTTCTTCTTTTACACAACTTCTTATTTAAAAGTAAAGGGTGCATGTAGTCGCGCATTCTAACTGGCATATTAGTTCTATGAATTTACATAACTAAGTTTCTTGTTGTTTGAAAACAGATAATGCAAAAAGCAGGGTGGTCCATATCTAGGGGAGATGTATGCAGAAATTAGAGAAGAGTCGCCACCAGGTCCGATACAAGTGGAATAACATGATCTGTTTGAAGATGATCATACATGCTCAAGGTACTACCATAGCTAGTAAAATGACACACTTCAAAGTTTTGCTTCAGATATTCCTTGAGCTCCTCTAAGCCTAGGTAGAAAGCAGAGAGGCCACATTCATCATTGTTTACCCCTTGCTTCAGCAGCACTGAATCTGTTTCTAGGCCAATGGCTCTCACTCCTTTATCAATTCCTAGCTAGGCACCCCGTATAACAGCCTAATCTCGGCATGTAAGGGATTAATAATATGCTCCAATCTCCCTTCTCCCCATACTTTTACCTTTCCTTTATGATTCCTGATGACTGCACCCCAACCACCAGTGTTTGGTTCAGGGTGGAAAGCGCCCTCAATATTAATCTTCAGTTCATTCTCCATGGGAGGAAGCCATCTGATGTGTACCCTCTCCAGTTTGTTCTGTAGGTTGTTTTTAATCTTACTTCAAATGTCAGCCAAAGAATGTTCGTTTTAGTTGTCACCTAATAAACCTGTGAGAGCATATTAATTCAATTAGTACCTAATATACTGGTGGGGGCATAATAATTTAATTAGCACGTCAATTCATCTAGCTGTTCAATGAGATTAAAATAGTTGATTTGATCAGCTAGGGAGAGAAGCAAACTGTCATCAAAATAGCCCATATATTTGACTAAATCACTACTGATTTGTTTTCATATAAATTGATTAGCCCAGATGATGTATTTATGCAAAACTTAAGAGAGGTCTAGGGCTGGGCAACATTCACCAAGCACCAGAGTCCATCAGCCTTGCTAGGAAGATACAGGAGCTTCCATCAAAAGGCTTGAAACCTGCAAAGTAATGTACAATGAAGCTCTATCTCATGCATAAGCAATGTCAGTGTCACAACAAAAAACATTATTTACATACTTCCTACCATTATATCAAGAATATAGAATGTGCCCTTGCACTCCCATGTTCTTCACTGTCCGAGGTTTTTCAAGTGCATGGATATTGGCGCTGCCTGCAATGTTCACAAGCGATAGTTCAGACGATTGACAATGCTATATCTGAAAAATTATAGGTAATTATTGGAGAAGCTTGCAGAATGAAATGAACTTATAGAAACAGAGAGCAGATTCATTGTCATTTGGGATCAATAAAAATTTATTTCTTGTTCCGTTACTGGTTTACAGTTAAGAGTCTTCATTTTTCACTTCTCAAAATGACTCATATTGGAATACCAGACCCAAATTTATTCTCTTGCATCCATGGCTCTAGAATTCTTGCGTACAAACCGTATAAACACAAGTAAAAGTTAATGCTAGGAAAAGAAATCCATACACGAAATCTACCGAACTTGAAGAACTCATGAAAACTTATTTTCGAAATTCAGGCAGAGCAGGCACAAACCAGTGTACAGGTCCGGCATCTGCCCCGTCGACGCCTGCTCGCACTGGCAGGCACTGAGAGGGCATGCTGGCGGCCACAGGCCACTGAGGCTCGCCATGAGAGTGAACATGCCCAATGAGGCAAGGACTGCACGTACGCATGGCATGGAGTGGTCAGGGGAGGAGATGAACACAGGTGCAAAGATATTTTGCATAAAAACTGAACTGATATATAATGCAAACACTAAATATGTAATCAGTTAAGTCGATTAATTGTCAGTTCTTACCACTCTGCCCACTGCAAGATTCTGTCCTGCAAAATAAATCCCATATACTAAAAAATAAACAACATGAGATTAACCTTTTCTTGACAGTAAGAAACCAAAAAAATCATCAGATCAATCAAACTTATCCCAATCAACAAATTTTACTGAAACCACATGGAAACCTTGGAATTTTCAGAAACAAATTAGTCACACAACTCATCCATCCGGGAAACTGTGTAGATCGAAAACTTTAAGCAGGAGCCTGCACCTCATTGGATAATATGGGGATTTACCGATTTAGCCTCACTGGTGGGAGCAGCGTGTCATGCGATTGGAGTGAAGTATGCTCGGATATGGGTTACCTCCGTGACATCCAAGATGAACCGGACCTTGAGCAGCCACATCGCCCCCTGCCACTGGATGCCCGTGGTTGCCTGTAACCGCTCCCGACGCCGCCGCCACGCCAACGCCTCCTTCGGCCACCGCACCATGCCCGCTCCTCCCCACATCCATCTCGCACCTCTCCATCACTAAGGCGGGGAGATGGGGAACTGGGGCGCGTCCACGCGACAACACCTTCCCACGACGACGTGGGGGGAGGGCTCCGATGCTGAGGGTCACCGGCGGCCTGGGCGGGCGCATCCGCAAAGAACAGAAGGGGATGGTGATGCGGCGGAAGGGGCACCGAGGCGGCCAGGCATGAGGCTGAGAGTCTGTCTGATGCCCATTTATATCGGGAAAGGGCGGCCTAGCGGTGTCACGGGATTGGACTCGAGCCTTCGAGAGAGACAAGAAAAATATCCATAAAATCACAGCGCAGGACACGTACACCCAGAAGGCCTGGTCAACGCGCAAACCGCTTAAGAGGCCCGAGCTGGAAAAAAAATATGATCGAAGGTTCTACCACGCGTCAAGTCCACACTGTGGGATAGAAACGTGGCAAACGAAGGGAACGAAGAACTTCCGGCACACGCGTAATTTTTACAGCTGCCATAATTTTTTTTCCAAAAAATCCAGGTAAATCGAACCCTTACGGGCCTAGTATTCTAGTTATACAATATGATTGTGCACTAGGTCCCAGTTCTTCCACACTGCTCTTCTGATTATGTTGGACCATTAAAATGTGCAAACAACACTTTTCTAACTAGAGCAATTAGGATGCAAGCAAGCAAGCAAGTAGTACAGCATAGTCTCTGCCTGTACTTTCACTTAGTTGTTCAGATGCTATTCATACAGCCAGCAGGCAACGGCGTCTGTGTCGTCGTCATCGATCCGACCTGTGGAGGTAGAGGACCGGCAAAGAATGGCTGCCCGCGGTGCCATGAGTGGTACGTATTGCCCGGGATGTGGTGGCGTTTCGGTTTGGGTTTGGAGGGGCAGCGTGGATGCCATGGTCATCAATGCCCCCGCCCGTTGCATCGCCGGGCACGTCAGGGGGTGGCCTTGTGGGTCTGTCGGCGCCACCATGTCCGAGCCCAGCTGTCGTCATATATGAAATCTTGCACTACATTATAAGTTGATGTTCTAGGCTTGATGTTTATCTAACAAATTTAGCACCTGGCATTAGTCCTAGCCTTTCATTCTTTCATATATGGCAGCACCAAGGGTTATTTTCTTATTGATTTAGTGGATTTTAGTTCCAGAATTTGGTTGCTTCCATCACTGAAACTCAACTGTAGTCATGTTCACCGAGACATTACTAGATATGTTTTTTGCCTGAAGAAATATGTATGTGGGATTATTTTACAGTAACTTATAATGTAGTGCCATCGTAAAAAAGAACTTATTGCCTTATATCCATGGTTGTTTATGCAGATAGGATATAATGCTTCTAAGCTCATTTGTTTTGCGTGCTCAGGTTGAACAATGTGCAATCTGAAAATTAACAAACCTTCTTTTACGGTAACATACATGATAGTTCTTATATATGCAGTTATCTATGCACACATGACATGGTGTTTCTAGCCTTATTTGTTCTGTGTTGTCAGATTAAGCAATTTGCACTTTAAAATTTAACAAAGCAGTGGTTGCATTCCTATGTTATTGAAGATATTTTGACCATACACATTAAATTGAAACCCTTTTGGACTTTATTATCAGTGAAATAAATTGTATTTACTTCCTATCATAGTTTATTGAACTTCACTTTTTTTAGTACAGTTCATTGGTTAATAATGTTTGTAGTGGCCAGTAAGATAGTTTTATTGGTACTCTTATTCAGTTAAAGTATCAAAACTCAATATTAAGGGGAGGTACTAAAAGAAGTTTTTGTAGAAAGAGCACCATCACAAATGAAAGAAATATAGTATCTTACATTCATTTTTTTTCATTGTCTAGCATCACATCCAGTAAGTAATGTCTCAGAAATGCATACCATGCAATAGTCAATAATGCGTATTAGGAGTCTTGCTATTCTTTTTTTTTTTGCGGGGGAGGTTTCCTGATATTGCTTGCATTTATCTCCCTGCAATTCATTGCTCATGGCCTAAGAAGCACCGATACGGACAGAACTGCCGATTTGCCGTTCTGATACGGGGGGACACGGGGATACGCCCGGATACGGTTGGATACGCATATCTTACAGTATCCCATCTTTTTCGAATTAGCAAAAAGAAATAAAATCGGGATACAGCCTAGATACGGCGTGGACACAGTGGGGACTCGGCAGCCAGCCTTCAGTGACCATGCTGCTGCCCAGTTCTGCCCCTTCTATTTTGAATGTTGTCTTTCTTTAAGAATCTGGCTATTGTTTGGTTCCAACTGCTGTCGTAAGTCATGTTATATATCTTGTGTCAATAGTCTATATTTTTTTTTTTGCATCATTTGCACCTATAAGCTATTTTTTCCTGCTGCATAGACAGACAATGAGACTCAAGATAGAATGTGTGTGTGTGTGCGCGCGCTTTTTTTTTTGCACAACTGGAAGCATCTAGAGGAAATTTTATATTGTGTTTGTGTTTCTCGATTAAAAAAGTTACAACCTTTATACTTCATGTATACATAAGGGCTAAAAGTTGTTTTGCGTCTCATATATAGGTGTTTTTTTGTTTTCTTAACTTAGATCACTCATTCTAGGATTTATCCACCTGATTCATGATTTTTTTGATAATTTTTTATTTCAGGTACATATAAAGCCACATAATGTATCAAGTATGATGTTTAGATGCATGTGAACTTGGTTAAAAGGCTAGATCCGTTATCTTGTAATAATATGAGGAGCGAGCATAGGAGGAGCTATAACATAATATTAGAAGTATTTTATTCACTTTCTTTAGCTAGAATTCCAATCAAAATCATCTCATTCCACTATGAATAATATATGTTGTGTTGTTTCCTTAAAGAAAAACAGAATGATTTAGGAAGTAACTTTGTGCTATGTACATGAATATTGTCGGAACTTCCATATACAAGTTGCATATATTATTCAGCATGTACGTTCGCTAAAAAATTGATCTCAGCAGGTTGGTGTTCATGTACAGGTTGCCATATGAGAATATACTGCATATTGGTCAAATCTCAAAACAAATGGCCCATTCTGACCATAACTATTCCAAAAGCATTGATAGGCTTTTTTAAACATCAAGCTATCTGTATTGATCTCAGCAATGTCCAAAATCCAAATGGTTATGTTTGTTCAGATTTTCCTCATTTTTACGTTCTTTGAATTAAAGTAGTGCTTGAGGTTAATAATAAATGATTGTTGGTAACTTAACTAGCTCTTGAGAATAATTTGTGATATAGCTTGCTCCTATATGTGTCATTGACAACGATCTAATGTCACAACTTTTTTTATCATGCACTCTTACAAGGCCATTTCTTGTTTGTTTTTGTGAGCAGAGCAACCTCCTTCTGGATACAAAAGAATTAGGTCCAGATAATTCGTTCTTTGAGCAAAGCAACTTTGTTGGGGATGCCAAAAGAAGTTTCAGTTTTCTTACTAATGCGGCAATTGGTAAGGATAGAACAATGTCAGTTGTCCTTATGTTGGTTTTGTACTAAACGTAATCATTTATGAAAGACCTCGAAAGAACTCTATACAGTATGTCAATCAGGAAAATCATGTAGCTTTTTGGGCGTTCTCTCTTAGTATTACAACCTTAATCCTTGTTGGGTTTGAAAGAAATTGTGTTAAACATGGTTATGAGCTTATTGGATCTTAAACAAACATACTCTGCTAGGTTAGATTTAGGAGAAAGAGTTGTTTTATTCATTCATCTGGATTTTTTTTTGTCTATAATGCTGATCTAATTTTTCATCTTTTGATCTTCTTTGCTTCAGTTGTGCTCTTGTCACATTAACTCAGCATGATGGAATGTTTCGTGCTAACATGATTCATGGTTGCAGGCTGCCGCGACAGAAAACTGGAAGCCCCCTAGGAACAAAATTAAAAAGGTCCCAACCTCCTGTCGATGCTTATCTTAAAAACTTGGCATGAATTTTGTTTCTTACATATATTTGTCCATGGTTACCTTTTTCAAACAAGCTTTAGCTTCTACAATGGGATAAAGCCTCACATGAGTGACTGAAAAATCATCCCTTTTTAAAATTTACCTGATAGTGTTGGGATTTAAATATTTCCTTTTCGGTAACACGTTCATGATTCATGTGACATTCTAAAGTAATGCAAATTTGTAATGAATGCATTACACTTTTGTGCAGTACGGAAAGATCCTGCCTTTGCCCTTAATACACCTGATGGGCAATGTGATCACCAACATGAGTTTGGTCTCCTTGACGCACACGATTGAGGCCATGGAGTCCATCTTCCCTATTCTACTTGGGCAGGTATTTGGTTTCAGACTTTATCAAGTGGTCTGTCCTGACAAATGAAATGTGTGGAAATAGATAATTATTATGTTATTCTGTTCTGGCGGACACCTTCTTTACTGGTAGTAGGTTTTCTCATGCCGGTTTTTGGTGGAGTTGTACTGGCATCTATGACTGAAGTTTATTTCAACTCATTAGTTGTAACCTTCCCATTTCTGAAATTTCAGTGTCAAATGATTGGGAAATGTGTGATGTAGGGTGGAACCCTAATCAGCGGACCTTTCACGATTTGGAGGGTGGCACACGAAGAACACGGGGAAAACAAGGAGAAAGGCGGGGAGAACACAAGAGAGAACACTCAAATCAACACGAAAGCAATCACACAAGCGCTAGATTCGCGATACAAAGTCGAGATCCATGATCCAAAGTCAACAACGGTGATACAGATAGTCTTCTCCCGGAGGAGGTCTTGGAATCCCGTGGGATCTTCTCCGTGAAGGAGGTCCTGAATCCGTAGTGGATCTTCTCCGTAGAGGCGCACCGTCTCGTGGGAGAAATCCACACAAGTATGAGAAATGAGCTAAACCACAGCTAACCCTAAACGGAATGAGGAGAGGAGTATATATAGTCTACGGGGCGAAGGGGGTACACGGGCCTCGACCCAAGTGCTGCGCGCAGGCAGATCAGGAGCCGGACGTCCGGGCAGCGGGCCGGATGTCCGGGACTTCGCGGGGCGCCGGATGTCTGGGGCGGGGGCCCGGATGTCCGGGCTGGAGGGGCCGAGCCTCGGGTGCTCTCTGGACAGGAGCGCCGGATTTCCGGGCCCGAGGCCGGATGTCCGGGCCGTGCTTGGCCGGATGTCCGGGCCGTGCTTGGCCGGATGTCCGGGCCCTGGCCGGATGTCCGGGCCCTGTGGCTGGCCTTCTGTAGAGAGATGCCCAGGGGCCGGATGTCCGGGCCAGGGGGCCGGATGTCCGGGGCCTGGAGCTGCTTTCTGGTCCTCTCGTTGCATCCACTCGTCCATGACCTTGGGGACTTGTCCATCTTCAAGCTCTTCTCCGATGTGGTCTCCTTCACACCTGAGCACACAAAGCACACCCGTTTGAGGTAGCAACCACGTCTCGCAAGATTCGTATGGAAGTAGGGCTAGGAGTGACGTCACCTCGGTCTCGAAAGCTCTAGCACGAGCACGTGTCATCGGTCCTTGAAGCACTTGAAGAGGTGAAGGAGGGTCCGTGGGGATGACCTTGGGATGCTCCGCATCATCTCCCCTCCCTTGGGAGAGATCCGTCCTCGGATCGAATTCGTCATCACCATGGAATGGAGAGAGATCCTTGACGTTGAAGGTGTCGCTCACGGAATACTTGTCTCGAGGGAGGTCGATCTTGTAGGCGTTGTCGTTGTAGCGAGCTAGCACCTTGAAGGGTCCGTCGGCGCGGGGTAGAAGCTTGGACTTGCGCTCATGTGGGAAGCGGTCCTTGCGAAGATGAAGCCAGACAAGATCGCCCGGTTGGAACACCATTGGTGTCTTGTTGACGTTGAGCTTGGTGGCGAGACGGTGTACTTGGCGCTCGATCATTGCCCTTGTATCTTCGTGCACCTTCTTGAGATAGCTTGCTCGAGCACTTGCATCCATGTTGATGCGCTCTTGTAGCGGTAGAGGTAGAATGTCCAAAGGTGACAACGGGTTGAAGCCGTAGACAACCTCGAATGGCGACTTGCCGGTGGTCGAATGTCTTGCGCGGTTGTAGGCGTACTCGGCGATGGGTAAACAATTCTCCCATTCCCGGATGTTCCGCTTGATCAACACAAGAAGAAGAGTGGAGAGCGTGCGGTTCGTCACCTCCGTCTGGCCGTCCGTTTGTGGGTGGTACGCCGAAGAAAAGAGTAGCTTGATTCCCAGCTTGGCACATAGTGTTTTCCAAAAGTAACTCAGGAACTTGACGTCCCGGTCCGACACGATCGTTTTAGGCACGCCATGAAGACGAAGTATCTCCCTGCAAAAGAGAGTGGCAACATGTGAAGCATCGTCGATCTTGTTACAAGGAATGAAATGAGCCATTTTGGAGAATCTATCTACCACCACAAGCACAAAATCTTTGCCAGTTTGAGTCCTAGGCAAGCCAAGTATGAAATCCATGCTTATGTCTTCCCATGGATGATATGGTATAGGGAGAGGCATATAAAGATCGTGAGATTGAGCTTTGGACTTAGCTTTGCGGCATGTCGAACATCGGTTGGTGAGGCGTGAGACGTCACGAAGCATCTTGGGCCAAAAATAGTTCTTAGAGAGAGTAGCAAACGTCTTGTCGCGTCCAAAGTGTCCCATGAGTCCTCCTCCATGCGATTCCTGCAAAAGGAGCAAACGAAGCGAAGACTCGGGAATACAAAGTTTGTTAGCTCTCATAAGATATCCATCCTTGATGTAGTAATGTTCCCAAGAAGTGTGAGTCAAGCATTTAGCATAAGCATTTGCAAAGAAAGGATCATGCTCATATAAATCTTTAATATGCTCAAAGCCAATCACATTCAACTCAAGTTGTGTTACAAGCATGCATTTGCGGGAAAGCGCGTCCGCCACAACATTTTCTTTGCCCTTGATGTATTTGATGACATAGGGAAAAGACTCAATGAACTCACTCCATTTAGCATGATGCTTGTTCAACTTAGTTTGACCTTTGAGATACTTGAGTGTCTCATGGTCCGTATGAAGAATGAATTCATGAGGTCTAAGATAGTGTTCCCAAACACGTAGAACTCTCACCAAGGCATAAAGCTCTTTATCATATATGGGGTAGTTAAGTTGCGCTCCCGATAGCTTCTCGCTAAAGTACGCAATTGGGCGCTTTTCTTGCATTAGCACGCCACCTATGCCGGTACCACTAGCATCACAATGAATCTCAAAAGGTTTGTCAAAGTTTGGTAGGGCTAGAAGTGGTGCGTGCGTGAGCAAGCTCTTAAGCTCATTGAACGCGGTGTCTTGCGAAGGACCCCAAATGAAGGGTGCGTTCTTCTTGCTCAAAGCGTGTAGGGGCATAGCAATGGTGCTGAAGTCCTTCACAAAACGTCGATAGAAACCGGCTAAACCAAGGAAACTACGCACTTGCATGAGATTCTTTGGTTGAGGCCAAGTTTTAATTGCTTCAATTTTAGTTTCATCAACGTGAACACCTTGAGAAGACACGACAAATCCTAGGAAGACAACCTTGTCAACGCCAAAAGTGCATTTCTCCATATTAGCATATAATTGTTGTTTGCGAAGTGCTTGTAAAACTAGTTGGACATGGTCAACATGTTCTTCAAGCGACTTGCTAAAGACGAGAATGTCATCAAAGTAAACCACGACAAAGACACCTATGTAGGGTCTAAGAACAAAGTGCATAAGACGCACGAAAGTGCCGGGTGCTTCCGATAAGCCCATTGGCATAACAAGCCACTCGTATAACCCGAACTTGGTTTTGAAAGCAGTTTTCCACTCATCACCCTCTTGAATGCGAATTTGGTAGTAGCCACTTTTAAGATCAATTTTTGAAAAGATGGTGGCACCACATAGTTCATCAAGCATATCGTCTAAGCGAGGAATAGGGTGACGGTATCTAACGGTGATAGCATTTATCGGACGACAATCGGAACACATGCGAAAAGTTTCGTCTTTCTTAGGCACGAGAATAACGGGAACGTCACAAGGGCTTAGACTTTCACGTACATGACCCTTGTCGATGAGTTTTTGCACTTGCCGTTGTATCTCCTTTGTTTCCTCGGGGTTGACGCGATAAGGAGCCTTGTTTGGAAGTGGAGCACCGGGTATGAGGTCGATGCGGTGTTCTATCCCGCGAAGTGGAGGTAGATCCGGTGGTAGCTCATCGGGAAAGACGTCCGAGAATTCCTGCAACAATTGAGACAAGACAAAAGGTGGAGGTGGTGAAGTGTTAGTAGGTTTGGCTTCCCCTTTGCATAAAAGCACAAGGTGGAAGACGCTCGATGGGTTCTCACACACTTCTCTCATCTCACGTTTGGTGGCAAATAGCACTAGTTGCTTCTTGTCGCTCATCGTGGAGGCGCTCATATTTGGCTTGTGGCTCTCGCTCTCCTTTTGGTGGCTCGCTCTCTCACCATTCTCTCCACGATGGGTGGTAGGTACAAGCTTGTCGGCGGCAACTTGACTTGGAGACATTGGCCGAAGCACGAATTCCTTGCCCTTCATCTTGAAATGATAGTGATTCGTCCGTCCATTGTGTGTGACTCCACGATCATATTGCCATGGGCGTCCAAGAATAAGGTGGCACACGGACATGGGTATCACATCACACTCGAGAGTGTCCTCGTAGGCGCCAATCTTGAAAGAGACTTGCACGGTGTGCTCGACTCGAAGAATTCCGGCGTCGTTGAGCCACTGGACCTTGTAGGGGTGAGGATGCTTCGTCTTGACCAAATGAAGTTTGTCGCATAGCTCTTCGCTTGCCAAGTTGTGGCAACTTCCTCCATCGATGATAACCTTGACGGAGCGTCCATTGATGCCGGCCTTCGTATGGAAAATATGACAGCGTTGGTCGTCATCTTGTTGATGTTGGAGTGTCAAGACTTTGGAGACAACAAGGTTGGGGCTTGAGTCATTGTCGCAAAACACTTGATTGTCTTCTTCTTCATTGACTTGGCGATGCATAGCGACATGCTCAAGTGCTTCCATCTCATCATCGCTCATGGAGTCATAAGATCCGTCGTCATTGATGATCATGGTGCGAACGGTCTTGCACTCAAATGACTTGTGGCCTCGTCCTTGGCACTTGAAGCATTTGATGGAGCTCGTCTTGTTATTGTCTTCGGTAGGAGTTGTAGTTGAGGAAGCTCTTGGCTTGAAGTTGTTGGTAGAAGGTGGACGACTCGATGTAGTCGCATTCTTGTAGCTTGACTTGTCACCGAAGTTTGTAGAAGGCTTGGTAGAGGTAGGAGGAGTAGCCGAAGTCGTTGAAGCTTGGTTGTAGGAGCCGAAGTTCTTGGAGTTGAACTTGGAGTACTTGTAGTCCTCTTGAACTTGTCGCTCCGCTTTGGTTGCTTGGTGTACTAGCTCGAGGAGATTGTTGTATGGTTGGAAGTCCGCAATCTTCTTGATGGGATAGTTGAGTCCATTCAAGAATCGCGCCATAGTTTGCTCTTCATCTTGCGTGATGTTGGCTCTTATCATGGCAATCTCCATCTCCTTGTAGTACTCTTCAACGGACTTGGTTCCTTGCTTGAGGAGTTGTAGCTTCTTGAACAAGTCACGATTGTAGTGTGTAGGCACGAAGCGTGCTCTCATCACTTCCTTCATTTGAGCCCAAGTGGTGATAGGAGGTTCGCCTTTGGCTTCTCTTCTCTCTATGATTTGCTCCCACCAAATGAGAACATAGTCTTGGAACTCAAGTGATGCCATAGCGATCTTCTTCTCTTCATCGAAGTTGTGAAGGCGAAAGATCTTGTCAACTTTCAATGCCCATGAGAGGTAGTCTTCGGGATCAATGCTTCCGGAGAACTTTGGCATTGTGAACTTGAGCTTGCCATAGCGATGGTCATCGTTGTTTCCTTGCGTATTGGGAGGGCGATCTCGATTTTGGCGGTTTGCCATATCTTGTTGCTCTTGAGGATGTAGATGTTCTTGTTGGGGTTGTTGCTCGTGCCGCGCTTGAGGAGGAGCTTCTTGCATTCTTGCTTGAAGTCGTCCGTGTTGCACCTCATCACGAAGGAGATCCTCTTGTTGACGAGTGTGTCGGTTGCGGGCGGCCACATTGCGATGTGTATCTTGTAATGCTCGTTGCGCCTCCATAGCTTGAGCTTCTCGACGTTGTTGTGCTTGGCGGTTAGCCTCGGCATCTTGTTCTTCTTGATATTGACGAGCTCGCTCTTGTTGTTGTTGGCGTAGTCGGTGCCTTTCTTGTGCTTGCTCAAGTGTAGCTTGGTTTTGACGACGTCGGCCTTCTTGCTCGTCGAATAGCTCTTGAGAACTCTTGTCATGTGGAGGATGCCGATGGTCATGTCGAGCTTGACGTGCGGCTTGACGAAGAGTGTTTGACGTAGGTGTACTTGAGTCTTGCATTGAGTCGGTATGTCGACTTGAGCGGCTTCGTTGAGATGATGTTGAGGAAGAACGTCGGTTGATGATCAATGTCCGTAGCTCATTGTATTGAGTAGACATGTTGGTGTTGATGAGGTCGATTTGCTCCTTGGTACTTTGTTGGAATTGTCGCGCGTCCTCGGCGACTTGACCAATGTACTCTCGCATAGCTTCACTCTCTTGATGTAGAGCTCGTTGGACACCGAATAGATGTAGTTTGGTGACGTAGTTGTTCGCTTCTTGAGGATCGTCGAAGATCGGGTTGGTAGATGAACTTGGCCTATCCATCATTACAAGCAAGTATGTGAGTGGGAGAAAGGAGAAGACAATATCAATGTACCTTAACCGAGGTTGAAAATGGATCAATGATCACTCAACAATGTAACCCGGAAATAGCACTATTGGTATCACTTCGTGTCGATTCTCACACCTACACAAGTAAAGCTTTGAGAGGAGCTTGGTTAGGATGTGGCACAAATTCAATGCAATCGTCAAAATGACTCAAAGATGTTGAAAATGGTTCACAATTTGCTCATGCAACAAGTAGATCACTAGCAAAGAGTAGCACACGGAACACACGCACGGATAGATAAATGTGGTTGTGCAACCAAGGATGAGCCAAAATGTGGAAAACCACGGGAAATGCTCGTGTTGCACAACGCTAGAGAGACGCTAACCGATTGCTTAATAGGCGGATACGCACTTGTGCACGACCTATAAGGGGCAAAACATAACGACTGTCTATCACAAGTATGCTATGAGTGTATGATGTGCCGATGCTTGAGCACAAGATGAAGTTGCTATGATGTATGATCTCTTTGGATGCAAGGCGTATGATGCTATTGTTTCTTTGCTTTGGTGGCTCTTTTGCTTAAAAGCTTGTGAGCTCTTTCTTTGGGCACATATGCATGCTTCTCGGATCGAGGTAGCTATTGTGTATGCGGAACACTCTTTTGGCACATGGAGATATGCAATATACCAAGATGATGTGGTATGCAATATATGATTATCACTAATGTGCACAAGTGTCGTGGCCCGGCAATACTCAAATGGCTAGTCTCAATGGGAAAGCTACGCAAAGATGGTTCATAGGGTGACAATGCAATTGCAAGATAGAATGAGCGAAGTGTCGTCGATGTTACCGTCCTTGCCGAAGTTGAGCGGTGGTGTTGTCGAAGTCTTGCCGTTCCAAGGTAGCCTAAACATCCAAGGAAACGGGGGAAACCACAACTCAAGTATCCAAGGCAAATGGAGACAAACTTTTCAAACTCGGAGCGGGTAAGTGATGGTGGATGCGGAAATGGTGGTGGTATGCGGAAGGATTGGTGGGTCACCGAACGAAATTGCGGTGGAAGAGTGCAAGATGGTGTGTGGTGGTGGTTTTGTGGCTGCGGGAGGCCGGATGTCCGGGCCAAAGGCCGGATGTCCGGGCCGGGCCGGATGTCCGGGGCACGTGCCGGATGTCCGGGGTGCCCGAGCCAGGAAGAACTCCTTGCAAACGGTGGTGTTGGGGCAAAAGTTCGGCGGATTTTGCGGATGAAATTTGGGGAAAAGTGGAGGAAAAGCTAGATCCACACGTGGCACAACAAATCCATGGAACAAATTCAACAAAATCTTGCCAAATCAACAGATCACAAAAAAATTTTTGGGGCTCTTTTTGTGGGGAATTTTCGAGATTAGGAAGAACACGACAAAAACAGGCTAGAAAACAAAGTGTGGGACTCCAAAATCGTGATCAACCTTGCTCTTGATACCAAGATGATGTAGGGTGGAACCCTAATCAGCGGACCTTTCACGATTTGGAGGGTGGCACACGAAGAACACGGGGAAAACAAGGAGAAAGGCGGGGAGAACACAAGAGAGAACACTCAAATCAACACGAAAGCAATCACACAAGCGCTAGATTCGCGATACAAAGTCGAGATCCATGATCCAAAGTCAACAACGGTGATACAGATAGTCTTCTCCCGGAGGAGGTCTTGGAATCCCGTGGGATCTTCTCCGTGAAGGAGGTCCTGAATCCGTAGTGGATCTTCTCCGTAGAGGCGCACCGTCTCGTGGGAGAAATCCACACAAGTATGAGAAATGAGCTAAACCACAGCTAACCCTAAACGGAATGAGGAGAGGAGTATATATAGTCTACGGGGCGAAGGGGGTACACGGGCCTCGGCCCAAGTGCTGCGCGCAGGCAGATCAGGAGCCGGACGTCCGGGCAGCGGGCCGGATGTCCGGGACTTCGCGGGGCGCCGGATGTCCGGGCTGGAGGGGCCGAGCCTCGGGTGCTCTCTGGACAGGAGCGCCGGATTTCCGGGCCCGAGGCCGGATGTCCGGGCCGTGCTTGGCCGGATGTCCGGGCCCTGTGGCTGGCCTTCTGTAGAGAGATGCCCAGGGGCCGGATGTCCGGGCCAGGGGGCCGGATGTCCGGGGCCTGGAGCTGCTTTCTGGTCCTCTCGTTGCATCCACTCGTCCATGACCTTGGGGACTTGTCCATCTTCAAGCTCTTCTCCGATGTGGTCTCCTTCACACCTGAGCACACAAAGCACACCCGTTTGAGGTAGCAACCACGTCTCGCAAGATTCGTATGGAAGTAGGGCTAGGAGTGACGTCACCTCGGTCTCGAAAGCTCTAGCACGAGCACGTGTCATCGGTCCTTGAAGCACTTGAAGAGGTGAAGGAGGGTCCGTGGGGATGACCTTGGGATGCTCCGCATCAGTGTGTCACACTATCCAGTAGTTCAGTCAAGCTTATTCACTACCGGTCCGGAAAAAAGAAACCAATAGTTCACATTAGTGGCAATTGAAGAGATATTTTAATTTTTTGAAGAGATCGTGGTTAGGTTACAAGTGTATACATTACTGGCAATGCGAATAATAATAATAATAATAATAATAACCTTTTCCAGTTATTTTAGATAAAATAATGCAGACAAATTTATTTCTTTTATTTGCAATCTGAAACGTTGGTTTCAGTCTATGGCAATTTATTTATTTATTGTGGTTTTATTCTAAGCCATCTTCCATCATGTATCCTGGTTGCGTATGTACTTTGGGAAAAATGATTGGATTTTGGGGTGCCATGGCTTCGAATCTTACAGATCAGTCGTGATCTTGTTGACAAAGAGGAGGAAGAAGACAAGGCAGCGGATATGGTCTCTGCAAGGTAGACAAGGAGTTTGCAACATGCTGCAATATTGAGTTGTTGTTTCTTGTCTTATGCTCACATCAAATTTTGAATTAGTATTAATGTCTGGTTTAGTCTTTGTATAGTACCTAGCGGAAACATGTCACAAATTCAAAACATACATACCTTATTGCTGGCTGTACCGAACTTATGACATCCATTTCATTATTCTAAAGTGGAGCCAAATATTGCCTCTTCTAACACAATTAGTTCTTAGATATAGGATTTTCTTATCGCATTCTACTGGTTAATAGAAAATGCAGTGCTTCTCGGACCATTGTTTACATGCATAATTTCTCTGTCATGGAATTCTGAACTATCACTGTTAGGTACTCCCTCCGTTCCGATTTACTCGTCGTGGTTTTAGTTCAAATTTGAACTAAAACCACGACAAGTAAATCGGAACAGAGGGAGTACTTGAGAATTAACAGCCTAGGAAATTTTTGCTCTCTCCGTCATGCATGAGATATGTGCGAGGTTGAGGTTAGGTTATTGATGCTACTATTTCACTGGTGTATTACAATATCTTTGATGACCTACTAATCTTTTGTTTGAATTCATGCTTGTATAAATCCTTCTTGAGGTTGCCGAAGTCAGACACCAGAAGTTGTGGCGAGGATGTACCAAGCGCTCGCAGGTGATGAACACCCAAGGAATAATGTACCTATATAGGATTAGGAATTTGTCTATAGGATTAGGAATTTGTTTGTATCAATGAAATTGTTGTGCATGCTCGTAGGTATATGTTCTCCTATATTGACAAATGAAATGAGTGATTACAAAACTATTTTTGATCAATCAAATGGATGGATGTATATATGGTCATCTTGTTATGCAAATCTCATGTGTGAAACTCTTTTCAGTTGTATTGTCTTGACCCGTTTAGGATGGCACAACCAGTTTCTACCACAACTATTACGGTATCAAGTATCAAGGTGAGGCACTTATATGTGATTATCAGTCAACATGAGCTATAACAAGTTGAAGGCCCAGCTATCTCCAGGGGTTCACTACCACAGACCGATGGGTTTGAATTTTTATGTGTGTGTGAGTGGGGTGTAAGAGGAAATTTGAGCTGACTGCATCATGCACAACTGCCAGAGGTGGCAAGATTGGATAGAGGGTGGAGAGACGAAAATAGTGGATGAAATAAGAAAAAGAAAAGAAGATGAAGAGTTATTTAATGGTAAAAGAATTGTCGATAACACCACCCTATTTGCACGAGTATCCTAAAGGTTTATATTAAACTACAAAAATATGTATGCTCTGCAGCAACGGATGGGCAATTAACTTGCGATGGGCTCAGGGAAAGACACCATCCAGTTAGCGATGGGCTCAGGGAAAGACACCATCCAGTTAACGTCTAGCGGGGGCAAGGAGCCATGGACGTGGTTGCACAAGACATCAATTTACCCGGAGGTCACCCTCGGCACTGAAAATCGACCTGGGAAGGCTAGATCGATGACACGGATTGCCCGGGGTAGAAATCGTATTGTATGAAGCCCATGGCACTAGAAATCGCCATGGGATGGCCATATTGATGCCGTCGCTGAATCCGGCTACTCACTGTGCCATATATGTGCTCACCGCAGCTCACCAGATTTGACCAAAACAGATAACAGGGGAGGGGATGGGCGACATAGCGATTGATGGGAGGGGAGGGGATGGTGAGCGTGGATGGAAGGTGGCAGCGCCATGCCACGGTGGAGAGATATGGTGGCCGCAACGCCGTGGCAGAGAGAACGAGTGAGAGGGGTGGTTGCAGTGAGAGAATCGATTGCGAGGGGGACACAAGGTCCATTATGCTAGAGTCAACACGAGGTCAGAAGTTTTGCGGGGAGGAAACTATCCAGACGTTGGCAACATTATTTGATAGCTGATCTGGGATAGACAACGACATTTCATCGTGCAACATGATAAGTAAAGTATTTTGTCTATTATTATCATGGTTTATTGTTGTTTTTAATAGCTCCACTTGTAGATTTATCATTCATCGGCCGATACATTTTATACGTCATCGACAAAGAGGCATGTTGTCTATATATTATGGACCCTATTCAAACATCACAATCGTTAGAGGATAAAAATTTGTGGCATGCACTGAAATTAAAAAGTTTTGCAAGAAATTTCAAAGAAGCACTCGAAATAAACTGCCTGGTTGAAATTCTGATATATCTAAATGGTAATATTTATTTCCGTTTGGTATTTCAACGAGTATTGACGGGTAATGAATTCATAATAAAAAAATTTATTTTTGTTATCACTATATTCTTTATATTATTAATTTAAAAAACCGCAGGAATGTGTCTAGCTATTTTGTTTTTCATTTTATGCTCTGGTGGAACGGTAAATAATTGGTCAAGCCGGTTTGCGGGGTGAGTATTGTCCGTTACATATTTTAAGACCTTCGGCGTGAAATTTTCATACTGACTACATATATTATTTGTGCAAGATGGGTATGAGTTGAGGAAACAGTGTTTATTATACTTGCTAAAACATTGTGGGAATGAAGCTAAAGGTAACTTCGCTGATATTGTGAAAGAATTTTTTAAACGCATCATCTAGATATTGATAGTTTTGTAATAGATGTTAAGGTCGAACATTGCTCAGTTTGTAACATGCACATGTCGTTAATCTTTCTTTTTGTTATCAATTTACATTGCAAAATTGGACTTCAATTATTCAATAATTGTGTTTGTGTTATATTGTTTGTACGTGTGAAATTTAACATGTACCTCTCGCAAACTATTTCAAAAGCCCATGGCAACGCACGAGCACTTTACTAGTATCACTAGAGTTCCAGGACGAAAAATATACTTATACCATTCTGTATTTGTCCAAATACAATGGAAAAAAAGAAAACAGGGTCTGCCTCTTTGTTAATTCTGTTAATTTATTGCAAACGTTCTCCAAATATGGGAGAAACAAATGCTTTATAATATTTCCATTTATTCACAAGAAACACAAGATGCGCGTCTATTTTGTAGTGGCAATAAAACTCCCCTTTTCGAAAAATAAATAAATCTTTCACTCTTGTCTAGTACTCAAAGTTATGTGGAGTGTTTTGGCAGTGCCTTGAGCATTAATTTCTTTGGGCTACACAAGGTCTTCCACAAAATTCAGAAATTAGTAACCAGCTCTATTTTCAGCTGTTCGGAGAACAAGAAAAGCCCTGTTCCACTTTCACAAACCTTCCGGATATGTAGAAAACGTCCTAAATTGGTTTCTATGGAACACCACAGTAGTTCAGTTACGAACTTAAGACACTGGAGCTTGCAACAGCAAACATATAAGGCGGGCCCATTTTGATTAAACATTTGTTTGACAGAGGCACATCAGGCTTCTTTGAAATGTACAAAGAACACTAGTCAAATAACTGTCTGGGAAAAGTTCCAACTTGATCAGTTGAGGTACTGAGAGTGAGCAGCCGCAATCAGGGCAGCTCCGAGGCCCGAACCGTCCTTTGTGAGCTTCACCGCCACTAACTCGGATGCCTCCTCGCCAAGCAGCTCCACCAGCGTGCTCTCCAGGCACTGCCGGAACTTGGCGTAATGCTCAAACAGCCCGCCGTCGATCGCGATGACTGTTTTCCTCTTGTCCCCTGGGGTGCCCCTACCAATCTTTCTGATTATCCCCACAATCCCGGCGGCAGCCAACCGCGCAGATCTGCTGGTCACAATGTCACAGATTTCGACGACCATCTTCCGAGTCTCCAAGGATGTGTCTTTGATCTTCAGGGTTTCTGCCAGTTTTTCAGCTACAATCCTCAGATCAGGGGTTTCATCATGGTGCATCGCGGAAATATCAGGAGTCCTGAATGTCACACATGAGAAGAGGAGATGCGGTCAGCACTGTGCCGCGTCGAGTCGTATGTTACACAAAACCAATTAACTACAAACATAATGCCATGGATTATCTGTTCTCTAAAATTACTGATCGCTACGTATAACACAGTTAGCAACACAAATATACCTCAGAATGAAGCGAGTTTTGAGGTTGGTGTGTTTAATGTGACCAAAAATCGAAGACCGCGAGGCGATTTTAAGAAGCACCCGCCTCACGATGTCGCCAAGATACATTCCGGATATTAACTTTTCAAAGATCTGGAAAGGAAACGAACGTTAGGGTATTGCAAGCTAAGGTTTAACATGAATGACAATTGTGTAAGTCCTACAAGCTTGCCTGCTCTCTAGGATTTAGGCTCTCCTTGTCTAATGCTTGATCATATTCTGTGATCGGAAGGCATGAAGAAGAGAAGTTACCCCATTCGGTATTAATAACCTGAAACACAGAAAAGTACAGTCAGAAGACATGAATGAATTAGATAAGTGATCATGTGTAGTGCACACTAGTTATTTGGAATTGAACAGGCCTATAAACCTTACCATATTTCCTGATTTTGGTAACTCTCCTTCCAACTTGGGTATGGCATCTGCCTTTTCTACATATGCGGCATTTGAGCCGGTACCTAATATCACGCCGATGACAGCGTTTTCATCGTTATAGCTGCCCGCAGCCAGTGTCCCTACGGTGTCGTTGATCTGAACCATCAACAAGTAATGTCAAATACGTTCCCAACAGAAGATCGTGTTAGTGTGATTGAGAAAAATGCAGACGCTAATCGCATCGGTTCAGAAAAGAAGATAAGAGAACCGACCAACGCAGACACACGCATGTCGACACCTTGCTTCTCCATGGCCATCTGCAATTCCATGACTACATCTTCGCCGATCTGTAAAAAAATTCAGAGGTAATTTCAGATATATCTGTCAAGCAAATGGCACAACTCTGATTAGAAGCTGGATTTGCTTGAATGCATGTCCACAAAGCATGGAATACCTACCGCGTCATCGATGGCAAATGCCTTTGTCCACTTGATCAGGGTGCCCGAGGCGATGGACGACTGCCTCACAGGGAAAGAGAACGTGAAGCCCAGCTCCCTCTGCTTGTTGTCTAACACTTTGTTATGTCCTTCGTCGGCAACAAACTTGGCTAGTGCAGACGCGATGAAGCCAAACAAGTCCTGAAGAGGCATGAACACGAGGTCAAATGTGCCAACGAGAGCATCACATTCAGGTACCAACCAATACAGTGTAACGGGACTTGGAAACTGCAAAGCATGTGTACTAACCGCAGCGCTGCCTGACATGAGGTGAGGAGGAACAGAGACCTCCCTGGATTCACGCTTGACGACCCGCTTGTCCTTTCCAGCGAGCTGCACACGAAGCACGCGGAAGTTTGTTCCTCCAAGGTCCAGTGCGTAGAACAAGCCTTCTTCACTCCTAAATTCAGTCGCAACAACGGTAATGATTACGCAAGCATATTATTAATGAATCTAATGAAGCAAGTTTGGTGTTGTAGACGTTTATATATTTTTGTATAAACTAGGTCAAACATAAATTACTTAATGAAGTTTGACTTATGACAAATCTAGAACTTGAATTATTTTGAACAGAGGTAGTACCAAGCTTTTATTTTATTAAAAAAATACCCACTTCGTTGAAATTCAAGACCAAAAATATCTTCAAACTCTAAAAAGCATGTATGGAACTCCGATGAGAAAGCGTTCGGCAGCCAGTTAAACAGCAGCACCATCGACACCTAGAGTCGCAAACGAGAATTTACATAGTACGTAGAGTGGTAAATTCTAGGCCGTTTTACACGGGTTGACGTCCAGACACGCAGGTGGGCAGCAGGGCACACACGTGCTGCGGCACGGACGCCGGCGTGCAAGTGGACACGCGGATGCAAACAGACACAGAACGTGTACCACGATCCGTCACATGCGCGCTTGTTCAAGAAGATCTGTCAAGATGCAGCATACCCGCACCATCTGTCAGCACGAGAAATCCAGCTTCGCCACCAACCCAGCTACTCCTACTAGCTAAGCCAACTACTAGTACAACAACCCAGGAAACTCTAGTCGTATAATTATTGCCAAATCGACTCAGACAATGAACTAGCTTAAGGCAGAGCCATCGGTGCTTTCATATGTGCTGATCCCTGCTCTTAATGCTCGTTGGAAAGCAGATCGATGAAATTAATATGCAAATATGCTTGTTTTGTTCGTCCAAGAAATTTGCCATGGAAAACATAATTGTGTCTTGTTGATGTACTCCCTCTATAAATTAATATAAGAGCATTTAGATAACTAAAGTAGTGATCTAAACGCTTTTATATTAGTTTAGGGAGGGAGTACTGTATTAGGGTCGGGGAGAGTTACCCGTTGGGGAGGTTGTCGACGTAGGAGATGATCATCTTGATCTTGCTGCCGCCCTCCTCGTGCAGCCCAGCCCTCATCTCCTCCTCCATGGCCGTCGCCACGCCATCCAGCCGCGTCGCTGGGGTCGCGCACTCCTCCCGGAGCTGCGCTACCACCTTCTCCGCCGCCGCATCCACCGCCGCCACCATGATCCCGACGCAGACGAACAGAACCCGGAGGCAGAAACTCCTACGATCAACCGAGAACCAAGCGAATCGTAAATGCGAGGTTCCGCTCCAAGGACTCCACACAAGAACGGCGATCTACAGGGGCAGGAAAGAAGGCCGCTGATCAACTCCCGTGAGCCGTATATATGGTGGTCTTCTTTTCTTTCTTGGGTTGTAGTTCGCGAACAAGATTCAGTCCTGGGAGGGGGAGGCGCCCGGGCGCTGAATTTATAATGCTGGCGGTGGCGGATCCCGTTAGAGAAAGCGACCGAGGAGAGGTGGAGTCGGATATTGACGGGGTGGATTGGAGGCTGCGTCGGCTTCGGAAAGCTCGCGCTTATCCTTGTTGAGTTGTTTTTTTGCTTCTTCGATTCGAGGAGGCTGCGGACGACCACGACCAAACTCATACGGGACATCGCCAAGAGTGCTGCTGCTTTGAACCTTCACGAGGAGCGTATGACTTTGACTAGCTTGGTTTTTTTTCACTCGACGACTCGTAGAAAAAAGGGCCATGGCAAAATAAGTGTTGAAATATATTGTCCGCCTTCCTCCATCAGTTCGGATTTTTGGATGAGTTGACTGGAGCATGAATTCAATATGGTATGAGAGCCAAGAGGTCTTGAGTTCAAGATGCCAACGCAGTATTAAATAAAACGATTCTGCGGCCTACATCGATCCCACGTCTAAGGACTAAAATAGCCTAAACGTGAGGGGGAGTGTTGAAATATATTGCCCGCCTCCCTCCATCAATTCGGACTTTTGGATGAGTTGGCTGGAGCATGAATTCAATAATAAGGTTGTTACACATATTTCTTTCTTGCGGGGAATTTGGGAGTTCTCTTTCTCTCTTGAGAAGAGAATTTTTATTCCCGAAAATACTACACATACGAAGAAAACATACGCATTGTTACGAAACCTTCTGTCTATTCTAAACACCCCCTGATTTTCAGGCTGGTGGGCCGTGGGCCCCAGCCTCACCAAAAGCCATTCCTAATTATCCACGTTGGTTAGTACGATAGATTATGTAGTTAGCTTTACGTAGGTCTAGCATTATCTTTTATTCCAAACCAACAGAGTTACAATCAGCCATTAGGGCATGTATAAGGATGACATATAGATACAGATGCCTCATGATAAAAAGTAATTGTAGGCATATGTGTTTTTTTTTCCTCCAATGCAAGTTACTACTAGTGGGCCTTATCAAAGAATAGAAAGTGACTCACGCTAGACATGCATCCCTCCTCTTCACTTTAACTTTTCCAACTTTATGCACCGGACCACACTTTTTCTCTCTAAGAACCCGCCTCCTGAAGAGGATCTTGCTTCCTCATCCGAACCTACTTTTTCTGTTATCCGATCCTACATGACATGTGAAGCATCACCGTGGAGCTATGCATTGGCCATACCCTTATATGAGACTGAAGAAAAATCTCAAGCCCTATCATGTGATCTACTACAATTAGTTCGAGAATAGTTCGAAAGACTATTGGGCTACCCTATCATGTGATCTACTACAATTCTTACAACTAGTAAAGTGGCCCGCTCGATGCACGGGCTAGGATTTTACAAATGTAATTTACGTAGTCAACATATTAGCCATAGCATACTTCTTTGGTTTGTCTACTGAAAAACTGGGGCCAAATTTGGTGACAGTTACATAATGATGCCTTTCTATGATGCCATCATCATGGGTTATATGGAGCTAGTATCATTGTGTGTTTTGCCTTGTCCATGTACCAGCAAATTAAAACTTTGGGTTGTGATATGCAGAGCTAATAATCCATAAGTTCCACGGCAAATCTAAGACGCTTCCATATGATTCATTTTCATCGTAGTAGATCTAATCTTCTTAGCACCTTTTTGTATTATGTGACATCCATACATGATGGATTCAAAATAGGCGTACATGATATTGTTGCACGTAACTCATTTAGATGTTTGATCTCAATCGTTAAAATCAAGATCAATGAAGCATATATTTTAACCTAAACAATGTGAAGAAACTTAGTGCCTTGTTTAACTTGTGTTTTAATAATATATAATAGATAGATTAAGGTACAATGTATTACATCAAGAATTCACTTATAGACTTGTGTGATTGAATTTTATTATGAACATTTGTATCTTTTTATTATTTTCCTCTTAATCTAGTGATATATATGTACGCATACTAAACTAATAAATCTACCATAGAAAAAAAATAACATGCTTATTCTGCAATTTAAATTGTTTAAATAGGGTACCACTGGACTGTTAAATATTTGATATACCTAATATCATTACCTAATTGCAACACAAAAGTTTTATCAAATCTGCCATATTCCGTTGTAATACTACATCTCTCTGAATCTGCGCATCGATAATAAATTGTACATAAATTGTACTTGGTGTACTCATGTAGTTATAAACAGATGCCAATTTGACCTAACCAACAATTCTTGTAATTCAGAACAATCTAGGTTCACCAAAGAACTCCTTGAAGCTACCCTGTGGTAAGCAAATATTAGGTAGCAATTAAATTTGAAGTGGAGGAGATACCATACTTAACTTCGATGAGGAGTGGTTTGTATACGTGAAAGAAAAGGCTTTTGTGGCAGAAGGAACAATCTGATGACGTGATGAGAAGGGATTAGGCACCGGAGGCATTTTATGTTAGATGGTACTTAGTCAATGACAATGTAGGCTCACTTGAAACCAAGATAAACCAAGTACTGAAAACTCTCACTTTAATCTAATATACTCTAAGGCCTGATAATTTTTCTTGTTAATTCTATATTGGCTTCACAAGACCCCTAGACTAAAAGATAATAAGATATTGATCTATTTCAAGTACTCGGATCTCACAATATTAAATTAGTATGTAAAATATACGAAACAAAACATACCATTAACATAAACTATTATGAACCAAAGTTGTTTACCTAGATATGCAATCTGAAATCATGGTTGACCATTACATCGAAACTATTTTTTCTTTTCAAAGTAATACAAAATATTAGGAAAAAACTGACCACCTCTCCTATCAAATATCAATGCAGCTAGCAGGTACTGATGTGGCAGTAGCAATTTTCTTTTGCACTATCTCGAAGATGTAACTTTGCTGGATGCTAAATAAAAATAACTGGTCGCACGTGCTCTCCTCTGGATGCATGTTGAAGCAGCTAGAAGCTCACTGTCGGCCGGTTCCTTAGTATGTGCACGGTCAGCCATTGTCTCGCAGAGTGATGCATCGATCACTTAACACCAGAGTTCAACGCCACTTGAGCTATCCAGGAACATATTAGACGCTAGTCTAGGGATGAGGATTTTCTCACGGGCCTAGCGCCTGCCCATTAGACGACAACAGTGTGTCCTCTTAACACCACATGCACCTTAAGCGAGATGAACCTGTCGTCTTGTAGCGAGAAAATATGTAGTTGACGGATCGATATATGGGCATGCACCTACAAATAGATCAAAACTCGTACCTTGCTATCAATCTCTTGGCGTATGAGGGTCCGCTTCCTTTGTGTGATATGGCAGGCACACTTTTCTTCTCTCCTCATGTGTGCATCCGTTTGTTTATCGGATCTCGCAAACGGCACTTCTCCCTCATCTGATCAGGTGAACCTAGTAAATTGTCAGAATATATGGTATAGATAGAAAAAGGGGCATGCAATGACATGTGATGGTTTAGGAGATGATCTTAATTCACATGAGAAAGAGCACACGTTGCTGACCTGCTTGATTTTTGCCCCGTGCAGGAGATCTTTGCTAGGACATGTCGAATCAAAATTTTCCTCATCAACCATCGTGTTGTGTCAAAAATCATCCTTGCTTCCTCGATCGTCCACCACCGAAGAACATGTATTGGCTCATGCAGTCCTATGAGGAATGATTGAGGCAGGCCGCCGGCATCCGACTGCTTCGTTCCGTTTCTCGCGTGAGTAGAGCGCACAATCTCCGGCCAGGCAGGCGAGGATTTGAGGAAATGCAAGGAAGTTACCAAGGGGCATGCATGGCGGTGGCGTGAGGATAGGAAAGATGAAACACATTGGTTATGTGATATGAACGTGCACGTGAAGCTTTAACATGCATCCATCTCTTCTACCAGTCTGCTAGGACGAACCTGAGTTAAAATCTCCTAGGAAACTACAACAGATTGGGGAAAGAGATCTTATGTTTTCGCTGCTGTATTTCGAGCTTGGTTCCTGACTGGTCGATTGCATCTAGCCGACGTAATACATCAGATTGACCATAGCTAGCTAGACCAATAATCAATCACCATCTTGCTTGCTTACTTTCAGCTTGCAGTTTTTTTTTTCCTTTTGCCCTGGGAGGTGGAAGGGGTCTTACGTGTAGGCTTTTAGTTTGTTTCTTTGTTTCTTTTTTTGGAGGTGGAAGGGGTACGTAACAACTTATTGAGGGTATTGGTGGGTAATATTCTTGAAATCTAGTGTTAGTAGACTATTTTTGAGATCCAACAATCGTAGTCGTCTAGTAGGTTTAATTAATGGTCGGATGTTTCTGATTTTTGTGAGATTTTCTAGTTTAATTCTCTTTTTTCTGGTTAACCCGTCATTTACTTTTTATATATAATAGATGTTCAAACTCCCGCTCATCAAACAAAAGCTTGATCTCCTGCACTAGATAACCAGATGGTGATGATGAGTGAGGCATCCACCATCGTAGGCAGTGCTCCTAGCGAATCTATTGCACAAAGGTGACTAATAGACGCCGGCGCGCTGGTCAAAAGTTTGTGCCGGTCGTGCACGCCTGTTTTGATTAATTTAATCAGTCTGATCGTCTGCGCGGTCGTTTCATTTTTTCCTGTACGCGATGGTGCACTAGCACTGCGCGGATGTGGCTTGTCCCATGTGCATCAGGGCCATCCAGTGGATGTTGCATGTTGTAACATGGGTGGAGCCCATCTAAATAATGATGTGACTTCTCTTTGCTATCTGCACACAATAGTTTTATTTAAAAATGTACACAAAAAGTCTACACTTATTGTTATACTGTATTTGTATGTAGCATTGCAACAAAACTTCACAATCAAAACCAAAAAGCACAACCAAAACAAAAAAGTCGTATTTTTTAGCATAATTTTAGTACTAATACTAAAATATATATGTAGCATTGTGCAAAAAACCTCACAACAAAAAATGAAAAAACAATGGAAGTAAAATTGTTGTGTGTTTCCAACCTATTTTCTAGTATAAGCTTACAACTAAAAACCCGCTCAATTAGCAGTTCGCTGGACCGTTGCAGTTTTCTTGGAAGCGCGAGCCTCTAGGAAGCTTTTTTCTATCGCGGGTTGAAGCTTTTTGCATCTACAATTGCAGCTTTTTTGTCAATGGATGCAGCTTTTTCCGTCTCACAGTGTCCTGGTTGAAGCTTTTGCATCTACGGTTGAAGCGTTTTCTGTCAATGGTTGAAGCTTTTATCGTTGCACAGTGTCTTGGTTAAAGCTTTTGCATCTACGGCTGAAGCTTTTTTTTTGTCAACGGTTCCACCTTTTTTCTTTTTTCAGTGCCTGGTTGAAACTTCTTTCATCTACAAAAAGTCGGACGGTTGTAGCAAAAAGGTATCAGTTCCAGCAAAAAAAAACTCACAGGTGCCGCCTGTCGTCGCCATTGTAGCAAAAAAAAATAACCGATTGTAGCTCTAGTTGCAGAAAGAAATGACACGGTAACATCGACCGACCGCTGCGTATGGTGGTAGCAAACCATGTCGCTGGTGGTAGCAAAAAACTACATGGTTTGCAGCAGAAAGAGAATCAATGTCGTCCGTCGTCGAGGTCGCATCATCTTCACGAATGATGTAGCAAAAAGTTGTCATTGCCAGTAGTAGCAAACGAAGCCACCGGTAGTAGAAAAATAAAACACCAGCAAACAAAAAATCAGCGAAATCCAGTAGTTGGTTCCAGTAAAAAGTTTATCGGATGTAGCATCCTCGCCATCAGATGTAGCATCTCCCATGACTAGTTGGAGCACTCCATAAAAGAAAAAAAGAGTTGTGTATGGACACATCCAGGATGACGCTGGCCACAACACTGCCTTGCCATTATTGCAGCACGCACACGCCAAATGCCGGCGACAAGGACGTGGTTGCGACAACGACGAGCGGCTGCTACCGGCTTGCTGGTCACGGCGTGAAGGAGATTGAGCGAGTGCCCATGAAATCTCATGAAGGTGTTGGTCCATGTTGCCGGTCGTTCACGGTTGGGATTTGTGACGGGGTCCTACCGAGGAGGGGGGAGGAGGAGGGGCGACCGCCGTCGAGTGGAATCTGCTCTAGGTGATAGGCTTTCAAGGGAACGTGCCTCAAGCGCACATGAAGAGAGAGAAGAAGCTGGAGGAGGAAGAAGAATAGTTGAGGGGTGGATAAGGAGCGAACTGCACGTGGGTGGGGTCGTGTGGACGGGTGATCTGGCACAATAAAGAAAGGGAATCGCACGTCACACACGTCCGGCGTAAAGTTCGGCCGGTGCGCCATTGTCAAACATTTCCCTTGCACAAATAGGAAGATTCGACCACTCAATGGCTAGTGACTCTAATTATTATTTTGATTTGCGTGGTGATCTAAAAAAATTATTGCCTGAATTTCCACTTCGAGAGCGCTGTTACAGAAAATAAGATTGTTATTATTCCGGCCAAATTATCTCATTTTTTTTTGGAAAGACTAGAAATTGCTTTGTCTCTTGGACAAGGATATTCATCTCACTTTATATATACTAAAGGCTAATGCGCGCTTCGCCGCATCGGTCTTCACTCGAGAAATTAATATTTCTTATATATCTATAGATTATTGTGATCAGTTGTTTTGTTGTGATTTTATCTGTGTTGGCTTTGTGTTTTATTTTTTCATTGGTGGTGTTTTTTGTTCATATATCGTGTTGGGTTAATGTTGGATTTTTGTTTCAAGAGAAAAGAGGAATTATTTCATGTGTGGTTGTGAGGTCTTTGCACATTTTGGCCTTGGTGTCAGCCCGATGGTGATTGTTTGAGCCTCTTGAGAGTTCTTATTTCACGCTAAATCCATAGAATGGCTATTGTGACGCTCACACGGCTCAGTACACAAAGCTCTTGCTAGCTCAGTTTGGCTCCCTACTCTTCTCGCCCGTTTAGTTTTTTCTCTAACCCCACTGCTAGCTCAAAAGAAAATCACCTATATTTATTTATTTGAAAAGGTTGGTTAAATTAAATTATTTTTTTGGATAAAAAGTAAATAATATTTAGTAAACTTAAAAATATATTATGAATTTTAAAATATATTCATGGTTTAAAAAATGTTCACAAAATAATTTTTTTTCAAATTTAAAAAATGTTCACAAACTTTAAATGACCGCGAACTCTAAAATATCCTAAAATTTAATCAGTATTACTGAATTTGAAGAATGTTATAATATGTTATCTTATTAAGGTACATAAATTTTAATAAGTGCCCATGAATTAGAACATGAAACAAATAAAAGAATAAAAGGAGAAGAAGAAATAAAACTAAACAACACACACTTATGTGTGGGGCTCTAGTGACCCCGCAACCCTCAAAGCACCACAACGCTTCAATTCGAGGGAGCTTAGTACCTCTATAGATAAGCAATACAAGGGAACCATACAAAAGCGGTGATTGTATAAAAGATAGATCAAAAGATTAAAAAAATAAGTAAAGAAGTAGCTACCCAACCAAGAAGCACCCTAGACTACTGACTAGGAGAGAAACCACGCCTTCAAAATAAAACACCGAACATTGTAGCAACGCATACATGAAGGGCCGCCTACCCTCTTGCTCATGGCCGTGAAGTGTCGATCCTGCCCCGCAGACAACACGGATTGAGCCTGGTGACAATGAAGTCACGTGTAAAAGATAACATGCGTCCCAAATCACCCCACGCAAGAGCCAAAAGAGCTTTGAGCCAAGATCCAAGTGTAACGCTTGGATAACTAAGCTACAGTAATTCCGTGTTGATGATGTCACGTCATCGATGTTACTGTTGTTAATCTTGCATTAATTCAAAAAACGGTTCAAATTCAAATTTAAATTTAAGTTAAACGATACAAAATTTCAAACATTAAAACTAAAATGTTCTAAATGTGGCAGGAGATTCATAGTAAATATTGGTGGCCAAATCACACTTTAATAAAGTAGTTAAAGGCTCGAAATAATTAAAACAATAGGTAAAATAATTAAATAAATGCCTTTTGAATTTTATAAAATAACTAAACTATTTTGTTAGGGGTAAAAGATTGTGTGACAGTAGTTGGAATTGTAACTCTATTTTAGGTGTGGGTTTTACTTCTTGTAAAACTACGAACTATTAAAGAAAAAAAAAGGAAAAGTAAAAATAAAACAAAACAAAAGGCAGAACCCCCCGGGCCACTTGGCCCAAAATTGGCTGAAGCTGCCAGGCCGGCCCACCT